>CM076571.1:306936229-307270586 GCA_034641835.2 Pinus albicaulis
TTAGCTCATGATAGCTCATTGGAAATATATTTTTGTCTAGTTATCATTTGACTAATCAAGCAAGTAATTTGGCCAACCAAGCTAGGATAAATATTGATTTTCCTAAGGTCACTTGAGAGGTGCATCAATTCTCCTGAGGCAACTGTATTTTTGCAATTTCTCTAAAACCATGACACCTGTGTAAAAAGTGAAGGATTTTTTTCTTCCTTGGCCTATTGTGGACAAAAACCTCTCTCAGTTTTCCCAAATTCATCTTTTATTGCTCAGAAAAATCATTGGAGTAAAACCTATCCCGATGTGTGGAATAAGGGTTTTGTCGAAATGAAGTGAGATGAAGGGGATAAGGGGCTTATAAATTCTTGAGAAAATTTTTGGAAGTAGGGAGGGATGTTAGGAAGTAGGGGAAAGTGGAATTTCAGATATTTAATGAGGGGAAGGGGTCCAAAAGGGAAAAACACAGGCCTAGCCTAGAAAATTGCCAAGTTGTAGCAAGAAACTAGGGTTTGTGCAAAAATGAGAAATTTGGGGAATCTCAGTGATGGGAAGTGTTTAATAAGGTACATTAATGATAGGGGAAGGTATATGAACATCATGATACAAATTTTTTCGATGATTTGACCATCCAAGAGAAATTACCTCCAAAACCCTGGGTGAGGGAAATGGACCTTACCAAGGCACAACTGAAGCATGAAAAAGATGTAAAATGACCCAATGGAACCTGACATGATGATGATAACCCTCTGAATGATGGTACACTCGGCAATTGAATGGTGACATGGACCTACATTTGGACAACTTTGAAAAGAGTGAAAACAAACCCTAGACCTAATGCCTAGTGACCAAATTTTGCTTGAAGACTCATTGAAATTACAAAATTTGACCTTGACACCTTAAAATCACTTTGTAAGAGCATGTTTGATCACTGAAGGAAAGCTGCAAAGGCTGACTCTAACATTGGCTCCAATGGGGATGGTAGCTCCTTGGAGGTGCCAAGAACGGCAGATCTTTGGGAGAGCAGACCGTGCCTTCATCCATTGGGCAATGGAGGTCAAAAACTCTTCTTGAAATGCATGAATGAAAAATGACACAAAACTAACGCTTAACAAGGTAAGCGGCTATGAGCATGACTCATGATGGCTTAAAGGCAAAAACAGAAATTACTTACAAAGATTTTTTAATAACGGCAGTCCATAGACATTTGAGAACCAAATCATGATGATAACTTGTTTCTTTGATGGAATATGTGCACAATCATGTACTGGTAGCTTGATGAATACAATCATGCCCTAACCACGATGAATAGCAGGTAGCCACATGGAAGGAATTCCCAAGTCTGTAAAACCTCAGCGCAACGAAACAGTCTCTGTTGCTTCCATCTAAAATATACTACATACGCTAAAGTAGCCACTTTATGCTTGCTTCTTATGACTCCGAAATTTAATTGACTTCATGTTCATTAAATAACTCGAGGTTGATGCCCTATCATCAATACTGCCAGCAAAGTCGGCATCTGAAAATCCACCAAGTACAAAATTTTTAGTCTTTTTGTAAAGAAGACCAAAATATTTTGTTTCTTGGATATAATGAAGAACTATTTTAGCTGCATTCCAGTGGTTGTCTCGTGGTTCCTGCATAAAGTGGGAAAGATTACTGACGGCATAAGAAAGATCTGGTCGAGTAGTTGTCAGATAAATCAAGCTACCAATCAATTGTCGATAAGAAGTGCTATTCACCATCCCCCCCCCCCTTCAAATTTTGAAAGTTTCAAGTTTTGTTCCATAGGGGTAAGGATAGGCTTGCAATCCTACATTCCAAATCGCTAAAGAATTTCTGCTGCATACTTACTCTGAGAAATGAAGATATAATGTGGACATTGGAATAATTCAACTCCAAGATAGTAGTGAAGTAGCCCCAAATCTGTCATCTTAAAACCTGCATGTAACTCCTTTTTCACCTGTGCAACGTGATAGTCATTGTTTCCTGTGATAATCAAATCATCTACATACATAACCAAAATCATCAGATTTTTACCTTGTTGATGTACATACAAGGTATCATCAGATTCACTGCATTGAAAACCAACTTTTCAAAAGTATTCATCCATTTTGGCATACCAAGCTCGGGGAGCTTGTTTTACCCCATATAAAGCCTTTATCAGTTTTCAGACTTTATGTTCCTGTCCCTCAATTTCAAAACCTGGTGGTTGTGTCATGTACACTTCTTCCTGTAAATATCCGTTGAGAAAAGCACTTTTTACATCCATCTGATGAACTTTCCATCCTTGTTGAGCTGCTAAGGCAAGTGTGAGTTGGATGGTGTTCCATTTAGTTGTAGGAGCAAACGTTTCCTCATAATCTATCCCTTCCTGCTGCGCAAAACCTTTAGCAACAAGTCTTGCTTTATACTTGTCAATATCACCATTTTTCTTGTACTTAATTCGATAAACCCATTTGCATCTGATAGGTTTAACATGTTGAGGACAATCAACAAGTTGCCAAGTGTTGTTGTCTTGAACTTCCTGATATTCATCAACCATAACCTATTGCGCTGCTTTATGTTTTACTACCTCTTGATAAGAAGAAGGTTTAGTAAAATCACTTGCTATCAAAGCAAAATTGTCTTCATTTTGTTTTGATCCCCTTGTTCCTGTTTTATTTTGTTCATTAGGCCTTACATCTTTCAAAAGTTGAACTGCCCATTTCGACAATTGATGTTCACTGGTTTGAGCTTGTGAAAAATCACCATCATTAAAAAGAGGGTTGATGTAAACTGATGTCTGTTGATCAACCACATTAATGTAGAAGTTTCCTCAGTTTTGAGTTTGTCCTCTTCCTGGACTTTGTCCTGTGCCTTGATGATATCCTTTGTTTTGATTGTTGCCTCTGCCTTAAAAATTGTTTGTGCATGAATTGGAGCCTCTGTTGGAATTGTTTCCTCTGTTTTGACTGCAACCGTGACCTTGGGCTGCTTGATTTTGATTGAAATTTCCTCTTCCTCTATTTCTTGAACTGTCAACTGAGGAGTTACTTGAACTGGCTTCGGTGAAGAAGACATCTTCCCCAATCTGCTTCTTCTTCCCGAAATTTTTATCATGTTGGGCTAACATGTCACTCATTTCATCAAACTTTATCAACTCTAACTTTCCAGTGACCTGCAAAGTTTCCAAAAAATGTGTATATGATGATGGAAATCTAGAAATTAAAATCGTAGTTAAGAAACTTTCATCAATAGCTTGAAAACCAGCATTTATGATTTCTTGCTTGATGTTTTTAAGTTGTGAAATATACTCATGGACATCTCCACCTTCAGTTAATTTTTGTTGAAGAAATTTTAATTGAAGATCAACTTTCTTTGATTCAGGTTGTGTATCAAAGAGATCCTTGAATGTATGTAAAGTAGCCCATGCATCTGAGGAATTCTCAATGTGTATGTACATTTCATTACTAACTAAAGCTTTTATAAGAGCTAATTCCTTGGCATTTTTTATTTCCCATTTTTCTAGTGAAGCTAGATCTGTTGGTTTATTTGGCTTAATGTTGCCATCACAAATGTCATGCCACAATTCATTAAAAATAAGAGTGCTTTCAATTAGACGTTTCCATGTCTTATAAGATTTCACTCCTTCTAGCTTATCAGATTCAGAGAACAGATTAATTAAATTTGACATTGTAGTGTTGAAGCAGTACACTAAAAGAATCAAAAAATTGAGCAACTCGTCACACGAAACACACCACGCAAAGATGACACACGCCACACAAAAAATGATCTATCGGGGCTTGGCCTTGACCCTCGTATAGTCGTTTAAAAAAGGAGAAAAATGACTGAGCTTTTCACTTGGCTCTAGTCAATTTCTCGTTGAATGTTTTACAATGAAATCTTTGCAAAATTTGACAGGGCCTTTTTTTAAAAATCTACCCCCCCTCAAAGTAAAAAATTACTTTGAGTTACAATATCACTCCTTGTTTCTCCCCCAAAAAATACAATTTTCTCCCTTATAACTCCAATTACAAAATATTACAATGCTCTAAAGTTTAAAAAATAAATTCTACTTATTCCTCCAAATACAAAGTTCTACTTCACCTTATTGCTCCAAAAATAAATGACAACATTTTCATTTTTTTTTTTTTTACTTTACTTCACCTTATGACTCCAATTATGATTTTAATTACAAAAAAAAATTATACCTCCAAAAAAAATTTATGCTTGACTCACGTTTTGTTGATGAGGATGCACCAGAATTTGACAAGCTTCAAAGATTGCCGTTGAGTTTTCCAAATATGAAGTCAACACTGCCTTCGTAGGTTTATGTATGTGATTGAATTGAGACAACAATGTGCTTTAAATATGAAGTTGCGCCTGTGATAATTGTTGTCACTGAATTGAGACAACAATGTGCTGTGACATTTTCTGCAGTGGACTTAGAGACAAAAGTGCTAGGTTTTTCTGCTCCAATCAATTATTTGATGGTGTCCTGCATCTTTCTTTGATCAATTCAGTTAGGTGTGCTTGTGAATCAATCCTTTTCCCTCGTGATCAACAACAATAGCAAACAATGAAACAACTAATAGTTTGTAGCAATATATTATCACCATGCAGTATAATGATGAATTCTTAACATAACCCAAAACAACAAACTCATAGCATCTATGGAGATTTATTACAACATCTGAATCATGCTAAAAACATTGTTTAAATGAAACGCGTTGCTTACCATCCAATGACAGTGTTAAATTTGCAATGCTTCCATACCTCTATCTGATGATCGGTCTTACAAAAAGGCACAGAGACAACTCGAGGTGGGCAGGCTACTACTCCATTCAACGGATACCTCTGTTGTGTACGCAGATATCACTGTAACAACACCACTACTATGTACGCAGATCAACTTCAAGAAATTCTGACTTTGGTTGCAGTGTGTTGACAAATTTCCAAGTCGTTTTATAAATACTATCAACATATCTCAATCCAGCAACCTCATGTTCTGAAACAGTTGCAGCAACTTGTTCAAATAATACTTTATTCTTCTTGAAGTTCTGTCCATGAAACTGAGGGTTCCGAATCAGTCTATTGTCTCCCTCGTGTAAGTTTTCAACAATTGCTTTTCAGCAAAAAAAATCCATGTCCAAGAGGAAGCAATTTTCAGTAGAAAATTGAATTTAAAAACAAATTGAATCTCACCATACAAATAAAATAAAAAAACCAACTTCATGCCTGATTGATATCTGTATCAATTTTCCATTTAAAACAGCCAACAAGCATGGCCTTCAATGATAATGCTTCTGTGAAACTCGCAGGATTCAGGACGTTTGAAAAAGGGCGCATATTCAGATTTAAAAAATTTAGAAATAAATCACAATTAAATTTCTTTTCTCAAAAAAAAATTTAATAGATTGCCTACCAATTTCTTTTCTCAAAAGTCTGTAGAGTTGAAAACTCCACTTTCACCTCATCTGCATTACCAATGGCTCTAATACCACATTAATGCAGAAGTGTCCTCAGACACGTAATTTTATTGATTATAAAAAGAAATTACATAAAGAGTTGCAGAGTTTACAAACGTAAACTTCTACTAACTTGGAAATAGGAGACTAGCCTATTTATACGAAAAATGTCCTAACTTGATTTAGTTATGGATCACTTGGAAAACCAACAAGTTTCCATTTACAATAAATGACCTTCTAACCATTCTACTAACTTTATTCCTATTTTAGAGCCTAGGAAACGACTCTATTCTAGAGTCCTATTTTTACTAACAAAATTCTAATTCTAAGTATCTCTAATATTTATTAAATATTCTAATTTAATAAATATTTTATTCTCTAATATTTATTAAATATTCTAATTTAATAAATATTTTATCCTAAGTTTACATTAACATATTTGGATCATCTAACAAAAAGTACCCCACGGGCATGTGAAGGTTGTCTTGTCTTGGTCTTCCGGGACAATATGTATTTTATTATAGCCACTGAATCTATCCATGAATGAAAAAAATAAATCCCAAAGAGGGTATCCAGGACCTGGTCAATGAATGGTAAAGGGAAATGGTCCTTTTGAGTGGCCTTGTTAATCTCTCTATAGTCTACACAGACTCTCCACTTGTCATTCTTTTTCAAAACTATGAAAAGTAGAGACACCCACTGGCTATCACGAATGGGGTAGATGAAATTAGCATTAAGGAGTTTCTGCAATTCTTCTTTCACTATCTCCTTAAGTGTGGGGTTCATTCAGCTCTACGTTTGTCTAACTGGTTTGCAGTCCTCTTTAAGATAATTGCGGTGAGTGCATAGGCTAGGATGGATTTCTTTCATATCAGTATAGTCCCATGAAAATGCCTTTTTATATTTTTGTAATAGCTATATCAGCAATTTGTTTTGTTCAACAGTCAATTTAGGATTAATATTTAAATATATCCCATGTTCAATTTCAGTGAGACTGTTGTTTGTATGTGGAGTATTTTTAAAATGTTCAATGATTACATCATCTTCCTCATCTTCTCCCCCCATATATCTAATGGAGGCAACAGAGAGTGAATTTCTAATAAAACCATTAATTATATCATCCTCTGTTTCATCCTTAAATTATTGTGCTTTTCAAAGCATGAGGAGGGGTAGGGAAAGATTAGATTCAGGTTCAAATTCATCCCACCAGGGACTACTCAAATCCATATGAGGTTTTTCTGGGGGGTAAAGGTTCAGGTTTTGAGTGGCCTGCCCATATGATATCACCATAGATCTAGACCTACATATGATATATGCGTCTGCAGTGGCTAGCCACGGTCTTCCCAAGATTAAAGGATGACCCCCCAAGTTTGATTTTGTTTGTAAAATGAGAAAATCAGTCGGTTAATTCCAAGAAGCCACAGTGATAACCACATCCTCTATCATTCCCTCGGGCTTGACATGAGACCTATCTGCTAATTCAAGCATTGTGGGTGTAGGCCTAAGTCCATGAAGTCCTAGGGAGATAAAGAGGTCTTTGGTCATGACATTAATGGTTGCCCCAAAATCAATAAAAGTGTTGGTTATGGGTTGGTCATCAATATGGATAATCACTGTAGGGTTCTTGGGTCATTATATTTAGTAAACAGAGGCTGATCAATCATAAGATCGTTCATTTTACCCATAACATGGATAGTAGCAAGGTCTTTCGGTTTTCTTCTAGGATTTTTGACACACAAATCCCTCACTATTTTAGCATAGATAGGTACTTCTTTAAGATCCTGTTACAGCGGAATCCGCGCATACAAATTTTGCAATTCCTTGAGGAATTCAGATTTAGGTTGTGAGGCTGGCCCAGTTTCAGTTAATCGTTGAGGGTATGGAAGATCCTGAATCTTAACAGCTAAGTCAGCTATCACAGATGCACCAGCCTTTCTCGGGTTCCATGATGTAGAAACAGAAGACCCTCCTGATCTGGCTACTACAGGTGTAACAACAAGTGTTGTATCAGTTGTTACATGTGTAACAGTTGTCTCAGAATTGACCATATCCTTCCTAGGTGACTCACATTCTTCTTCGGTAATAATGGGAGTATGTTCCAGTCTAATTAATTTTCCCGATCGAAGTTGAACCTTGTTGAGTCCAATAGGAGTAATAAGGTAAGTCTGGGAGGTAATCAAAGCATCTATGCTCTGAGCTGCCTTATTATTCGAATTGGGGTTAGGTTGCACAGGTAATTGAGGTCAGACAGTAGGTGTAGGATTTTGAAGAGAAGGAAATTGTAACTGCTACTGCATTAGTAGTGCAAGGGGTACTGGACCTTGGTCGTTACCTCTCAAATTCTGCCTCCAAGAATGAGGTTTTGATGGAGGATATTGCATTGGTGGAGGGAAAGGCCACTGGTTCCATGGTGAAGGAAATTGTGTTGAGGAAGTAGTAGGATACTGCCATGGATATTGTTGAGTATTATAAACATTATTCCAAGGATTAAAAGAGGAAAAAAATGGAGGCATACCTGTAGGTTGTGGCTGTCATGGCCTCTTTGGTCTAATGAAATAGGAAGACTGGATATTCTCGCTTGATTCTTGAAGTACAGCCTTTAGTCTAGGCAGTTTAGGACATTGAATCGTGGAATGTGCCAATTCGCAGATGTTGCACAGGCTGATGCTATTGAGTCCACATTCTCTTTCCAAATGTTTCTTTTTGCATCGGGGACAGAATATTGCTAAGGCTACTTCATCTTCTGCTTGTGCGTCCTTAACTTGTACTGTAGTGATCTAGGCAGAGAGAGTTCTAAAGAGGTCAGTTTTAAAATCCTCAATTAGATTTCCGATCTCTGCTCTGGTTAATCCTCCACTTATGGAATTTTGTATCTGGATCGAGGGGTCCCAAACTAAACTTCTCCATTTGACTGATCCTCTTGAGCTTTGCAGGCAAAGCTTCATTATTTCTTCAAGCGGAGCTTGCAATATGTCTCCTTTTCCCAATAGATTTTAATTCTCTAGACAATCATCTCTTAGACCTCTTAAGAATATTGGTTTCAAAATTTCTGGGGCTAAGTTACTGAACTTAGAACTTTGTAAATTGTAATGGAATCTCTCCATATAGTCTTCCAAGATCTCCTCCTCCTTCTGTGCAATTCTAAATGTTTATTCCTTCAAATCCCTAGTTCGACAATAATCCTGATATTTAAAGAGAAAGGCCCCCCTCATGTCATTCCAGGTTCGAATCCAACTAGCACCCAGTCTCATGAACCATCTTAATGCTACTCCTTTTAGAGTAGCAACAAATAATTTTAGCTTCTGGGCATCTGAAGTGTAGTCATAACCTCTACACAGCACATCAAATTCGAACAAAAAGGTATCAGGATCTTCAACAACCATCCCTTGCAAGGATGGTAGGGATGACAAAGGAATATTTTTCATAGGAGCCTCATCCCGTGTCACTACTATCGGGAATTCAAAAATAACAGAGCTATTTGTCTTGACATTCTCATCCCCTATGGCTAATTCTTCTTGATGGGATGAACTGACCTCAAAGGATGTAGGAGAATGATAAATAAAAGGATTAGTTTGTTCCAAGACCAAATGTTTGACTGCAATACCAGCGTCCAAATGATGATCAATTGAATGTTGTTCTTCAAGTCCCTGATGCTCCCCACTGGTCTCCCCTTGTCCTTCGATTCTCAAATCATGATCAATGATTTTACACTGATGTTTTAGATCTAGAGTCTTGATATCATGAGTGGATATGTTTTTCGAAGAGTGGTGAGGCCCAGACACGGAAGGCACCGATGCCTCAGGATTTGATAGAGTAGCCACTTTATGTGGTCATGTCTTCCTATTATCTTTGTATGAAGTAGACTGTTCCTTTTCTGCCCTAGAGATCAGATCTCCAAAGAATGTCTTTCTTCCCAAGTCTGCGCTCTTATTTTCCTTCTTACGACCCGTCTTTCCTGTAGTTAATAGAGTGGGGGGTGTTTGTGGATTTTGATATCATCCTACTGGCACACACGGACCATATGTGTATCAATTCATCCTACAAGTGCTTCAGTTTCTACAGCGGTGAGCCTGCCCAGGTACATTAGAGAGATGTGCAGGTTCTTACCTCTCATCTTACCACCCAACAACTGTATAACTGAAGACACCCTAAAGAAAACACCCAAAAATTCACACTTCTAAGTGTCCCAGCGAGACATTAGTGAGCCCACTCAGGTACGTTAGAGCGATGTGCAGGTTCTTACCTCTCATCTTACCACCCGATAATTGTGTCGCTGGAGACACACTAACAAAACATATAGAAATTGCATCTCTAAGTGCCCCATTGTAGAATTGGTGAGCCTGCTCAGGTATGTTAGAGCGATGCACGGGTTCTTACCTCTCGTCTTACCACCCGACAATTGCAGACTAGGTACACTCTATCATCTAATAAACAACTCTGGTTGATTGGATCATCACTGCCATCCCCGAAAACGATGCCAAAATGTTGGGCTATATTAATCATAGTTAAATGACTAAAACAGTACACATAAATTATCAATCTAGGGATGTCTTTTATTTCAATGACAGTCGCCTTGTCTGTGTCGATACATCAAACCAAAAGCAAATCCAAATAACGGAAATCGTTGCTGAAGTAAATGATGGAAAGAAATCACTCATGCACAAATAAAATGATCTACAAGACTGTGATCACACCTTAATTAATCTCTCTAGCATGCCACACAACAATTACCCAGCTGGTATATCTAATCCCACATGTGTAACAGCATCTAAAATATTGGAATTGAAGCAGATCTATTCTCAGCTAAAATAGCAACAACAATAGTTCCACTGATACATAAAGTAAATAGAAATATATATACACAACTACCTTAACCGTTGCAATCCCTGCTAAAGAGGAGGGCCCTTCCTCCCTAGCAAGGCACAAGAAGAGAAATAACTTAACGGAAACTAAATCAGATGATGCATGTAACAACGATGACAGGATAACTTGTATTAATGTGACCAAAATAACAGAGCCAAAGTAATGTTGTTCTCCGCTAACCTTTTGACCTCAAGGGTCGAGAACTATATAGTGGTTACATCTCAGAAAAACAAAGGATGGATCAGTCATGAGAATCTTATGATTCTCGTGCTAATCAAAATAGAATACATATGGTTACAACCACTTCTGAATAAAAATTATGACTGGAAATTATAGATTACAATCAAAACTGCGTAGAGGTTGTTATCGAAAAATACAATACGTAATAACTTCTACAGCTATCGTGATAAATCACAATTGTAGGATAACAACTAGAGGACAAGTCAACATCAAAAGTTGACGAGGTCTAGTCAGCTGTAACAGCAATTCTTCAGTGGGTCTGTAACAGTATGATGTAACAGTGTCGTGGTGTAACAGCTCGCTGTAAAAACACACCTTTAACTGCTCTTGTATGCCTCGTGCTCTAGATATTTTGTGCTACAAATAGCATCTAGAAAGACAACAAAAGACCAGATAAGTTCTCCAAACATTCATCCTCAGTTAGTCATAAAAAGACACGATATATCATAATAATTGATGAAATGGAAAGGTAATGAAAATAAGGTGAAACAACACAAGTTAAGATAGCAAGGTAGGAAAAATAGGCAAAGATAGTCCCAGTGGTTGTAGTCATGAGGTAAAATGGGGGAAACAAATGTAGGAAATAAGTACAAAACCGGCACCCAACAGCTACTAGGACTTGGTGAAAGGGAGGGATAAGTTACAAGAGTGGGAGCGATTATGGTCTAACTTGGTAAAATAAGAGATAAGGCAGAGCACCAGAGATGGGACCTCTTGTAAAGAAAAATATGAAGATTTTTCATTAATCAGAAAAGGCAAGAAATCCGAGGGAGAGAAGTCCCAAGGAAAAGAGGGTAAGAGAGAATTTTCCAAGATCGAGGGTTTTTACTATCACAAGTATGGGCACTATGCCACGAAATGTCCAAAGAAGGAAAGCAAGAAGGAGCCTGGAGTTGTAGTGGCAGGTGAAGCTCTATCTTCACAGTTTGAGCTTGATTTTACTCTCATTGCATGCATGGGAAACATTGTAATGGGATGCATGTGGTAACTCGACAGCAGTGCCTCATTCCATATGATGGGGAATATAGATCTCTTCAATGACTTGGAAGAGAAGGACCTCCATCATAACATAGAGTTTGGAGATGACGGGAGGTATATCACGACCGACATAGGTAGAATTACATTTCAGTGGGAGACTGTCTCCCCTTTTAGACTCAAAGATGTTCTGTTTGTTCTGGGACTAAAGAAGAATTGTGTTTCTGTAGAGGTATTGGAAGAATATGGTTATGATGTGATATTTAGAAAAGGAAATGTTTTCCTTCAACACATCGCCATGGGATGGGTGAAACAGATCGATGTGCAACTCAAGAATCTGTATGTTCTCGAGTTCAAAGATACATGCAAATATTTAAGGAGAGAAGCAAAGGTTAGAGATTTGGTGGTTGAAAGGGAGTATAAATTACCTATCAACATGCAGCCTCAGAAGATGCTTCAATAAGTTGTGGAGCAGCCACAATTAGAGAAGTAGAGAGGAGACCAAGTGGAGGCATCCACTAAAGCATAGACCTCTAGTAGGGTGAAATTTCGAGGCAGCCATACCTCTAGGTGAGAGGTGGGGTGATGTGAAGTCATAATCCCAAGAGAAGAAATTTGGGCAGGGTCCATTGATATGTTTTGTCTCATGGATCATTACCTTTCTATGGGAGCTCACAGTACACAGTAGTGGGATGGATCAATAGAGGTTGATGCAGTCAAATGTCAAAGTGACAGATGTTAGATACTATAGCACAGATCGGAGTTGGCAGTAGTGCAAATGGCACAGATGCATAGTCAGCAGCAGCGCATAGTTTTTAGTAGACAGTGCAATAGCTAGCAGCAGTTAGAGACTCTGGAGACAAATGCATCATACTGATTCAGTTTGGATGTTTTTTCAGTTTCAAAAGTTGCAATAGCAAACAACACTAGAGAAGTGTTGCATGCAGAACATTCCAAAGGTACAGGATTAGGATAGAGTTGAATTCCTTTCTTGTTAAAAGGGAGTGTTGAAAATGGCAACAAGAAATATTGAAAATGGCATCCATGAGGCTTCTGGTTTAATTTTCCCTTAATTAAATTAGAAGAAAAAAATTTAATTCCATCTCATAATAACTTGTAAGTGTTAACTAAGTTAGAAATACTTAGTTAGCTTAGTTAATTCGAGTTGAGGGTCAAACTGGAGCCATGTAGAGTCCACTCTAAGTTTTAGGGGGTCTAGTTACAGTTATTTGTGAGTTGTAATTAGTTAACTCAATTATTTGAGTTAGAATCATAACTAAGAGATGAGCTAGTGATAGGTCCAGTGAATTGAATTTGATTTAATTCACAAGTAGTGATCAATCAGTTAACTGATAAGGCATTATGAATAGTTGTTGCATGTCAGTTCTAAGGAAGGCCCAGTTGAAATTGGGGTTAAAGGGAAGATAACTATCCATTGTATAGTTAGAAAACTGTACAAGTCATGCATGAGGTCATCAGTTTACCTTGAATGAATTGCGGAATAAATTCTCTGGAATTTCCTTATTAATAGGGCCACAATTCCTCCAAGAATGCATAAGAAGGGTTGGTCAAATTAATGTTGAGAAATGGTTAAGTATTGGACCGATTTTTCCTAGATTAGAGTGAGACAGTCAACAGAGTGCAGAGGTTTCTCAGTGAGGGAAATATCATTTTATTGTTTCATGATCTTGAATTTATGCATTATACATATAGCGGGGTTTTGAGCAGTTTCTTTCCCCAGATATATCTTGTGTTGTGCTATTGATAATTTCTTTCTCTTACTTGTTATGTGATTATGCGATTGATATTGCTTTCCGCAATTTGTAAAAGTATTCAGTATTTTGTTTTAGTACATTAAAATATCAGTTGAATCCCTTTGGATAATTTCTACAATTCAAGATTTGATATTGAATTCATGACAATGTATATACAATTTATATTCTTTATTCATGATAAAAATAATTATGAGAATTTATATCTTGCATAGTCATCAAATTCCTTTAACACAAAATGATATGCAATAGCCAAAAATAAAGTGTTGGAAGTTACATTACTTTGGAAAAAGGCGCTCAGGCTTGAAAAACAATTCAATTTTCAAATATACATGCTAACTAAATGGGATTGATGTACATTTCAACCTTCAAAATGACGAAACAATTAGTATGACTAAAAATTCCATGAAGTGCTCATGAAGGTTCGAGCTTAAAGATGCACCTTAGAGGATGATGATCAAATTAAAACATGGTTGGGACCTTCATTCATAATCATGATAGTCTAGAGATTTAAATGTGCAAGAGTAAAGCATCAGTTTCCCAAATCCCAATGCATTCAATAGAATGAGTACCAAGATGAAACAATTATTTCATCTTCACTCATGCAATATAAATTCATGGTTTGTGAATTACAATGCATTTCATGGTAATACAAGGCTTAAGATTGCATCACTAAAGAAAAAAGTCACCTCAAACCCTAATGCATTCAAAATAACATGAACCCAGATGAATCAAGGTGGATATATGTAATATGAATTGTGAAAGAATGAACAACCAGAGGGTTTGATGTCAGCTAGGTTTTTGAAATATCTTATTAATTTAATACATAGACATAACCATTGAAACCTTGAAAAGTAGAGGGGGGCCCAAATTTGGGTATTTAGGCCAAAATTTTGGGTGGTGTTGTAGAAACTACAACAACACTAAAACATTGATCAAAATTTCTATTAATTGATCTTAGGGAATTGGGCATCCTAAATTATAAGTGAATTAAAATGATATATATTCCCTCAATTCTTGTGCCCTTTACAAAAGCCTAATGTGATTTTAATTCAAGAAATGATGGGAAATTTAAAGGAGAAAATGAATGGGATAATGACTTCTTCTTTAAAGGATGAAATTTATTTAGTATTAATGTAGTGGGGAGTTTGGGGAGGTCTAAATTGGTTGGATTCAGTCTATCTAGCTTATTAACTTACCCTTGATATCTACACATATTTGGGCTAAGATTAAATCACTTGTGTTGGAAAAATCCTTCTTGGTGATCAATCTCTATAGGCCTTATGATGAAAATAAGTAGTTATCGATTGGATTCTTTGAATTGGGGGTATTAAGAAATGAAAATGTCATTATTAGGGGAGATCCCAATTTTACAACAAAGAGACTTAACTTTTGGCAACAAGGAACAAGAATGGATACCTGACTAACTATTTATTGCATAAAATAGACGACGTTGTCCTTGTTGATGTTGAGCTTTTGAAGCTTGTTACTACTTGGTGTGATTTCACAATTAGATATGATGCAATTTATAAGTGATTATATGAGTTTCTAATTGACTCAAAAATTCATGATGAAATAAATATAATCATTCATGGATGGAGATGGTTTTTTTTTTTCAAATCAACTTCCCATTCTACTTCAAATATAAAGTGATAATGAAAACCCTTCTATTATTTTTTAGTTCAATTTGGTGTAGTTAGAGGATGAAGATTTATTAAATTATTGAAAGATGTATGGAGATCCTATAAAGAAAACATCGAGGATGTAAGTATATTTTAGTTTGCAAACAATCTTAAAAGAGTCACAATGGCTACATTTGCTTGGCCGAAACAAAATTCAAGCACTGAAATCAATATCTTAATTCATGGAAGCTCATATTATAAAGGTTTGTGATTTAAATGGGGAAATATTTTTCTTAGATGAGGACAAGATCTAGCTCAAGGCATAAGAATCTACTAAAGGTAAATTATTGGATTGGGAAAAATCCAATCTGAGGATGAAGAACATAGTTATTTGGTTGACAAGAAGCAATTAAAATACCAAGTCTTTCCATAACTATGTTAGGCATAGGTAGAATATCAATATATTTGGGACTTACATAGAGGATGGAATCATCTTTAGAAAATTCTCTAAAATATCTAATATGAAAGTGTCTCATTTTCAAAATATTTATACAAAGCTCACCAGAGAAAATTATCGTAGAATTTATTAAATTAAATACTTATTTTACTTGAGAGATGAAAGTTGCGACACCGAAGACCATATCCAGCAAGTTGATGCAATTTGTGATACAAGTGATCTTATTAAGCATAGTGATGAAGGTTGTGACACAAAATATCAAATCAATCAAGTTGATGTCAGTTGCAACACAAGTGACCTTATCCAACCATTTGTACTACTTAATGATGCAACAAGTAGTAACAAAGATTAAATTGATCAATTTGATGCAACATGTCAAACAAATTAATAATTAATTGAAATGGTTGATGCTCAGTGTAATACATATGATTTAATAAATCCAACTCAACATATCGATAGCAACAGTAGGTGTGAAGAACAACAACACAACAATCTTTCCAAGAAAGTGATCAGACCTTGGGAAGAAATATCCTTCAACAAGGATTGACATGGCCTCAGTTACACAAAAGACAACGGTTTTTATGTTCCAGATTACTCAAAACCAGTATAGTTTGTAAGCGCAGGCTTTCTAGAAAATGCTCATAACAAGTGTAACCATTGTAAGCGAAATGGCCATATGGAGAGTACATGTTTTGACATCCATCCTTGTCACCATTGTGGCAAGAAAAATCATTCATCAGAAATATGTAGTAAGCGAAATCAACCACCCATAGTGAAGATCAATTATGCATAGATTGATTCTTGGAAGTGGTGATCTACAGTCAAACAATTGTCTATGTGTTATCGATGGATTCAATCTAACATGAAGACAACTTGTCCAGTACATTAATGAAGATGGTGAAACTCTCCTACACCTAAAGGGATGGGGGGGGGTTCTAAAATGGAATGAAAATGATTATCTCTCCTTTTAGCTGACAAAGGGGGGAAATGATAATGAAATTGAATGTGGTTTTCAGACTGAAAGTTTTGACAACATCAGCAAAAGCAACCAGTGGGCATCTTCATCAGCCAGAATTCAACAGTGGGCATTCAACCACAAGAGAAACGGTGAGCAGTTTTCAACAACAACAGTGAGAAATATTTGTCACTAGTAGTGAGCCATTTCTAAAAACATCAGCAAAAGCAACAGTGATTTTTTTTCGATCATCATTAGCCAGTGGGAGACCATCATCAGCTAGTGCGCGATCATCAAGTAGCTAGTGGGCAGTTTCAACATCAACATATTCGCTAGTGGGTGTTCTCAATATTTTCTCAGTGGACAAGCCAATTTTCCAGTGGGCATCTTCAACATTTTGTCAGTGCACGAGAAAATTTTCTAGTGGGCAACATCAAATTTTGTCAGTGGACAAAGGATGTTGATCAGCTTGGAATGTGATGGAGTTGTCAAGCAAAATTCAGAGATGAATCAGACTTGCAGCTGACTCGTGATCTCTTCAGGTTGAAGTATTTTTGGGATCCAACTTTGGCGGTTTTTTAGGCAGTGTGTTTGAGGATCAACAGTTTCAACATGATAACTTGGAAGATGGTTCCTCGTTCTTATTTTGGATTTATCATTGAGGGGGGGAATGTTAGCCTCACTCCTATGTGAGAAAAAAAAAATTATAAATCCAAAAATAATTAAATTAATTAAATCATGAAAAATAGGAATTTATTCTAATTTTCTAGATTGAGTTTGTTCCTCTCAATTAGGAGTCACTTTAGGCCTAGAGATTCTCTCCACCTAACTAGGTTCCTAGATTGGTGTATGGTTGAGATTTTTCATCAACTAAAGTGTCCAAGATAGACACACTATCTTGAGACACATTCTCCGCTTGTATTTATATTTGTATTATACCATTATTTTAATAATGAGATAATGTGGGGAGTACATCAAGGTTGTGGCCTTTTCCGCCATGTCCAGTTTTCTGTGTTTCTGCTATTTTTTGTGTGTGTGTAAATTTTGTTAATTTCCCTTCATGATGGAATAGGTCTCAAAGGAGGATCTAAAGTCTATCCTAGCATCTTTGTAGAGGGACGTGAGTGTAGGTCCTTGAAGGGTGCCTCATGGAAATCTTTAGATTTTATGATATGCTAGAAGAAGACTTTTTGAAGGTCATAAAAGAGTTAAATACCTTGGGGAAAATGCTAGGAGCCTTTAAATCATATTGCATTTCTCTTATACCTAAGAAGGTCTCCCCAAATTCATTTCAGGAATATAGGAATGTATGTTGATGTAATCACAT
This sequence comes from Pinus albicaulis, assembly GCA_034641835.2. NCBI lineage: Eukaryota > Viridiplantae > Streptophyta > Pinopsida > Pinales > Pinaceae > Pinus > Pinus albicaulis. The sequence continues at coordinate 306,953,882 of CM076571.1, forward strand.
ATATATAATCATTGATAAATAATTACTAATAAATTAAAGCATGTTTTTTAAAAAACATTTCTTCCAAGCAATCTGGGTTGTTAACACAAAAGAAAATTCATGAGGCAATTGGTATGGAATTTTAAGGTTTACATAATATCAAATGAAAAAATATATTAGAAAAGGTGATTGCTAGGTAATTTAATTGTCAGTTAAATTATTTTCATTTAATTTTCAAACCCAGGTTTCATACCTTTGTGAATCATACTTGCACTATATATGCTAGCCAATTAACTTTCAAGAGAAAACTATCCCAAGGAAAGAATGAAAATGATTGCAAGATAAAAATGAAACGTATTCATGAAAATGTCTAATTGATCACACACACATGTTCTTTCTCAAAGTTTGTCTTTGATAAAGCATCAAATTGAGAACTTCAAAAATAAAGGAGTTTGGAGCAAAATTATTCTAGGAAAAATTTTGAAATTTAATTGAGTAGAATCTCTTATATTAATCTTGAAGTAAATATAATATATTAAATTGAAGAACACATCTAGTCTATTACACTTGGAAAGAAAAAAATAATCTATTAAATTTAAAAGCAATTCTTATCTACTCATTTTTCTGAAATTAATTTTAATATATAACTAATCCAGAAAGCAGTGAATTTCCATTCTAAGGAAATACATAAAGAGTTGCAATCAAAGAGAAGAAAACCTATCAATATTACTAAAGTGTGCATGCAAAACTAAAAATAATCATAATTGTCCACTATGGAATTGAGACTAAGAAAATAAATAATTTTTTTTTGGTGGTTTTTGTTCTTTTCTCAAGCACTTGACCTGTGGGAAAACAAAAAAATGAGCAAGAAGTAATCAAATCCCATTAAATAAAATAGAGCATCTACAAAATATCAAACTAAATGTAACAATTAAAAGTATACAAGAAAGAAATGCAAACAAATTTATTATTAGTCTCACACAACTTTAGGGGGTCCTCTTGAGTAGCATGAGGTGCTCAAAAAATCAAATCATGAAAGAAAATAAGCAAGTAGATGATAATAATAATACCACAACATATATTGTATTAACTAAAGTGTGACAACAAAGTTTTTTTACAACAAAAATATATCAAGTTCTGGACTGTGCTTTGCTTCCAAATGAAGTGTTTATATAAAGTCTTCAAATGAAACAACCTAAGGATTCATTGCCTAATTTCTAGAATCTGAAGTGACATCTCCTTGCTATGAATCTACTATAAAATAGTTGGTTCTTACCTCTTGTTGACCGTGCTTTTGAATGACACATTATCAAACTATTTTCCCATGTTATATACAAAATAAGGGTCGAAAGAACCAGAAAAATCTCCCAAAGCATAATGAATTTGTGAAAACCATCAAAGTGGAGCTTAACTGGGCTCGTTATGAATAACACCCATGTTTTTTTTTTTCAAAATTTGTTTCATTTTCTTAGAAAACACATCGGAAGTTGATTGGTGAACATTGTCCTTATTGCATTTGATCTCTTGCTAGAGGTTCACACATGCGAGTTGGGTGACCAACACAAATCCATCTTGGAGGTTTTATAAACAAATTCCATGTGCCCAATTTCCTTCTAGAATGGTACTACTACCTTCATCATAGAGATAGCTACAAAAACTTGAACTAAGCTACATAATTTGAACTGGCCAAACTCTCATTAGTAAAACCAAGAAAATTCCTAATTAATTCATTAACCACTTTGAGCATTGGATTTGTTTGTGATGTTTTTGCGAGAAATTGTGGAAAATGGGGTAATCAATGAATGAAAGAATGACAAAAATGGTGAAAAGGATAACTGCAAATGATTGTGAAATGATGACAATTTGGCGGCCCAACATCTCCCCCACACTGAGATATTTGCATGTCCTCATGCAAATGAAGGAAACTAACAAAAATAATCAACATATTTGCTCCAGAATGTATCCTTATTTCTTTGGGAACGAGTTAGCTTATTTATGGCATTTCTTAGCATACTTGAATAGCTATCTAGTATTCCCTACCACTTGGATTTGTTGTGTATTTTTTCACTAGCTCACCGTATTAACCAAAGAATTGACTAATCTATTAGAGTAACAAGAGTTTTCATTTTCTATGCTGAATGGGTGGATATCCTTATTCAATATTTTTGCTATATTCTCCAAATTTTGATTTTTCTAAGCCACTACTCAATGTTCATCAACCTATGATTTCACTTCAGAATTTGGAGGCTACTACAGAAAATGTCAAATTATGAAACTTAACACATTTTACTTGTTCAATGAATAAAAACACAAAAATGATAGAAATATGGACATTTAACTTAGAAGTATGGCTCTTGTAATGTTGTTTCTCATGTAACACTTGCATGCACAAATGATAGTAATGTTGATATGAAAGGATGGATGGAGGGCTGCTCGTCATTTGAAAAATAGCATATCATGAGATATAACAAGTTTTAATGGGCTATGATAGATTCAAGAAGCCATACAACATGAGTGATATATATTCTTAATTTCCATAAATTCTATGTTTTGTAGTTTACTTCAAATAAAAAAAAAAAATTACCTTTGACAGAATTTGAAGATTATGCATTACAAACTTGATCTGAAATTGTGTGAACAAAGTATTTCTTATACAGAGATTGACAGTAGGGGCTTTTACTGGTTATTTCACCTTTACTAGAAAGGATGAAACCAGAAGCTTCTAGCCCTCTTACTGGCTCTGCCTAAAGAAATATAATGTAAACACTAAATATATCTGATCAATGAAAGTATTTGTTTATGTGCAAAGTATTCATTAATCAAAATTTTATGTGTGAATAAGCAAGTTCAAGAATTTGCAATGGAAGTAATGTGGTTTGAAGTGAAACTAATGAGTTGTGATCACTGTATAAGTCTGATTGGGAAAAGTGAACTTATGAAAAGTTACTGTATAATGAAGTAAAATCTGAAATATAACAGCAAAAATGCACAACATAACAGTAAGCATTTGTTTAAGTAGTTCACCCCTCTCTTAGGCTACCTCTGCTGGGTCCAAAAGCCTCTAAATAGGCTTTTCCCTCTTTCATTAATGCTCAAATTAAGAATTACACTGTGTAGAAAGCCTCAAAAGGAAACATTAGCTGCAAATTCAGAAACATAGGACTGAAATCAGTAAAAATCGACTATTCATTCACCTCCAATGGATGAGTATAGTCCAACACAACTGATCTTTCACCAAGCCTTGGTGGCTCCACAACCAAAATCGCTGATAAAATCACTGATAGAGCACCCTGATGGCTCTACAACCTATCCCAACAGCTCCATAATGCTTCAATACCCTAAAATTAAAAAAAAATTCGTCCCAAATGGACTTCCATAGCCAAAGTTATGGCTAACTGAAGTTTTGCCCAGTGTCCCCTAGAAAAACTCCACTAAATGTGGAGAACTAGAGTTAACTCCAGTTAAAAATGGAGACGGGCGTTATATTTGGCACCTCCGTCGTTTTTACCGCCAGTAATAGGTGCTAAGGAGTAGGGCCACGGGGGTCATATGACTGCACCTGTCGGCCAACAACAATGGAGAACTTGAGTTATACACGGAATAGATTAATGTTAAACCATATCATATAAATCGTGCCCCGCACCTTTCGCCGGTCCACGTGACCACGTTGCAAACGGTGTTATGTGCCAATGGATAAGCCTCATATAGAAATTCGCGACCAATATGATTAATAACCATTGGTGGCTCCGCCGATTGGGTCGTTCGGTTGCCACCGCCCCGACCCAGTTTCAAATCCTGTCGTGTCCAAAATAATTTTTATATGCCATTTCGTTTGAATCTTGGGACCACGTGGCGCCATTTCATTGGCTGCCTGCGAAATATTATGCAGAATATTTTGTGGAATATTCCATGAAATATTCCCAGAATATTCTGTGGAATATTCTTTTTTTAATAATTTTTTTTTTTATAAAGTCAAATTGGCCATTTTTTAATTGAAATTGGCAAACTTCAAAGCTGAATAACTTTCTCATACGGCGTCGGTTTTTAGTGTCGTTCATGTCTACAGGATCATTTTTCTGAGCTCTTTCCAGTCGATCTAGTTTGGACCAATTCTAAGAAACTTCATTTTTGAGCATTTTTCTACAAGAGACTTGATCTCTTGATGACACCTCCCAAATGGGAAGCTTTTGGACCCCAAAAGCTCTCTGATTACTGAAATTGATGATGTGGAGACTTATTCTCCTCTCTTCCACCCTTGAATAACTGAAATATATCGATTTCATCAAATGGAGCTTTTGAGAAAAAGATATGTTGTCTCTGGAATCAACTGATCGTCCCTTGCTAAGATTGACAGAGTCATGATGCAAATTATTAAAATTTGCAGAACAACAATTGTAAACTGCAGAAAAAAATAAATAAATAAATAAAAATTCTACACTAATCAAACTTCCCAGAAGACTTAAAATAACTTTCACCTTGCAAACTGTTCCCATGGCGAATTCTATCATTCTGAAACCAACTTTTTCCCATGCTGAATTGGGTGTCCTTCTTTCTTGCATTACTTTTCTTTGACACTTCATTCACTGCATTGGCTGACCCAAAAGGTAATTTGTGCAACATAACATCATCTTCTTTCAAATACAAATTGTTATCAAACTGAGACAAATCATTAGCAACATCATAAATGCTCAAAATCTGGTCGTTTCAACATCAACAAAGTTAGACTTTGACTTGCATTAACCAGTCTTTTCAATTGACTTGCATGGAGTAAAGAAGATTCCAGCTTCTTCTTGTGAGCTCTCAAAATGTACTCTTTACCATATTTGAACAAGTGATACCTTTTTTCATGGTGATGAAAGATAGCCTTCCTGTCAAATAAGTAAGGACTTCCCAAAACAATACCTGATATATCAAGCGGCACCACATCAAGTTCAACTGTGTCAATAAAGTGTGCAGTTATTGCAAAGCGCAATATGCACTTCCTTGAGACTTGCAAATTGGCATCCTTGCATATCCATCCAAGTGGATAAGGCTTTGAATGTGGAATGGTCTCAAGTTTAAGCTGCTTGACCAAGTCTTCAGATATAAGATTCGCTTGTGACCCACTATCAAACAGTGTGTTAATTTTGGTATGTTTTGAAATTACCCTCACATGGAAGAGCTCTATCCTCCTCTTTTCTTCATGAGTATCTTTGTGACAATTCAAAGAGCTAGAACTGGGAGTTGTGTCTTGCACCACTTCTTTCCCCTTAATGTTCTTTAAAACCATGGCGATGCTTTTTGTCGCATCACCTGAGTCTGACCCTAAGTCTTGCTCAACTGTTGCTACAATTTTCTCCTTTTCTTTGGTCTTGTTTTTGTTCTTATATTTTTCTAGTTTCAGTTCAGGATGAGGCTTCCAACAATGATCTTCATCATGACTTGTCTTCGAACAATTCTTGCAAAATAACTTTCCTTTTTCTTTTCTTGAATTTGCAACTCTCTTCTTTCCTTTGTTTTTGAAATTACTATCCTCATCAAAAGTATTCTTTCCTTTAGCTTCTAAATGTGTAGCCTGGACACAGACTTCATCTAAGCCGGTAGAATTGAACATTAGAATATTATGTTGTAGGTAATTGTGCAAACCTCCTATGTATTTTAACAAGGTGTCTTGACTTTGTAAGTCTACTCCAAGTAGAAGTGCTCTCCTTCTAAACTCTTGGGTATAATCTTGCACATTTTGACCCTTAAGTTGCCTAAAATTTTTCCAATCCATGATTGCTTTCTGAATATGAGCAAGAGGATAAAACTGTTTCTTAATAGCAGTAATAAACTCATTCCAAGTTAGAGTTATCTTACCATGCTTTTTAATTTCCTCCCTGGTCTTGGCTTCCCACCAAACCAAAGCTGCTCCATCCATTCTCAATGAGGCCAATTGGATTTTTGTGTCATCATCATGCAAATTCTGAATTCTTAGATAGACTTCCAGCTGTCTAATCCAGTTATCCAATTTTTCTGCATTCACATCACCATTAAACATCAACAACTCAAACTTCACATCAAGCTTTAACAAAGGATTTTTAAGAGATGTTTTTGTTTTGTGTGACTGATTAACAGAAGTTGAAGAGGATGATGTGGAGGAAGAGGATGACGATGGAGATGGTGGATCACCATTTCCTCCATTCCCTTTCTTAGACTTATCATTGTCTTTCTTCCCTCCTGAAGAATCTCCTTCTTCTCTTTGGTTTCTAGACCCTTCTCCAGCAATCCTATCATTTATTTCCTGTCCTGGTATAGGATCCTAACCATCTCAGCCATGTCCAAGAAAGCTTTTCTAAAGACTCTTTCTTCTTCCTTGGGATCCATTTCCTCATGTACTTCTCCTTCTCTGGAAGACATTTTTGTGGCTTATTCTAAGGCTAATGAGGATGAAATGGAAGGTGGAGATAATGGCACCCTAGCCCTCCTTGGTTGAGGATTAACTTGTTCTCTAACCAATTGACCTTCCCCTCTTTTCAATTTTAGCCTAGTAAGCATCAAATTTTGCAGAATAACACAATATTCTTGCACAAATTTCACAAACTCTTAAGCAAAACCTGGAGCTCTGATACCAATCTGATCTAAAATTGTGTGAACAAAGTATTTCTTATACAGAGATTGACAGTAGGGGCTTTTACTGGTTATTTCACCTTTACTAGAAAGGATGAAACCAGAAGCTTCTGGCCCTCTTACTGGCTCTTCCTAAAGAAATATAATGTAAACACTAAATAGATCTGATCAATGAAAGTATTTGTTTATGTGTAAAGTATTCATTAATCAAAATTTTATGTGTGAATAAGAAAGCTCAAGAATTCTACAATGGAAGTAATGTGGTTTGAAGTGAAACTAATGAGTTGTGATCACTGTATAAGTCTGAGTGGGAAAAGTGAACTTATGAAAAGTTACTATATAATGAAGTAAAATCTGAAATATAACAGCAAAAATGCACAACATAACAGTTAGCATTTGTTTAAGCAGTTCACCCCTCTCTTAGGCTACCTCTGTTGGGTCCAAAAGCCTCTAAATAGGCTTTTCCCTCTTTCATTAATGCTCAAATTAAGAATTACACTATGTAGAAAGCATCAAAAGGAAAAATTAGCTACAAATTCAGAAACAGAGGACTAAAATCAGTAAAAATCGACTATTCATTCACCTCCAATGGATGAGTATAGTCCAACACAGTTGATCTTTCACCAAGACATGGTGGCTCCACAACCAAAATCGCTGATAAAATCACTAATAGAGTGCCCTAATGGCTCTGCAACCTGTCCCAACAGCTCTAGAATGCTTCAATACCCCAAAATAAAAATAAAAATTTGTCCCAAATGGACTTCCCTAGCCAAAGTTATGGTTAACTGAAGTTTTGCCCAGTGTCCCCTAGAAAAACTCCACTAAATGTGGAGAACTGGAATTAACTCCAGTTAAAAATGGAGACGGGCGCTATATTTGGCACCTCCGCCGTTTTTACCGCCAGTAATAGGTGCTAAGAAGTAGGGCCACGAGGGTCATATGACCGCACCCGTCGGCCAACAACAATGGAGAAATTGAGTTATACGCGGAATAGATTAATGTTAAACCATATCATATAAATCGTGCCCCGCACCTTTCGCCGGTCCACGTGACCACGTTGCAAATGGTGTTACGTGCCAATGGATAAGCCTCATATATAAATTTTCGACCAATATGATTAATAACCATTGGTGGCTCCGCCGGTTGGGTCGTTCGGTTGCCACCGCCCCGACCTAGTTTCAAATCCTATCGCATCCAAAATAATTTTTATATGCCATTTCGTTTGAATCTTGGGACCACGTGGCGCCCTTTCATTGGCTGCTTGCAGAATATTCTGTGGAATATTCTTTTTTTAATATATATATATATATATATATATATATATATATATTTATTTATTTATAAAGTCAAATTGGCCATTTTTTAATTGAAATTGGCAAACTTCAAAGCTGAATAACTTTCTCATACGACGTCGGTTTTCAGTGTTGTTCACGTCTACAGGATCTTTTTTCCGAGCTCTTTCCAGTCGATCTAGTTTGGACCAATTCTGAGCAACTTCATTTTTGAGCATTTTTCTACAAGAGACTTGATCTCTTGATGTAAGTTCCCTTGATGTGGTTGATCACCATGTTGTTGAAGCTTTTTTGTACTTGCTATTTTATTTTTGACTTAATGTTAAAGTGTATAAATGTGTCACTTGCAAAGAACCTCAAACCATTCCAATACTTCATTCTCAAAGGTAAATACAAAAATTTCCATGCTAACATCCTCATGAAAATGTTTCATAATTTTGACAAATGATGCACGATGTACTACAAAAGAATTATGATATCCATGAAATGCCTGAGAATCATAAGATGCGTGAGAAATATTAATGAAGCACAATATTCAATCACTCATTCAACTTCTATCTATGCCATACCTTGAACCTTCAAAGTAATGAGTTAACCTAAATTAGATTTGGTCCTCAAGATTTGTTGCTTGATTTCCATCAATTGCTTGAAAGAGTATCTTGATGTTGGTGCCTCTTCTAAATTTTGAGTTCCAACTTCCTTATTCACAAAAATAAAGATGTGACTACCTTTTATTTTTTTCATCCTCAATAATTGTTAATGCCTCATGAACACAAATTCAAATTTACTTGAATAATTCCAAAGCCTCTTCCAAGCATTCCACAAAACCATAAGTATAGATTAAGGAATTACAAGCCACTGTATTATGTTTTACATTGATTTCACTAGCCTTATTGATTCTATAATCAATTTCTAACAAAAAAACTTGCCAAGTTGCTTCTTAAAATTATCACTTGGAAACCTTGTATGTTGAGTTTTTAGTATTGTCATAAAGGTTCCTTTTTGAACATAGTATAATTTTATAGTGGAAATAAAATACAATCAAAATGAATAAAAATGAAAGGGATGGCTGATAGTATGAGGTGGTCTGCAATAATGAAAGAGATGGTGGCAAAATGAAATTGTGGCAAAGGGATTCTATACTTATAGTGGTTGATCATCATAATTTCCTAAACTTTTAACAAATTAAAAAGTTTTATAGATGATTTTACCTCAAGTTTACTTTTGGAAGAACTTGAATGATGAATTAGCATCGTAGGTGTTGGAATAAAACCATTCTACCAATGAATAAATTCTTGAATCTTGAGCTTTTGAAAAATTTGAAAACAATTTTTCACGCCATCCAATGTTGCACAAAAACATATGCGACAAACTCATTCTAATGCCAAATTGAGTGCTTCAAAAGGGAAAAAAATGTGTTTTTACCTTTTTCACCATATAATGCCTTTAGAACCCATTTTTTTATGAAGAAAAGGGGTTGTTACATGTAAAAATACCAAATTCTATCCTAATTTGTGCACAGTAATGAAAGGTAAGAATCTACCTTAAAAACACACTGAAATGTCCTTCAAAGTTTCATTTTTTGAAATTATGTCCGAGTCTTACTCAATTTATCATACTCTGAGAAAACCCCATGTTTCAATTTTTTTTTGCTCTTTTTTCTTGCAATATCTATGCCAAAATTTCTTTTAAGTAGGTTGCTACAACCATAAAAACAAGTCGCTACAACAGTATCTACTGAAACTGCAAATTTCCATAGATGTTGTAGAAAATGTCAATTTTTACAGTTATTTCTATTCTTATTTTGAAAGTTATTTTCTCTGATTCTAATCTGTTGATTTCGACATTATGCTGAGTGTTGAAGTAGAAACTATGAAACATAATGCATGCTGATTGAAATTGATGTAATTTTATTGATTTGATTAGAAAATGAAATGAATAAAGAAGGGTTGTAGTGGTGCTCATCATGTAGTTTTTGAATGAAAAAAGGAAGAACATGTTGCTACAAGAAACTTTTAGAACCATAAAATGAACTTTGCAAACTATTGTTGATTACATTAAACCATATAGTCTTAATCGAAACCTAAATCCATGGTACAATTCTTACCATGTGAATGAATGTGCCAAAGTCGAGCATGGAAAGAAATCATTGGATTACTGATCACTGATGAAAATTGTTAACCAATGCAAGACAAAGCACCAACAATGTAAATGAGTGTCAAGGTATGTGAGTGCATCTTGACAGGGACTAATGAATGTGTTGAATTTGAGTCACCTATGAGATCTAACAGTCAAGAGAAAATGTTGTATTCTCATTATTGTCATCTAGGAATCTTGCCATTAATGAATGCAAGTTCCAAGTCCCTCAAAATAAACTTTAACCTTGGTCCCAGATAAAGTGTTTAAGTTGATGGGACAAGATCCATTGGAAGGTGGACCTTGAATAATTCTACATTATCCAACTCAAGCATAGAACCAAAAATGATTTGAAGAACCATAATAAAATATTGAAACCATCATGAAATTTCAAAACTTATTGTGAAATTTGCTCACCGCTTTCTTTTTTTTCAACCAAAGGTCATGTCCAATTGCGTCAGTAAACTAGTTTTCACAATAGGACTTATTTTTTTCTCTTTATTTTTATTATTATTATTATTATGTCCTACACTACTTTAAAAAGGAAAATATCCTTCCACTATAGGAATACTTCCAATGGAACCATGTGTGTAACATGATGACGAATAAAATCATATGCATGTTTGAAATATGTGCTTTGATATTTGTACCAGAATATGAGAAACCAACTACTTTGACTGAGATGATGTCAAGAACTATTGAAGGAGTGGTTCTCTAGCTCAATGATTGTCTAGAACCAAAGTTCAATATAGTTGTGATGCCCTTGGTTCTCTTGCTCGTCTAGATCATTCTATATGTCTTCTTCTGCCATGCCATTAAGATCTTCTACTATGGGATGGTTGATCTCTTAGATGCATAGAATATTTTATGACAAGAATAGTAGAAATTCCTCGATCTCAGGTTCCAAAAACTATTCTCCACCAAATGTACTCCACGATTCTTTAGTCTTCTTTGAATATTCTTCTTCTTCTGGACATTGTTTCTCAAAGAAGAACGGTGAATTTTTTTTTTTTCAATAATCTTCCTGAACTAAGATGAATATCATTTAGATCAAAAGGACCTGTTTGAATATTTTGTACCTCGAGATTTTAAGTGGATTGAGGTATTTTATTGTTAGAGATCTGATACACCTCGACTTCAACACCTTATCTAGGACCAAGATTAAATCTCATTCTAAGGCAAGAAATACAGACTTGAAATCAAACAGTGGAAATCCTATCAAGATTACTAATGTGTACATGCAAAACTAAAACCAATCATAACTATCAATTATGGAATTGAGCAAAGAAAATAAAGCAATTTTTTTTTGTAGTTTTTGTTCCTTTCTCAAGCGCTTGACGTGTAGGAAAAAAAAACAAATGAGAAAGAAGTAATAAAATCCCATCAAAGACTATAGAGCATCTACAAAGTATCAAACTAAATGTAAGAATTAAAATTATCCAAGAAAGAAATGGAAGCAAATAAATTGTTAATATCGCACAACTTCAAGGGGGGATCTTGAGTAGGATGAGGTGCTTAAAAACTCAGATCGTGAAAGAAAAATGACCAACAGATGATAATCATAATACCATAACTGAGATTGTATTAACTATAGTGCACCAAAAAAGTCTTTTTATAACAAAAATATATCGAGTTCTTGATTGCATTTTGCTTCCAAATGCAGTTTTTATATAAAGCCTTCAAATGAAAAAACATGAGGCTTCACTACCTAATTTCTAGAATTTGCAGTGACATCTCCTTGCCACAAATATACTATAGAATAGTTGGTGCTTGCCTCTTGTTTAATGTGCTTTTGAATGACACATTATTAAACCATTTTCCCACATAATCTCTGAAATAGGGGTCAAAAGAACTAGGAAAATTGCCCAAATCATAACGAATTTGAGAAAACCTCCCATGGGGAGCCTAATTGGGCTCGTTATAAAGAAACCCCATGTTTTTCAATTTTAAAAATTCGTTTCCATTTGCTCAAAAAACGAATTGGAAATTGACTAGTCAAAACCGCTGCATATTACATTTGATCTCTTGTTGGAGGTTCACATGTGCGATTTGGGTGAAATTTGACCAACACAAATCCATCTTGGAGGTTTTAGAAACAAAGTACACATGCCAAATTTCCTTCTAGAATGGTGCTACTACCTCGATCACATAGATAGCTACAGAGACTTGAAATGAGCTACAAAACTAGAACTGGCCAAACTGTCATTAGTAAAACCAAGAAAAATCCTAATTAATTCATTAACCACTTTGAAGATTGGAAAATTTTATGATGTTTTTTCGAGAAATTGTGGAAAATATGGTAATCAACGGATGAAATAATGGCACAAATGGTTAAAAGGATGACTGCAAATAATGGTGTAATGATGAAAAATCAATGACCCAACGATGATTATGCTTGAACTTTTTAAGACCTTTGATAAAGTGAATTGCAATCTATGAGATTGATGCTTCTTGATATATTTACGCCAAAAGGCATTTTATTTGCGAGCTTTAGGTGGGAAAACACTATTCACCCCAACCAATGAGAAGCCTTGGATTTTTCCCTTTCAACCAATCACATTTTTCCATTTGTTTATCCCTCCAACGAATAAAATCTGGTCATCTATCCAAAAACATATTTTCCCCATTTCACCCACCTACCTATATGAAAATATAGGCCCACATTTCACCCACCTGCCTGCTCCACAAGAAGCTACCAAGAACACCAAAGACCACCTATCCTCTTATGTCGCCATACCCATACCTCTGGTGTCCCTTTGGTTTTAGTTTTCATGGCACTCGTGTATGTTGTTGTTGTACCCTTTTACTTCCGGCTGGGAAATCGAGCCCCTTTCGCCATACTCTGCATTTATTTGCAATCTGGGTGCCCACTTCAACATTTTCTGCATCCAAATACAACTAGGCTTGTTGATCCTTGTTCAAGAGCTTTTTTTGCATCCAAATATGACCAACCTTGTTGATCCTCATTCAAGAGTGTTTTGTGCATCCAAATATGACCATCCTTTTTTATCCTCATTCAAGAGCGTTTTGGAAGGTCCATTGTCTTTTTAACTCCACATGCAACCACCCAGAACGTAGAAGACAACCTATCATGTTCTGTCGCCATAGCCATACCTGTGTTGTCCCTTTAGTTTTAGTTTGCATAGTAGTTCTATCTATTTTTGTACCCTTCTGCTTCTGATTAGGAAATCGAGCCCCTTTCTCCATACTCTACATTGATTTGTATTGTCTGATGTCCGCCATTTCCCTCATATGGAGTTTAATGTGTTGCATGTGTTAAAGAGGCTTGTACTCTTCTCTTTACCCTTGTTTATTCAATCCCCATCCGCCATGCCTTCATGCAGAACATTAAATTGGACTGAGCTATGGGTCTTCACAGGTCATCCTTGTCCACACTCAATCACTTCATCCTTGTATACAGTCGGTCACTTCATTCAGCTGCCAATATATTATGAGTGGTGTCTTCTTGCTCGATTCTATTTCAATAGGTCGACTTACAACATTGGACTTACAGCTTGAAGGAATTCAACAGATGCTTTCCGAAAACACCAGGTAACTATCTTCTCATTGATTGGGCTCTCAATGCTTGGACTTCTATATCTTTTACAATCTATTCAATATCTTCATTGTATTTCAAAACTAAATAAATTTAGGTGTGTGTGGCAGGGGTACTTGAACCCTCGCCGTTTATTATATATGGCATGACTGTCATTGCTACAATTTGCAATTTTGTTGACTTGACATGCATAATTCGAGTCTATATTTACCCTAAGCATGTTATTTTGAGCATGGAGCTCTTGGCCAAACATCCCCATGTTTTCATTGTAAGGTTTGGCTCCATCCCTACTTGACAAGGATAATTCATCTATAGGTAGGTATTATTTTGTTAAAATGCTTTAATTCTCCTAAATTTCATATTCAAAGATCAAATTTTCCATTCAAACACTCAATCTACAAGAATTATTTATCCTATGTATATGCCTATGGTTTTTCTACATGATTTTGTTGGCACATTGGCCCTCACATGTGCATATTTTAAGTGTTGATTTAATTTTCTCGGTTGGTCTGCTCATTGCCAGTAGCTCTCGCTTAGTTTCTCAATACCGCATATTGTTGAGCCAATTATTCTTTCATTATTTAGAAAATTTGCATCCAGTCTTGGTCACATCCTTAGTTTATTCTCCCCAGGTATCCAAATGAGTTAATAATTTCCATTATAGACATCTCAATGCATCAAGTAGTTTAGGTAGTCTAGGATCCATTGTTTCGCTCTATTAAAAAAAGTCACTTATTGATCAACATTTTTTTTTTAATCGTCTGAGTTAAAATAAATTTACCATTAATTTGCTCTGTTTGAAATCACTCTCAAAAATTTTATTTGATGTCCAATTCTAACCCTGGATTTGGATTTAGTAAGATAGTAGGGAGTGACTTCAAATGAAGTTGCTCCTATGACCAAAACATGATTTAGTAAGGCAGTAGGAAGTGCCTTCAAATGAAAGTTGCCTAGTACCTGTGACCAAAACATGACTTTTTCCCTTTACTTAGTACGCTACGAAGTCCTTTAGGGCTAGGCCCCTAAGTGATGATGATTCAAACTTGGTGATATGACTTACCCTTCGAAAATATATCACCTGTATGAATTTGGAAGAGAAGTTCAAAACCAGTCTCTTTGGAATTTATGATACTACGTTACCATGTTTAATTTCCATCAAGACTTTACTTTTAATTTTGTACAATACCTTATTTTTTATAAGTATCTTCCCTTCAAGGTGGGTTATTGTTTTCATTAAGCTTCAAGGCCTACAAGAACTGTGTTATTTTATGCTCTTACTCAATTTACATGTACAAATTCACCTCCTTATGAATCTTTGCATAAACAAATACTCTAGTAGTCATGAAATTAACTTTGACGCAAGCTTTATAGAATATTTTCATATTTCACTTCCAAATTTTTTGCTTCTTGAGTTTCATGAGCTTCCCTGATTTTTTACTTTGATAAAAAACGTTGTATTACACCCCAATAACGTTCTATTTGTTGATAAATCTTGAACAGAATTGAGAGATTTAGAAAACACCAAGTAACTATCTTCTCATTGGTTGGGATTCTCTATCTTTTACAATCTCTTCACTGTATTTCAAAACTGATTAGTACAACTTTTTTTGAACAAGTATTGCATTTCAAAATTGACCAGTACAATTTTTTTTGAACAAGTGCTTACACAGTGCGAGATATATTTGATTACTCAATATTGCATATTTCTGAGCCAATCATTCTTTCAACATTTAGAAATTTTGCATCGAGTCTTTCCCACATCCTTACTTTCTTCTCCCTAGGTCTCCAAATGAGTTACTAATTTCCATTATATACATCTCAATGCATCAAGTATTTTAGGTAATGTAGGATCCATTATTCCGTTGTGTTAAAAAAACCCACTTATTCATCAACATTTTCATTTTGGTCTAAGTTAAAATAAACTTACCATTAATTTGGTTTTCTTGAAATCACTCTCAAAAGTTTATTTAGTGTCTAATTCTAACTCTGGATTTAGTAAGACAATAGGGAGTGGTTTCAAATGAAGTTGCTCCTGTGACCAGAACATGATTTAGTAAGACAGTAAGAAGTGGCTTCAAGTGAAAGTTTCCTGGTCCCTGTGACCAAAACATGACTTTTTCCCTTTACTTAGTAGGCTACTAAGTCCTTTATAGGTAGGCCCCTAAGTGATGTTGATTCAAACTTGATGATCCGACTTACCCTTCAAAAAAATATTACCTTTAAGAATTTGGAAGAGAAGTTCAAAACCAATCTATTTGGAATTTTTGATACTACGTTACCATGTTAAATTGTCATAAAGACTTTACTTTTAATTTTGTACAATACCTTATTTTTGGTAAGTATCTACCCTTCAAGGCTGGTTATTGTTTTCATTAAGCTCCAGGGCCTACAAGAATTGTGCTATTTGATGTTCTCACTGAATTTACTCGTGCAAATTCACCTCCTTAGTGAATCTTTGCATAAATAAACACTCTGGTATTCATAAAAATAACTTGGTTGCAATTTGTATAGAATATTTGCAGAGTTCACTTCCAAAATATTTGCTTCTTGAGTTTCATGAGCTTCCTTGATTTTGTAATTTGATAAAAAACGTTGTATTACACCCCAATAACGTTCTATTTGTTGATAAAGTTTGAAGAGAATTGAGAGATTCATACTTAGTTGAATGATTTATTCTATCCCTCATTCATTTGAACTTATAATTGATGTTGGGCCCACGAAGGGCCTCCTTTACAGAGGATAATTGTCACACCACTGCACCCATAGTTGACAAATTTTCATCCTTGACACACTCACACCTACAACTCTAAAACTTACTGAATATTTGAAGTAGTTTTCAAAGTGTTTTACAAGAAGTTTGTTTAAAGAGGTGTTTTCATATTAATTAAATAAATAAATAAAATATCATTAGGTTTCCTTTCTCTTGCTTGTTTTAATTATAAAACCAAACAACATAAACTTAGTGGCACATATATATATAATAAATCGATGGTGTTGTACCATGGAAAATGAAAAAATCAACCCATTGACCAAAAAACTGATTCAAGTGAACCAAAGGCCATTACTACCACAAGTATTAATATATACAATTTGATATATTATGGGGAAATTCTATATTACATGGAAAATCCTATTATTGTGGATAAATAAACCCAAATTACTGTCAGGTGCTTGGAAGAATAAGGAGCAATAAGTACACGAGCACTGGTACCACTGTCTTGGCATTGCGTCAATCCATATATTAATCTCTTCAATTGAAACACCATCTCTTCTCTCTATTCTATCATAAATCCTTTGCTTCTGGTTGCTTCATGAAATTTTTTTCTCTGAGCTCACCATTTAAGATAGTGCTCTTCACATATGTCCTATCCACTTCATTTTAGTACACAAATTATTCTTCCTTGTTGATCAGGTGCTCAGTGTTAAGCTCAAAAATGTAAGTTCTTAGAATCGTTAGGAACCTAAACGACCGCTAAGTGCTTATCGCCAGGAATCCGGTGCACTTTGTTTCATCAAAAACCGACTCTGTATGTGAAAGTTAGAGCATGTTGTTCGTTTTCACAAACAATTAAAATTTGTGCAGAAATGATAGAATGGTGACTGGGTAGCCTAGTCGGCAAAAAAAAAATATATTTCCAGAATATTCCTTTAAATTTTCCAATGACATTATGAAAAGTGTCACTTCATGACTGGTTTCTGAGTTGGGTGATTTAATGTGTTTTCATAGGCTGTTGGGATGAGCCAATGGGAAGAGGACATGTGGTGCAGCCAGGGGCCACCACGTGCCCCCTTCCAAAGGCTGAAATATGGCTAAGTAAAGGTCGAATGTTATATATATATATATATAGTGGTGCAAAATTATATGTGGCAAACGACAGAGGTCGGGCTCAACCCCGTGACCTCCCCCACACAAACACAATGTCTTATCGTTATATCCACACGATGGGTCTTAACTATCAAGGGCCACAAGTTCTATTTAAACTTCATATTATTGTATGGCAGGGGTAAGGTGGGTGCCAACCCCGAAGGGACAACCCCCAGCCCATGTGACTGGAGGTGGAGACCACGATGAAGCACTCAAATTAATGTGTCATTAGCGCTAAACCACTGCTTATCACTAATCAACTCCACTTATCCGATAATTAAACTTGTCTTATCTTGGTGGCAGAGTTGGTAGAGTCCACCATTTTAGGAGGATCTCCAAATGTAGCAGAATTAACTGGATTTCTCCTCAGTTTTGGAGGCGTTTTCCTAGGCCAAATTGATTGAGCCATAAACTTTGCAAAATTCAACCATTTTTGGCTCATAAGGATTCTATCCTAGTAGATTTGGACATTCTGAGCATGTTGGAGCAGGTTTCAGGAGTAGTAGAATATTGTAAACAACATTTTTTTCAATTTTTAGATAATACAGAGGCCCAAGCCATGGAAGTTGGACCAAGGAGATGTAGCCCAGGAGGGGTGAACTCCTTCATCAAAATACTATGTTAATGGATCTATGGATTTTTTTTTGTACATTTTAGTGTTCGTGTTCTGTACTTTGTTTTAATTTTAAAATGCTCATGAATTTAAACATAAAATTTGACAAATTTACTTGTTTAACACTCACAAACACCACAAGGAAACCTATGCACATGAAGCAAATGATCAACAATTGTTTATAATTTTGAAGATGAAATTAGAACAACAAAAAGAAAATTCAGATTCAGATCAAGGTGGTATCAGAGCAAAGGTTATTTTCTTGATATTTTCTTGAGTTTTGTGCAAGTAGGGTTTTAATGGTTGCAAATTTGTGATTCTTACAAGGTTAAAGTTGTAGAGAGAAGAAGGGAAACTGTTGGTTGCTACTCCTGAGGTTAGGACTAGAAGAGGGTGAGCCACAATGCCACCATCTCCACCCAAAGTTTCACTCCCAGCTGCACTTGAAGCACCTCAATTTATATCTCTAGTTGAGATTGAGGAGGTACAAGTTGCACCAGAAACTGAGCTTGAATCCATAGCCATCATGTCAGGTGCAAGAGAGATTGAAGGCATTTTAGAAGAGGAAGAATATAAGAAGGCTTTCTATAAAATAATTGACATGGTCATGGTCCTCTATGAAGGGAGGAGAACCATGATGGTTGGAGGGAATTCTAAGTCTCCACAGGGAGAGGGAACCTCAAAAGACAAAAAGGATGAAGAGAAGGATTCAAAGGGTAGTGGAGGAAAGCTTCCTCCATCTCCACCATCTCCATCATCATACGCATCATCACCATTAGCATCATATTCCACTTCCACAACAAAGACCACCCATACTCACTTGAAAACCCCAAAAGGAAAAACTCCCTTACTCAAATTGGAAATTAAGTTTGAAATTCCCATGTAAAATGGTGAGGTAAATTCAGAGAAGTTGGAAAATTGGATTTGTTAATTGGAGGTTTATTGCAGAATTCAGAACCTTCAAGAATATGACATAAAGATCTAGTTGGCTTCATTGAGGCTAGAAGGAGTAGCACTAGTTTGGTGGGAAGCAAAGAATCAAGAGGAAATGTGAATCCATCGTAAGATATCCATTTCTTGGGTTGAGTTATTTCTTCAATTAAGAGACAACTTTATCCTTTATCTTACATGCAAAAATCCATTATGAGTTGGAAAAACTTTAGGAAATTCAAGGGTCAAATAGTTCAAGATTATACCTAAGAGTTTATGAAAAGGGATTTTTTGTTAGGTGTAAACTTGAATTCCCAAGACACTCTATTGAAATACATTTGGGATTTACATTCCTATTTGAAACAAACTATCCTTATGTTCAATCCAGGTAATTTATATGAGGTATGTGTGCAAGCCACACACCTTGAAGCAAGGGGAAAGGGCATTTAGGAAGAGGGTAGTAAGAAGAAGTCATTAAAGTTTAAGGAAAAAGAGAGGGGAGGAAAATGGAAGGGAAAGAAGAATGCAAGTGTTAAGAAAGAAGGGTAGAAAACTGCATGCAAACATTGTTCCAAATAGGGGCATGATGAAGCTCATAATTGGAAACTACATCCTGAACTAAGGCCTAAGAAACCAAACAATAAGGGGAAACAAAATATGACTACTACCACACAACATGATCTTGGATCCAATTCCGGTGATGAGACCAAGATTACAGCCATGGTCACAAAGGGAAAAGAAGCCATAACAAGCACTAGTTCATCAAATTGTCACAACAACACTCCAAATGAAGAAAAAAGGATAGAGTTGTTCCATGTAAGGGTGATCTCAAACCATACACAGATTGACGCATTATTTGATAGTGGGTCACAAGTGAACTTAATCTCAAAAGACTTGGTCAAAAAGATTAACCTTGAAACTGTACCTCATCATAAGCCATATCCTTTGGGTTGGATAGTCAAGAATGCAAATTTATAGGTTACAAGGAAATTTATATTCAGGTTTTCCATTACTGCAAATTTTATTGATGAAGTTGACTTAGATGTGGTTCTGCTTGACATTTCGGGAATTATCTTGGGAATCCCATATTTGTATGACAGGAAAGCAATATTTCATCGCCATGAGAACAAATATCATTTGCTCAAGGATGGTGTGGAGTATATTGTGAGATCTCATCGCAAAAAATTGAACATTTCTTTAGTTAATGCAGGGCAAATGAAGAGACTAATAAATGCAAGTAAAAATTGTGTGCTTCTCATGATCAAGAAAAAGAATGATATGGATTATGAATCTTTTGAAGGTTGTGATGAAAATTTAAAATATGATTTGTTTGATGTGGTAAGTCATCATGGCAAGATGTTTCAAGAGCCAAATGGGTTGTTGAGTCTGAACCCTTATTTTTGAGTCCTAGACCTTGCCTCCCTTATTTTTGAACCCTTTTCGCTCTTTAATTATACCTAGTTTGGCTAGAAAGGGTATCATAAGCCTAAGGTATGTTGAATTATTATAAGAAGTGTCATTTTATCTAAATTTGAGTATTCTTTGGTCTCGTTGTGTCTTTATTGCATTACTACTCTAACTAGTCTAGAACTTGTGCAAATTTGCTAAGATTCGAACAGTTCCGCAATTGCTACAGACAACTCATGCAGCGAAGAATCCTGCAGATGTTATAGATTTCCTGCAGATACGCTGATTTCCTACAACCGTCTCAATTAATTGTAATGAGATTAATGGTTGACCATGTTCCACTCATCTCTAGATTGAGTAAATACATGAGTTTTGAAGGGAATTTGTTGCATATGGAAGTTGTCCTATTCACTGTTCCGAATCCTCTTTTGCAACCACTCAAACCTCCAGATCTTCTCTCGTGCCCACATGGAGAAACAACTTCAGCCGCATAATAGAAATCATCTAATCCATGCTTCCAGTCATGGATTAGACTTAAAAGACTTGTCAATTTGTCTCTGTATCATTGGTTGTAGGCTTAG
Organism: Pinus albicaulis; assembly: GCA_034641835.2. Taxonomy (NCBI): domain Eukaryota; kingdom Viridiplantae; phylum Streptophyta; class Pinopsida; order Pinales; family Pinaceae; genus Pinus; species Pinus albicaulis. Next base: position 306,974,829 of record CM076571.1, read on the forward strand.
AATAGTGATCTACTTTGTTCAAGCCAAATATGAGCTTCTAGAAATGTATAAATGAGATGTATTTCGCTTTGTAAGGGGGTTGGGTTGAGATTGTTGTTGATAGCAAGATATCAGACTGTACGTGACTGTGAATTCTAGATCAATAAAATAGTTTATGTTCTGTTTATCTTTCTGAGCAACTTCTTCGACTTTTCAAGGAGTTGTGAGTGAGGGAGGGCCCCCTTTTCTCACAACTCCCGCAGCATAGTGTGTATGTTTTATTCATGTTTTATTTATGCCTTAATAATTCTTGTATACAGCTAGTGCTTTCTTTCTGCATTTCCTGCAGCAAACTGTTAATTGGTTAAGTGATTTAATTCTTTGTATTAATGAGTTCTTTTCATTTGATCAATGTTTGGATTCATGCTCTTTAAGTTGGGTTCTTGATTACCATTTATCTTTTATCTTTTCCTGCATCAATATTAGCAAACTCAAGTGCTATAGAGGGATGATATATGCCACTCCATAGCCATTGTTGCAAAGTATTGATACAGGAAGGAAGCATGAGTTGTTGATTGTTGTTTAATATTTATCTTTTCATGATCAATATCAGCAATCCTAAGTGTTTTAGAGGGATGATATATGCCACTCCATAGCCATTGCTGCCAAGTATTGACATAGGAAAGAATCATTAGTTGATGTGTGTATAATTTATTAACACTTGAAGTAATTAACCTACATATACTTTGCACTGCATCTCATCAGTTTACTTTCCTGGGTTGACAATTCGTGATTGGCAAATTATAAGCATATAATTTGACTCAACATTTTGGCGCCGTTGCCAGGGAGGTGCTAAGGGATGATACTGAACGTGTTTTAGTTTTATTTTGTTGATTTTGTCTTTTAGGACTGGGGGAGTCAAAGGGAAAAGTCCACGCACCCACAGAGATTATACACTCGCCAAAGCCGTGTCCTGATTGTTTGGTGAGTTTTAATTTTGTTTGAATATTAGATGAATAGTGTCCAATATTTCCTACATTTTTTCGTGGTGGTGTGAGCACCACTTCATTTAATAATGCATTGGCAAGAAAAATGAAGTCTGCAATAAACAAGGCAGTAAAGGAAGAAGAATCCGAACAAGAGGTCTGCAGTCTAAAGCAGATTGACAATTCCACAATAGAATCCTCTATTGTAAAGTCTTCCATTGTTGCCCATCTTGAGTCTCCCCTTACAAGAAAGACAACATATCTTCTCATTGGTTAGCTAGAAGAGGAGTTCCTTGTGAACCTTGTTAAAGAACCAGAGTTCCATACCATTGACTTTGAGGAATCTATAGCCTTCCAAGGTCCCACTCTTTCTTGGACTGATATGGCTCATCTAGAAGGCACTGGTGAGACTGAGGAGAAACTAGTCACATTTGAATTTCCTATTAAGAAGACTAGTGGAGCTACTCAGATGAAAAGCATTCCTCCCTCAGCCTTGCCTAATTTTTGTGGCACTTCTTGCGAGGATCCATATGCCTTCCTATTCGAATTTGATGTGTTGTGTCAGAGCTATGACTATTCTTGAATGCTCGGAAGTTGAAGTTGTTTCCTCCTACATTAAAGGATGCAGCTCTCAGGTGGTTTATGGGGTTGGAGTCAAACTCCATTTCAAGTTGGGATGAAATGAAGAAGGTATTCCTCAAAAAGTACCAAGACTACTGTAAGACAAGAGACCTCAGAGAAGAGATTTTTGGGATGACTCGAAAGGAAGGGGTGAGTCTTGAAGATTTTTTAGAAAGGTTCCAATATAATTTGCAGAGATCTAATATGAATCAACTGGATAAAGAGACCAACAGAAACATTTTTCTTAGGGAAATCAGACCAGAATATCTGGAGGTCTTAAATATAATGGGGGCAAGTGATGTATCGAAGTTGAGTTATGATGATGTATGTGAGATTTGTAAAAGATATTCAATAGGAAATTCCAAGGTTGGAGGAGGACCAAGAGATCCTTCTTCCAAGATTGTCAAATCAGTTGCCGGAGCTGGAGTAACCAGAGCTGAAATGGGTAATTTATTTGAAAATTTTAAAACTGATATTCTTAGCACTTTATCTTCACAATTAGATGTTTTACAGGCTAAGAAGAGACATGAGAAACATGATGAACTGGAGAAAGCCTTGGCGGTGTTTTGCTCCAAATGCAGGAAGAAACATGCTCTAAGGGAATTCCCTACTGATAGTATCGAGGTATGTCAAATTTTTGAGGCTGAGCATTCCACTGATCAATGTCCCTCTCTTCCTAAAATTAAAGCAGCATACATAGCAGATCAAGGAGTTGTCAATGCACATTATGAAATGGCACCTCAAAGTCCATGGCAGCCACGTCCTGCAGGTATGTCATAGTCAAATTTTCAATTTCCTTATGCTCAAAATCAGATGTGGAATGTTCCAATGCCCTGGCAGCCTTGGCCTACTCAACAACCTTAGCAAGGGAACTATTATTATCCTACTACACAAATTTTCCCAACTCAAAATTTTTAGTCACAGCCCACACTGCAACAAATGATACAGCCACAACAACAACTCCAATTGACTGCCCCACAAAATCAACCTTGTCCCACACAACTTCCTGCTCAACCGGTGTCTAACCCCAATGATAAAACCATCTAATCCACTCACAACATCGGATTGGTCACTTATCCCACTTTTCCTACCTACTAAATTGCACCTTAGCCGCTACAAGAAGTTTTTGACTCTGTGTTACAGGAATTTCCTGTGTATCTGTAGGAAATGTCTGTTCCTATACAGTTGTAGGAATTACCTGTGCAGCAGCAGAAAGTCAACCTTAGGTCGGGAAAGGTTGTGACTCAGCCCAAAATAATTGAGGAGATTGTAGAGGAAGATACCTTATAAACACTTGAAGAGGAAACCACACCTGAACCAGCAAAAATATCCACCTCAAGGCCACGAGAACCTTCCTCATCTCATATAGTCCAGCCTCCTTTTCCAGAGAGGTTGGAAATGGAAATTAAAACGAAACAACCCGAATTTTATCTTGTGTCTGAACTGAGAAACATGTGCATCAAGATCCCATTACTACAAGCAATAAAAGACATCCCAATATATGCCAAAACAGTGAGGGAACTATGTACCAAGAAACCAGGAAGACAAAAGAAAGAACCTTCAACAATTCAAGTAGGCGGAAAGCTTGCAAGTTTAATGTCTACCGGATTTGTTACTGAAAAATATGTGGATCCCGGAATCCCTGTGGTGACCACCTTCACCAATGGATACCCCATAAAGAACAATTTGATTGATTTAGGTGCAACCATCAATGTGATGACTATGGAAAATTTATCTCATATAGGAACCTTTGACTTATTACCCACTCCTACCATGTTAGAAATAGCAGATAGGTCTAAAGTAAAGCCAAAAGGGGTTTTAGAAGACATTGTCATCTCATTGGATTCTTGGGAGTACCCTGCAGATTTTTATATTCTTCAACCTAAAACTAACTTGGGAGGGCACCCATTGATCTTGGGGAGACCATGGCTAGCCACGGTTGATGCCTACATAGGGTGTATATCTGGAAACATGACTATCACTCATGGGGCTGAAACAAAACATATCAACTTGTATCCCCCTGCTAAACCCCTCTTGAGATTAGAAAACACACATTGGGTTGAAGAAGAAGAAGAACATGATTCAGAAAGTACCCAACTAGTTTTAGCAATAGCCCAAGCCATGAGTCTTAAGGAAAATTCTAAGGAAGATATGATAAATTGTTGTATTTCTAATCATGATTTCCCACTGCATTTACAAGGACAGTTTAGTCATAATTTAGATATCATTACTGATCTGCATGATTTGTATGAACATAGTTCAGCTTTTGAATTGCATTCAACCCTCTTATTTGCATTTCCTACATATTCAATGTCTGAATGGGGGAGTAAGGTTGTGGAAAATTTTCTTGAAAAATATCTAAACATTAATTATGCCTTAACTCACGAACAAGAACAACAATTAATTCAAACATTGAAAAAATTTTCAGATACATTTGCATGGGAATATACTGATATAAGGGGCATTCACCCAAACACATGCATTCATCACATTTACATAGAAGAAAATGCTAGGCCTGTGAGACAACCGCAAAGGAGGATGAACCTTGTTTTAAGGGAAATTTTAAAATATGAGTTACAAAAATTGTTAAATGTAGGATTCATCTATCCTATCTCAGATAGCCAGTGGGTATCCCCACTAGTCATTGTCCCTAAGAAAAATGGTAAATGGCGAGTGTCTGTAGATTACAGGGAACTAAACAAAGCTACATTAAAATATCATTTCCCTTTACCATTTGGTCTATGCAATGCACTAGCCACATTTCAAAGGGGGGTCCTTTGTATTTTCTCTGATCTTTTGCATGATTGCGTAGAGGTTTATATGGATGATTTTACAGTTATGGGTGATACTTTTGAAGAAGCTTTACATAATCTTGAATTTTTTTTGCAGAGGTGTAGAGAAACTAATCTTTAGTTAAGTAATGAAAAATGTTTTATGATTATGACTGAAGGTATTGTTTTGGGTCATCATGTTTCTACTGCAGGAATTAAGGTCGATCTAGCAAAGATTGAGGTTATTGTAAAGCTGCCTCCATCAACCAATCAAAATGGAGTTCGAAGTTTTCTTGTACATGCAGGATACTATAAGAGGTTTTTTGAAAATTTTACAAAGGTATCCTCTCCATTGTTTAAATTATTGACCAAAGAATCTGAATTTCATTGGAATAATGAGTGTCAAGCTGCATTTGATAAAATCAAGGAAAAGCTTTCTTCAACACCTGTCTTGACTCTTAGGAGGCCCAGATTGGAAATTTCCTTTTCACATTTCCACTGATGCCTTTGATTCAGCCATAGGAGTAGTATTGGGTCAAAAGGAGGAATTTGTGGAAGAAATTGTGAAGGAAAAAGAGCTGGAAATGGTAAGGGAAGGGATCCTTCCTTCCACTGTCTCTTCCTAATTTCCATGCTGATATAATGAGCTCATTTTGTTCCTCCTCATGCTCGATAAACCATGAGATTAATGTTTATTGGGTATAGTTTTATCCCTTTTTCCGGGCCCAATGGACTATTTATGGAAAAGGAACCCCTTGGAGTCTTCTTTTTCAGTATTTTAGACTCTCTAAAATTGAAATCTAGCGAGCATGGACTGTCACTGGGCTCGTTAAAAACATAGGTTAGTAGATCCTTTTGGATCCTCTCAAGAAAATTTATTTTTCCTCAATTAATCTATGGATTTCTCGTGTTGGAATGATGTGGGATTTATTAAGGCCCTCCTTCCAACAATTATGGCCCATTGACATCAACAAATTATTTGGGTGAAAAATTAGAGCCTTGTGATGCCTTGAAGCTTGTATGCCCCAATGACAGACTATCTTGCCAGTGGTAATGGAGAATAATCATGGCTTATTTACTACTAGATCCTACAGGGGGTTCGACAACAACTCATATATTCACACCTGATAAGATGCATCAGGGTACCTTGGTCCTCACTCTCATTAATGATGATGGACCTCGCATTGGTTAATAGTTGACCTCAATGGATGGTAATCCAATGAGGCCATTGCAAATTCAACATAGGCACATTCATTCATGTGCATTGGAATGTACATAATGGGTGGAGAAAGCGGTTCCTGCAGATTCAACTTCAGTTCCTGCATAATTTTAGTAGTTGTAATTTTTAATTTATGAAGAAGTTGTTTTAATTCCTGCAGAATTTTCATCAGTTGCAGTTAAATTCCCGAAGAATATTTAAAAGTATTTTTATAGAATGTTCAGCAGTTGTAGTTTTAATTCCTGTAGAATGTTCGACAGTCAGTTTTAAATTCCTGCAGAACATCTATTAGGCACAGAAACACCTAGATTTCTTAAAAAGACAAAAGAAAAGTCATTAAATGGAACATTAGATCAAAATCATGTAGTAAAGTACTAACAATCATTATTTGGTTAAGATCGTGGATTATATGTCTGATGTAATAGGTTATCATTGCAAAAGGCAAGCTACATCATCAAGGACAAGACTATTGGAGGTAAGCAGTAAAGTACAGCCGGTGATAAGATGCTCGAGGTAAAGGTATAATGACGCTTTAATCTTTAAAATTTCGCATAACTAAGTCTTTGGTAACCCTTGTGGCCATGAGCCGTTGTGGCATTAATTCCATGACCTATTATCATCACGCTGACGGTGGTTGTACTTTTGAGGTCTGTCCTACAAGTCGGATCATGATGGAAATCATGATCACGACCTACTGCTGAAAAAGCCCCATATTTCCTATTTAGTCCCTTCCATTGTTGAAACCGTTGCATAAGTCTCAGACTATATTTCCGTAACCTGCATTTGCCCTATTCCTTATGTCCTCAATTTCCCTATCTGTTTCCTCACTTACCTATCCATTCCATCCTCCACCATGTCTACGCTCCGAACCCTTGTCTGATTCGAGCCGCAGAGCCTTGCGTTGCTTGAAGTTGATCCTCGCAGCAAGGCGAGAATAGAAAAGGCAGGATGGTTGCCTTTCTTCCAGAGGTTCAACGGCCATAACTCTGAAGTAACAAAAAAATTTTCCCTGAACCTGAATGGGGATAAATCATAGGTTGGAAACATACAGTTCAGGTTGATGGAAGATTTGGTGGCACAGGCATGTGGAATCCCACAAGATGGAGAGCGATGGTTTAAAAATTGTCGCTTCAACAACGAAATGTGAGCATCTTTCTTGCAAAAGGATCACTCAAATCACAAATGGAGTAAGGTGATTCTGCAAGAGTTCTTAAGGAGTAATTATCGTCAGTTTTTGTTTTTCCTACAGAAGTATGTTACATGTGAGGGTCGCTTTGGCCTCGCATTCTTGTTTCATATCAGGCTTCTTAGACAGTTCTGAGACAAGCCCCTAAATTCTCCTTATTATTTAAAAATTTCATTGATCAAAAAGTCCACGACCACGAAAGAGAGGGTCGCCCACATTGAGGAAAACCTCTACCATCACGGGCTGGTGAAGATTATTCTAGTGGAAGTCCTGCGGAAACAGAAAAAGTCATGGGAGGACTTTCTAACAGAAAACCATTTTGTGGATGTTGGAGATTCTGACTCCTTGGGAGTCAGGGAGGAAAATCCCATAGAGAAAGCGAAGAAGAAACTGCAGAACCATGGACCAAAGGCGAAAGAAGATGATGGGGATGACGAAGTTATGGTGACTGGTGAAACTACTGTCGAAGGCTCCCAGCAGAAGAAGCCTTCTACCCCTACTAGATGATATACCAGAAGCCAGGCTGCTCGGCTGGCCATTAAGGATACATCAAAATAAGGGACACCACCTAAAAATTTTACCAAGAAGACAGAGTAATACAGAAGTGTCCTCATACACGTAATTTTATTGATATTGGAAAAGAAATTACATAACAAATTGCAAGAGTTTACAAATGTAAACTTCCACTAATTTGCAATTAGGAGACTAACCTATTTATAAGCCATATGTCCTAACTTAATTTAGTTATGGACCACTTGAAAAAATAACAAGTGTCCATTTACAATAAATGATCTTCTATCCAATATACTAACTTTATTCCTATTTTAGAGCCTAAGATACGACTCAATTCTAGAGTCCTATCTTTTCTAACAATACTCTATTTCTAAGTGTCTCTAATATTTATTAAATATTCTAATTTAATAAATATTTTTATCCTAACTTTACATTATTATATTTGGATCATCTAAAATTCCCCCCTATGATCCAAAGATACATTACAACATATACCAAGTTCATCCCTGAACTTAGTAAATTTTATTCTGCCAAGAGGTTTGGTGAAGATATCAGAGGTCTGATCTTCTGAAGGACAATAAATCGGCTTGATGACACTTTGCAATGAGTGATCTAATATGATGGTACTTGGTTTCCACATGTTTGTCTTTTAATGAAAAATTGGATTCTTGGCAAGCTTTATTACTGACTGGTTGTCGATGAATAATGAAGTAGCTTATGCTGGAGGAATTCCCAAGTCCTGTAAAACTCTACGCAACCAAACAATCTCACATGTTGCTTCCCATGCTGAAATGTACTCTGCTTCTGCTAAAGAAGTGGCCACTGTAGCTTGCTTCTTGCAACTCCAGGATACTGCAGTTGACCCCATGTTCATTAAATAATATGAGGTTGATGCCCTATCATCAATACTGCCAGCAAAATCGGCATTTGAAAATCCACCAAGTACAAAGTTTTTAGTCTTTTTGTAAAGAAGACCAAAATATCTCGTTCCTTGGATATAACGAAGAACTCTTTTGGCTGCATTCCAGTGGTTGTCTCGTGGTTCCTGCATAAAGCAGGAAAGAATATTGACGGCATAAGAAAGATTTGGTCGAGTAGTTGTCAGATAAATCAGGCTACCAATCAACTGTCGATAAGTAGTGCTATCCACCATTTCCCGCCCTTCAAATTTTGAAAGTTTCAAGTTTTGTTCCATAGGGGTAAGAACAGGCTTGCAATCCTGCATTCCAAATCGCTAAAGAATTTCTACTGCATACTTACTCTAAGAAATGAAGATATGATGTGGAAGTTGGAATACTTCAACTCCAAGATAGTAGTGAAGTAGTCCCAAATTTGTCATCTTAAAACCGACATGTAACTCCTTTTTCACTTGTGCAATGTGATCATCATTATTTCCAGTGATAATCAAATCATCTACATACATAACCAGAATCACCAGATTTTTACCTTGTTGGCATACATACAAGGTATCATAAGATTCACTTCGTTTAAAACCAACTTTCCGAAGGTATTCATCCATTTTGGCATACCAAGCCCGGGGAGCTTGTTTTAACCCATATAAAGCCTTTATCAGTTTGCATACTTTATGTTCCTGTCCTTAAATTTCAAAACCTGGTGGTTGTGTCATGTACACTTCTTCCTGTAAATCACCGTTGAGGAAAGCACTTTTTACAAACATCTGATGAACTTTCCATCCTTGTTGAGCTGCTAAGGCAAGTGTGAGTCAGATGGTGTTCCATTTAGCTGTAGGAGCAAACGTTTCCTCATAATCTATCCCTTCCTGCCACACACAATCCTTAGCAACAAGTCTTTCTTTATACTTGTCAATTTCACCATTTTGCTTGTACTTAATTCGGTAAACCCATTTTCGTTCGATGGGTTTAACATTCTGAGGACAATCAACAAGTTTCCAAGTGTTATTGTCTTAAACTACCTGATATTCATCAACCACAGCCTGTTGCCATTCTTTATGTTTTACTGCCTCTTGATAAGTAGAAGGTTCAGTAAAATCATTTGCTATTAAGGAAAAATTTCCTTCATTTCTTTGTGATCCCCTTATTCCTGTTTTATTTTTTTCATTAGGCCTTACATATTTCAAAAGTTGAATTGCCCATTTTGGCAATTGATGTTCACTGGTTTGAGATTGTGAAAAATCACCATCATTGAAAAGAGGGTTGATGTAAACTGATGTTTGTTGATCAACCGCAGGTTTCGGGGGCAGAGAGTCATTGTCAGAAGAACTGTTGCTGCTAGGAGAGTTGGATGAACTGCTAGAAGACCCAGATGGCGCTGGTGAAGAAGACGGACTAGATGAATCATTTTAAGATGAAGGAAACTCAAGTTCATACCATTTTTTTGAATTTGGTTGACTTTGTAGAGTTCCGTTTCTTTTATCACTTTTTGTTTCTAACTTTTGAAGAACACTTTACGCTGGTTTTAAAAGGAAATTCAACCGCTGGTTATATTCCAAAACTGAAACTGTTGGTTTTCACAGGACAAGAGAAATTACACAGGAGTTTCCAATGTATGGAATTTACAATTACACAGTGGTGTTTGGAGGCAGTGCAGAAATTTAGATTTAACAAAATGAATCAAATAATATAGAATTCAATAGTAATAAATTTTATTTTCCCTGAAAAAATAAATTTGAAAAATGTTGCATACCAATTCAATTGATGAACAATTTACTGGAGTTTTTCATAGGCTTGTAGAGCTAGAATCTCCTTCTCTCGTCAGCTGTATTAGTGAAGCTCCGATACCACATTAATATAGAAGTGTCCTCAGACACGTAATTTTATTGATAATGGAAAAGAAATTAAATAAAAAATTGCAAGAGTTTACAAACGTAAACTTCCACTGATTTGCAATTAGGAGACTAACCTATTTATAAGTTATATGTCCTAACTTAATTTAGTTATGGACCACTTGAAAAAATAAAAAATTTCCATTTACAATAAATACTCTTCTATCCACTAACTTTATTCCTATTTTAGAGCCTAAGATACGGCTCAATTCTAGAGTCCTATCTTTGCTAACAATATTCTATTTCTAAGTGTCTCTAATATTTATTAAATATTCTAATTTAATAAATATTTTTATCCTAACTTTACATTATTATATTTGGATCATATAACACAGAGGATTCATGTGGCCAGGTCAAGGGAAAGGAGAAGGTCAACCCTGCTACATTCATTGACAAGGACACTATATCCTTTCAAGATCCTTCACTGCAGGAAAGTCAGAATGAAGCTGTGAAAGCGCATGATGATTTGAGTGTGCCCCAATCCTCACATGGGCATCATGAGGAAGAGGTGACTCCATCAAAGAAACAGTCTCGACACATGCTGGAAGAGACCATTAAGGAACTTGCCCTCTTAGAATAGGCCTTGAGAGCAGAGAATGCGGCCTAAAGGAAAATAGCCTTAAGATGAAAAAAGAACACGAAGAGTGGCATGAGAAGGAAGATCGCATCATGAAAAAGAAGTAGGCCCAAATCGAGAACTTAAAAAGGAAGAATGTAGCATACAGGGAACAGATTCAAGGGGAATCTAGTCGGGCCCAGCTAGATCATTTCGCTGTAGTAGTTGCAGCCTAGGAGAACAACTGATTTTCTGTTTTGGGACTGCCTCAATTTTGCTTGCATAGGGAGATGTTGAGTCTGAACTTTACCCATTTTTTATACCTATCCTATACCTTGCCTCCTTATTTTTGAACCCTTTTCGCTCTTTAATTATACCTAGTTTGCCTAGGTTATCTAGTTTTGGCTAAAAATGGTATCATAAGCCTAAGGTATGTTGAATTATCATAAGAAGTGTCATTTTATCTAAATTCGAGTATTATTTGATCTAGTTGTGTCTTTATTGCATTACTACTCTAACTAGTCTAGAAATCATGCGCATATTTGCTAAGATTCGAACAGTTCCGCAATTCCTGCAAACAACTCATGCAGCCGAGATTCCTGTAGACGTTCCAGATTTCCTGCAGATATGCCGATTTCTTGCAACCGTCTCAATTACCTGCAACGATATTAATGGTTGACCATGTTCCACTCATCTCCAGATCGAGTAAAGACATGGGGTTTGAAGGGAATTTGCTGCATATGGAAGTTGTCCTATTCACTGTTCCGAATCCTCTTTTGAAACCACTCAAACCTCCAGATCTTCTCTTGTGCCCACATGCAGAAACAACTTCAGCCGCATAACAGAAAACGTCTAATCCATGCTTCCAGTCAAGGATTAGACTTAACAGACTTGTCAATCTGTATTTGTATCATTGGCTGTAGGCTTAGAATAGTGATCTACTTTGTTCAAGCCAAATTTGAGCTTCGAGAAATGTATAAATGAGATGTATTTCGCTTGGTAAGGGGGTTGGGTTGAGATTGTTGTTGATAACAAGATATCAGACTGTACTTGACTGTGAATTCCAAATTAATAAAATAGTTTATGTTATGTTTATCTTTCTGAGCAGCTTCTTCGACTTTTGAAGGAGTTGTGAGGGAGGGTCCCCTTTCCTCACAACTCCCGCAGCACAGGGTGTGTGTTTTATTCCTGTTTTATTTATGCCTTAATAATTCCTGTATACAAATAGTGTTTTCTTTTTGCATTTCTTGCAGCAAACTGTTAATTGGTTAAGTGATTTAATTATTTATATTAATGAGTTCGTTTCATTTGATTAATGTTTGGATTCATGCTCTTTAAGTTGGATTCTTAATTATGATTTGTATTTTATCTTTTCCTGCATCAATATCAGCAAACTCAAGTGCAGTAGAGGGATGATATATGCCACTCCATAGCCATTGGTGCAAAGTATTGATACATGAAGGAAGCATGAGTTGTTGATTGTTGTTTGATCTTTATCTTTTCATGATCAATATCAACAATCCTAAGTGTTATAGAGGGATGATATATGCCACTCCATAGCCATTGTTGCCAAGTATTGACATAGGAAAGAAGCATTAGTTGATGTGTATATAATTTATTAACACTTGAAGTAATTAGCCTGCATATAATTTTCACTGCATCTCATCAGTTTACCTTCCTGGGTTGACAATTCATGATCGGAAAATTATAAGCATATAATTTGACTCAACATGGGTTACCTCCCAAGAGGGGAATTCAACATGAGATACAGTTGCAGCAAGATGTTTGACTTCCAAACATGGGCATGTATCACATGTCGATAATGGAGAGCATGTAAATCAAGAAGAAAATTCAAGAATTGTTGAAAAAAGGTATCATACGCCCATCTACTTCTCCATGTGGTTCACCTATTGTCTTGGTGCCAAAGAAGGATGGGACTTGGTGCATGTGTGTGGATTTCCATGCACTGAATAAAATCACGGTAACGAATCGTTATCCACTCCCAAGAATTGATGATTTTCTCGATCAATTGTATGAAAATTATTTCACTAAGCTAGACTTATGAATTGGTTATCATCAAGTTAGAATAGCTGAAGAGGACATTTGGAAAACCACATTTAAAACTAGACAAGGATTGTTTGAGTGGCTTGTCATGCCTTTCAGTCTTACCAATGCTTTAACTACTTTAATGAGAGTTATGAATGATGTGTTGAAATAATTTCTAGATTATTTTGTCATTGTTTACTTAGATAATATTTTTCTATTTAGCAAATCAAGAGATGAACATTTCATGCATGTGAACAAAGTACTTGATGTCTTGAAAAAAGAACAGTTGTTTTTAAATATGTCGAAGTCTGAATTTGGAAAGACTTCTTTAGTGCATTGGGACACATTATTGGAGGAGGTGAGCTAAAGATAGACCCCTCTAAGGTTGAGGTCATTGTGAATTGGCCCAAGCCCAATACAATTACGGAGGTAAGAAGCTTTCTAGGGGCAGCACAATACTGGAGGAAATTCATTGCTAATTTTTCTTCCATTGCAGGTACATTACATGAATTGACTAGTGTTAAGAAAGTATTCCATTGTGGAGATATGTAGCAAACAGAATTTAATGCTTTAAAACAAAAGATCAATTCAGCACTGGTATTGGCTCTTTCGGATCTTAGGCTGCCATTTGAGATTCAAATAGATGTTAGTGATTACGCCATGGGAGCAGTTCTCATGCAACATGGTAAGCCCATTTCATTTCATTCTGAAATTTTTAATGGTGTTGTGAATAACTATCCCACTTATGACAGAGTTATATGCATTGGTACAAAGTGTAAAGAAATGGAAACACTATTTGATGGGGAAAGAGACCATTATCCATACTGACCGTCAACCATTGTAGTACTTAGAGTCACAATCAAAGCTGCAGAAATCACGACACTTTAGATGGATGGGATTTATAAAAAAATTTCATTTGGTTATCAGGTATAAAAAGGGAATCTACAATAAGTTATTATATATGATTTTTAGGCCTATTGTAAATTCATCTATTATACTCAAGAACAATTCTGTTTTGCATGAAATTTACATTGAGCAATATGCATATCATAATGACTTTCGAGATGTGTATGCAAGCATGAGTCAAGGAAACCAAATTGAAGAGTTAGATTACCATGTACATAACAGTTTGTTGTATCACTTTGGCAAGTTATGTAATCCACAGGGAGAAAGAAAAAATATCATAAGGGAGGCGCACACTTCATTGATTGTTGTACATTTAGGTGTAGGCAAGACAGTAGCAAATCCCCAAAGGTATTGTTATTGTCCACGCATGTTTGATAGTGTATCTCGTTTCATTAGAGGATGTTATTTGTGTGCAATAAGCAAGCCTAGCAATAGAAAACTAGGATTGTACACTCCACTTCTGGTACCTTCACGTCCATGGAAGAGTGTCTCAATGGATTTTGTAGGAGGTCTTCCACTGTCAAGGAAAGGCCATGATTACTTGTATGTAGTTGTAGATAGGTTCAACAAGATGCATATTTTGATGCCATGTAAAAGTCAAATTACAGCTGAACAATAGCTCATCTTTTCTTTCAAAATATTTTGGTCTTCCTACTTCAACTGTAAGTGATCGAGATTCTCGATTTGTTGGGATTTTTTGGTCAAATTTGTGGGACATGATGGAAACTAAGTTGAAGAAGAGTACAACCTTTCATCCGAAAATAGATGGTCAAACCGAGTTGGTCAATAGGACAGTCATTCATCTTCTTCGGGGATATTGCAGCAAACAACCCAAGTTGTGGGATGAACAATTGCAATACATTTAGCATGCATACAACAGGGCAAAGCATTCTTCCACAAACACATCTCCATTTGAGGCATGTCTTGGGTACTTGCCAAGATTTCCATTGGACTTCATCTTTGGGAACGATGTTGCTATTGATGGCCATAGTGACATATATAAAGCAAAGAAGTTCATTGAGAAAATTCAGTTGATACATCACAAAGTGCAAAAACAACTTGAAAAGAGTCAAAGTAGCTACAAGGCAAGGCATGACAAACACCATGTCGATCATAAATTCCAAGTTGGTGAAGAAGTTTGGTTATATATTAGCAAAGAGAGACTTCAAGGGGAAGGTAAAAAACTTAAGCCAATTCGTTATGGTCCTTTCAAAATTCTGGAAATGAGTGGTAACGATGCATTTAAGCTAGATTGTCCTCCTTATATGCAAATATACTATGTTGTTAATGTTGAGAATTTGAGATTGTTTGAGTCTCCGTTGATTGATTATCAAGGAGCGCATGTTCAACTGCCATCAATAGATGATTTCTCGCCAGAATATCTTGATGAACTTCAGCAAGATCTCATACTTGATAGAAGGACAAGAACTTCAAGGAGAGGGAATGTCGAATACCTTCGAGTGGGACTCAAGGGACAAAATCCTTCTAAGGAAAAATTGATGGAGATTGAGAAGGTGAGGGAACTGTACCCTCACCTACCGAACAATTGATAGTATATTTTGGGGTCCAAAAGGCTTCTAGTGGGGAGGAATGATCAGGTGTTCAGTGTTAAGCTAAAAAATGTAAGTGCTCATGATGGTTCGGAACCTGAACGACCACGAAGTGCTCATTGCTAGGAATTTGACGCACTTCGTTTCATCGAAAATCGAATATGTATGTGAAAGTTAGAGCCCGTTGTTCGTTTTCAAAAACTGTTGAAAATGGCAACAAGAAACAGTGAAGGAGGCCTCCTGAGACATCTTTCCTGATCCTAGTTGGAAAGTGATCACCTAAACTAGGTGGGGACCACACATGTGATTTTTGTCGAAAAGTCTATTTTTAGACTATGTCTATTTTTAGACATATGGAGCATGATTCAGAGATTCCAGTTGGAGATTCTTGAAGTATGCGACATGTTGGTAAAAATAGATGAGATCCTTATTTTTAGGACCCAGGCTATTTTTAGACTGTATCTCCTAAAAATATGGAAGTCAAATATTATTTACCCTTAATAATATTTAGACTATAAACAGCAGTTTACTCTCTTGGAGCACTTCAGTTTGACCCCCAGAGGTGGGGCATGCAGCTGACATAAGGAAATTCGAATTTCCTATGAGTTAAGTGAGCTATTGCATGTTAGACTCATGTGGCAGAGTTTTGGTGGAGTTGATTGAGGAGTTAATGAAGGTGGTGTTCTGGTTAACTAGTTGAACTAGTTGTATTTAGTTTAACTGGCTAATACACTAGAGATGAGTTGTGTGAATTAAATATTATTTAATTCACTAATTATTAACTCATTATTCAACTAAAGAACACATCAATTTAACTCAGTGCATGGACAGTTCAGTGGAGACCAGTGAAAGAGGTAGATGAAAGGGTGAGTATAGCTATCAGTTGGAGGATCAGTTGTGCATGAGATTTGCACCACACTTGGAGGAAATTACCAATGACAATTGCGCAGTTGGAGCCAATGAGATTCGAACCTAGATCTCTATTTAGACCAGCCTTGATTGCGCAATAGAGGCAAGAGAAGTAGTGGGTGTGTTTTGAACCTGTGACTTGTTCAAAACCAAGCTAGTTTTTGTGTAGCTTTGGGAGATAGTACTGAGTACTTGTGAGGAGTTTGTACTATGTATTTGCTGCATGTTCTCTCCATGTATAATATACTATAGCTGCGGGGTTTTCAGCTATAAGCTTTCCCCATACATACTGTGTTAATGTGTGTGATGATTTGATGTGAGATTGCTTCTATTATTTCCGCATGTGACAATTAATTGTAGAAGAAGGTTATGTGTTATGTATGCAATTCGAAATTGATATATGACCAGGTTAATCTTTAGTGAATAAGTGATTTATTCAGCTAATTTCTACAAAAACAACTAAAATTTGTGCAAAAATGATAGAATGATGATTGGGTAGCCTAGTTAGCAAAAAAATAATATTCCCATAATATTCCTTTAAATTTTCCAATGACACTATGACAAGTGTCACTTCGTGACTAGTTGCTGAGTTGAGTGATTTGCTGCGTTTTCATAGCCTGATGGGATGAGCCAATGGGAAGAGGACACATGGTGCAGTCAAGGGCTGCCACGTGCCCCCTTCCAAAGGCCTAAATATGGATAAGTCAAGGTTGAATGTCATATGTATAGTGGTGCAAAATTATATGTGGCGGACAGGGAGAGATCGGGCTCAACCCTGCGACCTCCCTCACACAAACGCAATGTCTCACCATTATATCCACACGATGGGTCTTAACTATCAAGGGCTACAAGTTCTATTTAAACTTTATATTATAGTATGGCGGGGTTAAGGTGGGGGCCAGCCCCTGGCCCATGTGACTTGAGGCGGAGACCACGGTGGAGCACTCAACTAACTACACTTATCCGATAATTAAACCCATATTATCTTGGTGTCGGAGTTGGTGGAGTCTATCATTTTCAGAAGAATTCCAAATTTAGCGGAATTAACTAGAGTTCCCTCCAGTTTTGGAGGAGTTTTCCTGGGCCAAATTGATTGAGCCATAACTTTTGCAAAATTCGACCGTTTTTTGCTCAGAAAGAGTATATCCTAGCATATTTGGACATTATGAGCATGTTGGAGCACGTTTTAGGAGCAATAGAGGATTGTAAACAACATTTTTTTCCATTTTGAGCTAATACAGAGGCCCAAGCCATGGAAGCTGGACCAAGGAGATGTAGCCCAGGAGGGGTGAACTCCTTCATCAAAATACTATGTTAATGGATCATTTGATGGTTTGTTGTACATTTTATTGTTTTTGTTCAATACTTTGTTTTAATGTTAAAATTCTCATGAATTTAAACATAAAATTTGACTCAATTACATGTTTTACACTCACAAACACCACAAGGTAACCTATGTACATGAAGTAAATGATCAACAATTGTTTATAGTTCTGAAGATGAAATAGCACATCAAAACTAACATTCAGATTCAGGTCATTTGTTCATCCATACATTTCTTCCAATAAGAAGCTTCATCTCCACTAAGAGCCTCTCTGACATTTTTTGGCTCATCACCCATGGAAAATAGATAAATAAAACTAAAATTAGAGGCCTCATAGCCATATCACTTAGGCCCTATTCACTTACGAAGGTTCCTAAAACTTTTCCCCCAATTTGGTTCATCATGCTCAACTTTCACATTTTGAATTATCATTGATGATTGCTTTTCCTCCCCCTGCAATGGAAAAGGAAGATGAAATTCACCTTTCTCCTCCAGAATTTCCACATTCGACATATTTTGTAGTTATTCATATATGCTCATCTGGAAACACCACAATATGTACTTTTGTTTTGTAATGGATTCTTGTTGTTGATCTCCACGAGATTTATCCTCCTCGAAAATCACATCCTAGTTGTAAGCATGGTTGTAGGTATGTCGATGCTAAGATGAAAAGCAAAACTTGAATCCTTTGCTCTATTAGGGGTTACCTTGCTATTTACGGTGGTGTATTCATACTCCTCCTAAATAGGCAATAAAGGGTCAAACAATTGATCAATATGTTGTCAAGTTTTCTCTTATCCACCTTAGCCACATACATGCATGTTTCACACTTCTGAAACCTAAAATTTGCAAGAGAGGGCTTCTTTCTGGTTTGACTTCCTCTATTGTCATGTCACCCAAAATTGAACTTGGTAACATATTAATCAAATAATTAGTTTCAACAACTGCTTCAGCTCAAAATGAACGTGTTGCAATGCCTGCTCCTACATCAATGGATCAACAACTTCTAAATTCAACTTTTCAATTTTGGAATAAAATATTCTAACATGTGTTGGAATATTGTTTGCATATTAATAGAGGTAGTTATTGCATACTACTAGATGAACTTGGCAACAACTTATATTATTCTTGAATGAGATTGTTCGGTGCAAGTATCAATCCTCAAAAAATTATTTGATGATTATGTTGATTAAAATTTACTTTTTTTTATTATGCTTTTAAGAAGACATTGGTCGGGAATAAGTTGGACTTTTCTTAAATTTTATATGTCTGTCTGAAACAAAACGGAGAACAACTACCTTAAATCTTCATGGTTTTCATTAGGAAGGTTGGTTTGTTACAGATATTTTGAAATTAAAAATGCAATGTGTGTGTACATATCAAATTCTAAAAGAAAGTGTTTTTCGTCATCTAACCTTTAAGATTGAAAAAATTAATGATTCTTTCATCTCATGCCATTTTAGGAATTTTCCAATACCTTGTTTCATTATGGAGGTCATGAGCCATGTTGAATTTCTTCTTTATGCTATACTAACATACTGGTCACATAACATCAGACATGGAAAAAAATTATGCATCCTTACCAAAACTTCTTCAAAAAAACCACAAGTTCCTGGTATGCTATTTCATGGTCTCCAACTTATCATGTCATGATTAATGCATAATTGTCTTCCTATATCCTAAAGTTTCTTGTAGTCCAATATTAAATCTTGCCATAAAGTTGACATTTCCGTTAACAAATTTTGTTTCTATTTCTTTACCACATTTCATATAAATGTAACATCCTTCCATGTTCAATGAAAATCGTAATCTGTAATTGAGATGGCCTTCAATTTTAATTTTAACTTTTGTCTTTTCAGCAAACTGTTGGATGGCCTTAAATTTTAATTGTTAACTTTTGTCTTTTCAGCAAACTGTTGGATTGGATCATCTAAAAGCCTCCTCAGGATTTTGTTCTCTCTGGTTGTTTTTCTTCATATTACATGCATTAATTTTAAAAAATTGTTCATCTATAATAGGAGAAACAATGTAGTTTCCTTCCTTGTTCCATCATTGTCAAAATACACATGGAAAAGAGCTTCTAAAATGCCTTGTTATACAATCTGCTCTTGAACTCTAAAACCAAATTGCCGATCTGTGTGTTTGTATGTACAAGGAATGACCATAGTGAATTGGATATTTGGATGGACATGCTTCTCATTAGTCGTAACTCTTCTATTTGATTATAGAAAATGCTTTTTTTCCTTTTTAATAATTTTGAAGCATAACTACATCTTTGCACATATTCTGTTGTATTTGGAATATCTTACTTCATGGAGAGTCATTAGTTGTTTCCCACATTCCTTCTTCCCTCAGAAGCTGTGAAGGACATATAAATGCTTAATCTTTTCAATGCTGGGAGCCTTTATTTCCTATGTAAATTGAGCAATTGTGGTTGTGCTGCTGTATGATGCAATTTTCTGAAGCAGGAAGAGTACATGGATTTTAATATATTGGATAGACGCTTTAAGGCTTTGATTATGCGCATTTCACCTGGCATTTGTAATCAAAACAATGGCTTCGTTGGTGCTTCTTCCATGGGAACAATAGGGACAATGATTCCAACACCTGGTATGTCGAATACTGGAAATGTTAATTCAATGGTGGCAGCTACCATGGGTAATGTTTCAATGACGTTAGCTCTTGTTCCAAACACCATAGCTCCTAACTCAGGTGGCATTGGAGTGATGGTGCAAGCAGGAAATGGGTCTGATCAATTCCAAGTAACTCGTTTATGGCCACTGATGGAAACTCCAATAAAATGGTTCATGCTTCTGTTCTTGATAAAAACATTTGTGCTAATTCAGGTGAGAACTTGAAATCCCTGCCTCGACCCCTAGGTAATATGCTTCAACAGGGAGTTGGACGCATGACCATGGGTACAATAAACCAAATAATGCCTTCAATGGCAGTGCCAGGACTCCGATGATTCCAACTCCTGGGTTGGGTTCATCACAATCAATGCCCATGAAGGCTGCATCTACTGTGGGCTGAGCTTTTCTCCTAGTTATTTCCTCCTCCATCATTTGGAATAACCCATAGGATTGGAAGGACTCACAGATACCTAACACCGAAAGTGTACATTGGAGTTCTTTGAGACATGGGTGCTGAAATAGTATGCCCTTCTGTCAATAGTTTCTAATGCTATAGCCATGATCTTCATATACTATGCATTTCTTTCCTTATACTTTCAGACAATTCAAAACTCAAACTCATATTTATTTATATTACCAAATTCATAGAATATCAATGAAACAATTCCTAGTCAATATTTATATATTCATATGTTGATGAATGTTATATTGGTATCACTATAGGTTGAACTTTGAGTCTGTGTGGTAGAGGCTCACACTGAATACGAGGAGAGTAGCAAGTTGTTGATGCTAGGACTAGAGAGGAGCAACTAGCCAAATATGGCGGGGTCTTTACATGAAGAAAATTGCTTGGAAAACTTAAAATCCATCATGATTTCATTTGATCAGAACATAACAACATTGTTTAAGATTCTGTTACAGTGTATGGAAATGAACTACAAAGATAGAAGAATAAAACAAAATTGAGTTTCAGCATGAAAATGAAGATGTTGGTCGTAACGATTTTTTCCTTTCATTTTCTGATCGTTGATTCAAACTAAAGGAGAATCGAAAAAACTCTTTTATGATGGACAAACATGCTAAAAAACTCAATAGTTTGTTAAATACATTATAAGTATATTTAAACTTGCATAGAATGAGGTACAATATTTCTTTCTTTAAATCCAATTAAGAAAGAAACTTTTTATATCAAGTTGGGCATAAAAAGGGAGCAACAAAATAATCCAGAAGAGATAGCCCAAACCAAATGCAAGAAAATTGCAGCAAGAAGTTATAAGTATATTTAAACTTGCATAGAATGAGATACAGTATTTCTTTTTTTTTAAATCCAATTAAGAAAGAAGCTCTTTATATCAAGTGGAGCATAAAAAGGGGGCAACAAAATAATCTAGAAGAGATAGCCCAAACCAAATGCAAGGAAATTGCAGCAAGAAGTTATAAATATATTTAAACTTGCATAGATATATATATATATATATATATATATTAAATCCAATTAAGAAAGAAGCTCTTTATATCAAGTGGGGCATAAAAAGGGGGGCAACAAAATAATCCCGAAGAGATAACCCAAACCAAATGCAAGAAAATAGCAGCCATGTTGATAGGAGATATTTCTAAAAACAATGTGAACATTGTGATATTAGATAGCTCTCATGTAAATGAAATACTTATTTGTATTGCATTGCAAGATCCAAGGGGAAGTGGAGAAAGAGATGTGCACTTCTACATGAAGATTCAAGTGAATAATAAAAAAGTGAATGTTCTTTTTCATATCAGTTCTCAATGCAATCTAATTTTTACATATTTAGTTGATAGATTTTGATTGGAAACATATGAACATCCACATCCATGTTCATTGCCAAGAAGTCCATTACCTGCAGACCATATGACACGCCTTCACAACATCTAGTACATAGATGTACCTCATACCTTTTTCCTTTGAGTCATCCTGTAGTAATTTCACTAGAATGAAGAGCTTCATTCCCTTGACCTGATCCATCAATATGTCATCGCATCCTAGAATTTTGTAGCGTAGAATTCTTGATGAAATAATTCTGCTTTCTTTCTAATCAGTGAATTCATAAAGAACTCCATTAGAAAATGTCAGCACCTGTTTTCATGATGACCCTTGATCTTGATGACTACCTTTGATGAGTATTGTTATCAGATAGGTTTTCCAGGAGTTGTTTTACCAAGAGCTCCTACCATGATTCGATCATGATTGAATACCGCTTCCTATCACACAACCAACATAAATCCCTTAAAGGAGAAGATAATATCTATCATAGTGGAGATCCCTCTCTTCTTCTTTCTTATATTTCTTCGCATCAGGTTCTTCCCTCATTTCTGAGACATGGGCTTCTTCCCTATTTCTCTTGTCCTTTTCAAATTTAGGACAATCTCTTTTATTATGCCCAAGTGAATTACATCCAAAGCATCATACTTTGTCCATATTTCTTATTTTATTTTGAGGACCAAATTTACCGAATCTTACTTTCTTTCTGAATATTTCTACAAAGGCTATATTCCCTTCACTTGATCATGTATCATATTTGGCTTTCAATCTTGTTTCCTTTATTTTACATAGAGACCATAAATTGGGGAATGGTGTGGCTTCTTTCTTCCCATATACACCTGAAGTGAAGTTTCCCCATTCTTCTGGCAGAGCATTCAGCACCATTGTAGTCTTCTCAGTGTCAAACATTACTTCTCCCAGTTCCCGCAATTGATCTCAGAGAGATTGATTCTCCTACAATACTCATAGAGAATAGCTCCACCAATTTCTCATATATTCCTTTTGATGATTCTAGATTTGAAACGTTGGAGATGAGAGAGTCTTTTATGGATTCTGTAAGAATCCTTTGGGCTCTTATATCTCCCTCCATGTATTTGGAATGACTTCATTGTCCTTTTCTTCCATGCAAGAAATTTTGAAACCTTAACCAGTTTGTTGCTTTCTTTGCAAATAATACATTTTGATAGATTCATATGAATTCATAAAGATACTTACTTGAGTAGCTGGTTTTCTTCTTATATCAGCTTCCTTGTTGATAATGATGAATATGATGGCAGAAACTCCCTCTTAGATTGATTTCAAAGTAGGTGATCTTGGATCCTTGATGATCAAGGATTACTTCAAAATGAAGATGTATTAAATAGTGTTGGGTGGTGCTTAATGATGTGTCTTCCAACAATGTCTTCAATATCAAGAATCTTTGATGTCAAATATTACCTCCTCGATGAGTGGATTCTTTGAATAAGGTTGAAAGTCTTCTTGAGATGGCTTGAGGATTTCCTTGCAAGATGACTTGAATTTTCAATGTAGAATTTGAATTTTTCTTTGATGCTTTCTAGAAAAATGAATTTTGATCCTTAAGTGTCTTCTTGTCAAATAGCCCTTTGCCTTTAGCACCTTAGCTCTGATACCATGTTGAGAATTTGGAGGGTTGGAGATTAATTCAAATTCTCTTACTTGATAATTACTTGTGAGCTTACTTCTTAACTTATTTAATCTTTCATCAAGTCAATTACCAAAATACAAGAAACACACAATTAGGCTCCTCAAGCTAGGGAAAAAACCTCTCGCTCTTGGAGAGGAAAACTCGTAAGAAAATCTTCTTATAGATCTTCAAATGACAAGTATCATGACTAATATTCAAACCCTTGACCTATGAATGCCTCCAAGAACTTGTCACTGCTTCTAAATCTTCTTCCAACGCTGATCTTTTCCTGTACCAATGTGCACTGACTTGCATCAATATTAGAGAACTCGGTCTCTAAGTCCTTGGCTTCCCTTTCTACTTCTCGGCTTCACCTTCACTCCACCTAGGTTCCTTCTTGGATCCTTATTGTCTCAATTGATATCCAAAATAGAGATATATATACTTCTGCCCCAAACCTTTTAGATGTATCTTGGTCTTTCTATTTAGGTGTGAGTGATATAGTAACCCAAAATCGAACTTGTATAAGTTATCCTTCACGCTGTGAACACCTTCAGCCTTCGCAGATTATGCGTGGAGATAACCGACCCTTGATCAGATGTATATATATCATATTTACATGTTTCCTTAAGTCTGCAAATTCTATTGGCTAGTACGCATCCTTTTCTTCAGACTTATTAGCACATATTCCAAGTTTCCTTTATGCTCCAACAGTCTCTGAAAACCTCACCTTTATACCTCTGAAAACCGCATTTAGACTCCTAAAATCCGCACTTTTAATTACCTCTGTAGTCCTCAAAAAAATCTGCAATTTCTGTGATTGCTTCAGGATTGTCCGAAATTTTCTGTGTTTTCAGTGAAGTCTACTAGGGTATATATAGTTTTTTGCCCTTGTATATTAGCTGACCTATATTTTGAACCGATGTGACTATTTTTGGAGCTGACATGATTGTTTAGGCCGACTTTATCATATGTTATGGGGTCGACTTCTCACTGCATATAGTGCCAACTTCAACATATCATTTCCAGCGTTGAGAGAGGGTTGTTTCAAGCAATGCTTCTAGAAGGTTCATGACAAGCTCTTGGAGCTTTTAATGATGACAATGCTCTTCATATACATGACTCTAGTTACACTTATAAATAGAAGACAAAACCTAAATAGACATCAAGAAGTCTATTAACCTATAATAAAATTCTTACTCATGAAACCCATGAAGCAAACATAACAAAAATACATTTTATTATCTTTGTCTTCTATTTTACATAAATACATAATTACATAGTCAATATGAAGACTGATCCTAGTTACACTTTTCAACACAACTATCCCAATTTTAAAAGAGCTTTGATGAAATGAAGCTCCAACATGAAGCTGGCATCAAAATTAAAGATGTGTTGTTACAAGAACTCCAACTCAGAATTGATTAATTTAAAGATAATCCTAATATTGAGGATTCCAAGAAAGAGGTAGTATAACTTAGTACTCTCCCGACTCAGCAACATATGGTATTTTTCCAAAAGTTGGAAACAATCAATGATCTATGTCAAACAAGTGATTCACTGATGCATTAGTTGTCTAATCTGAGGACATACTTTGATGAAATTGAAGAGAAAATATCTAATTATCTCACATGGCAAGACAATGCAAAAGGAAGAGCAGTGAATCCTCCAAGGATAGAGGATTCACATAAAGAAATCCTCTTTATATATTGGGATATAAAATTGAAGCAACTAGAAAGAGTCATTTTTAGTGTGAGAGACATCGCAAGAAATATTACTAAAACTATTAGTGAGAACCTATTTGGTGCTAATCTATTTCAGGAGTGTTGAGTTGATTCCTTGCTTGATGTTAAAATATTGATGAATTCTTGTAGGATTGGTCCAAGAAAAAGGAAGATAATATAAAAATGTTATCAAAGTTGAATCCTGAGAAGTATTGGCAATATTTAGTAAATCCACATAGCCAATGGCTGATGTTAAGATTCCTTACCAATACCACTTCACACATGCTTCCTGAACTCTCAGATTTTGTGTATACGGGATAAATGTGCATAAGGCTATCTCAACCTCCTAAATTGAAGCTTGTGGTGGATATCTATGAATTAAGACAACAAATGGGAAAGCAACCAACTTCTCATTCTTGATGTTATTGTTCACACAAACTCTATTTTTATCTTTTTATGCCTTATTTTAAGGATGGTTGTTCAAACCTCCTCAACATTTCATGTATTTGATATTTTTACAGCTTAAGTCTCAACTATAAATACCCTTTCATGTCTTTAATAAAAGAATTATGATTTTTTGTAATAAGGCTTTGGAAAGCTGCACTACTGTACTTTTTTAATCATCTTAATAGAAAGGTTGGACCAAGGCTATTTTTTCATAAGTAGAGCTTTCATATATAGGGTACTTTTATCTTTATATTATTTCTATGTATATATGTGATAAATAGTCATACTTTTCTAAATTTGTCTTGCTATGTATGTTCTTTAAACACAATCAAGCACTTATTCACTCTTGAACGTGTAAGATTGTCATCTCTAAATGTATGTGTAAAGAAACGAGATATTTCATGTGATATTTATTAAACATTAATTTGATTAAATATTTAATCAAATTAATCATCCTACTTGTATTTAATTCTTTAGTGTTTGGTGATTTATATTATCTTGTAGTTAACGAAATCCTTGAAATCACATATAAGAGTAAGTTAAGTCTTAGGATATAGATAAATAGACATATACATATTTAAGTTACTTTTATTTTCATTTATCACATTCATTTAATTATTTTAATCCTCACACTCATTCACTTTTATTATAAAGGGAAATTGTTCCCATTATCCCCAGTCGGAGCCACTATTCCAAATGAAAAGGGAACTATTTTCAAGTTCCTGACTGGTTGGTTATCCCTGATGTTGAGGCAGTGATTTTCGAGCCTTCAACATTTTTGGCACTAGAAGGAGTGCTTGAAGACTATGAATGGCAACAAGGTCTAATCCCAAATCAAAAGGCCATCAAAAGAGTCAACCCCTCTCAAAATATCCAAAAACTTCAAGATCACACTCAAGTATTCAACCTCTAGATCTGAAGTTGTCCAATCACCTCCTAAATCTCCTAGTACACTTTTTGAGTCAATCCCTCAAGATTATACTCCAAAGTCACCCAAATTCCAGAATTTCATTAAGAAATTAGAATAAATTTATATTTCAAAAGAAAATCATGTTCAATCCGAACCCTCAGAAGGAAGTGTAACTTTGTCTTTACATGTTTCTGGTGTACTAACTCAGTCCCAAAGCGAAAAAAATGGAATTACTCATTTTGAGTTTCCACTACATTCTCATCTAAGGAAAACTCATGCATCAGAGGCTCAAACATCCACTAGTGAGATTACTTTTTCCTCACCACCACAAACTCCTTCATTCATTCCTCCTTTACTTTCTTCCTCTCAACCAATCACTTCATCCATTCATATTCCTCAAACGCAGTCAACTAGTGATGTTATAAGCAATACTATTTCAAGGGTTATTTCTTCTACCACTGTATCAACCTCTGGAACTCCTACAACATCTTCTATTCCCACAACTCATATAATGTCAGCCATACCATGGAAAAATTCAATATTTTTTCAAATGGCATAACCTCTTCATGATTTACCTAAGCATCCTGAAAGATGGTTGCCCAAGTTCAATCCTAATGATGGACTCCCTGCTAAGGAACACCTCCATAATTTCATGTTAGCCATTAATATCCATGGAGTGGTAGAAGAAGATTGTGTGGTGAGGTTATTTCCTTATACCTTCGAAGGATCTGCAGGCTCATGGTGTTTTTCATTACCATCAGGAACTATTACTAGCTGGGATATATTTGAAGAGAAATTCTTAACTAAGTTTGGCAATGATTGCACAACTACTACTTTGATAAATTATCTTTCCAATCTAAAAACAAATTCAGGTGAAAAGATCAAAGTTTCTAATTCAAGATTCAACAAATTTCTAAAAAAAATTCCAACTGCATCAAAATGCGGTTTTAATGTACAAATCAAATGGTACATTTCCTATCTTCCTTCTAATATCACAGTTTTTGTAAACAGGGCTAATAAAGCCACTTTAGTGTAAAACATGAAAGAATCCCTATCTATTATCACTCATTAGTTGTAAAAATTTCCTTGATAGGGTCATATATGTCATTCACCAAATGGATGAGGTTTCCTAAGCCATTTCAGTGTGATATATGAATTTTTTTGCATTTTTTAAGCTTATCCTAAGCTTAATGTTCACCTCCATTCATGCCACTTCAATCAAATCAGTCCCATATCATGTCAGTTGTCATTCCCCACGCATTTAAACTCAAAATTGCACACTTTTCAGTTTTTTTAGAATTTTGTAGTGATTTACAAAGGAAATCCACAGATTTCGCTACGAAACTGCCTAATAATTTCATAGCGAATCTGTCAATAGCCTAACTGTCTTCGCTATGAAAACGCATTTTTTCAGTCAGGGTTGTCAAAACCATGTGAGGTTTCAGTTTATGATTAGAGGAGTAAAGGTGGAGGTCATTCAAGGTTGTTACGATAAGTTTCAAATGTACACAACCGTGTTTGATGTAATCATGATCCTTTTTGCTTGCATATGCTATGATTAAAACCCAAGCTATTAGTTAACCTTTTTAAACCTCACCCTAGACAACCTTTTATCATATTTTTGTTTATCCTTGCATGTGATTCGATCCCTGGAGAGTTGTTTCATTTGTCTAAGCAGGTTGTTGTCAAATTCAAATTCTGCAGGTGTCATCAGCAAGCGAGGCAATGAAGACTATAAAGCATCCATGTATGCAAGAAAGAAAACAGACAAGGGTGGCCATTATCACAAGTATGAACCCATGGATTTGAAATTACTCAATGAAGAACCTACTACTATGGAGGTTTTCAGGAGGACTGGTTGCTTGCAATTCTGCCAGAGGTTGCAAGGTTTCCATGCACAAGTTTCAAAGGATTTTGCTACTAAATTTACTGGAACAACATCAAAGGTTGGGATTCTGAATCTCATAGTGACACTAGAGAGCATATCATTAGCTACTGGAATCCCTAGAGGTGGTGAAGAGTGGTGTAAAGGTACAAAATTCACAATGCAGCATTGTAAATTTTTTCTCAAGAAAGAAAATAGTGAAGTTGATTTGACCAATGCTATATCTAGGAGTTTTATGAAGGAGAATTATGCAAAACTGTTGATGTTCATTCAAAAATATTTCACCTGTGAAGGAAGATTTCACATGGTTTACTCATACCATCTCAAACTTCTTCTGCACTTTGTAGGTAAGAGATCACTTGACTTACCTTTCTATTTATACAAGAGTTTAGGGAAAATGTCAGATAAGGTTCAAGTCAAGACAGAAGGCAATGAGACATCTCTTTTTCATCATGGTCTAATAAAGCTATTAGCGTTGGAAGAATTGATAAGGCTAAACCGAGATTCAACTTCTTTCCTGTTTATGGGTGGTTATGAAATTGATATGGTCACTCCAAAGAAAACCTTGAAACCTAGAACTACTACATCACCAACTGCAACAGAAAAAGTTGAAGAAGAAGGTAGACAGTCCCCTGCAGAACAAATGGACATAGGACCAGAACCTCTGCAAGAGGCTGACACCCCTCACGAAGCACCTGCAAAATAGAAACATAAAGTCAACAAGGCAGTAAGAGGATAACTAGAAGCCAGACATTGGCCAAAGGGAATCTGGAGGATATCCTTCATGCAATAGATATTGAAGTGTCACCAATAGTGCATGCATAAGATATTCAAGGTGATGGAAGAAAACTGAAAAAAGGTAAGACTGCTAAGAAATTAGATTTTGTAGGTGAAGATGTTGGCTTTATATTTCAGCCAAGGAAGCCAATGACAAGGTTTACAAAGAATTTCGTGGAGAGAAAAAAGACAAAGAAAATCAGTGAAGTTGTAAAACCAATAAGCATCATAGATTTGTCTCCATCAGCAGAGGAAGAAGTGGTTATCAGGCACAGAAAGGGAAAAGAGAAAATAATTGAAAAATTAGAAATAGAATTCCTCAAAGAACAGCTGAAGGAAGAAGGTAAAGAGATATAAGATTTGAAGTTAGAGGCAGAAAAGCATAGGTTTGAGAAGGTTCAATTTGAACAAATGATGAAAATATGGGAAGGTCAATTCTCAAGTGTCTCAAAATCTATGGAAAATACCAAAATATTGCTGAAGAGGACTCAACCATTAAGAGGGGTGGTCAAGACTCAAACACACCAGGAAGATGAACTTATACTTTCAAGCTTAAAACAAAGCCTTAAAGGATAAAGTGGAAGACTTTCAGGAGTAGTTGGACTTGATTCAAGTTGAGCTGGAGAAGAAAGGGTTGAGGATGAGAGTGGTTGAAGAACCTATAGGCCAACCCATTGTAAATGAAGAAGAAACTCCCGAAGACTGAAGAATTGAGTTGAAACATGTTTGATGAGGTTCCCAGCTTGCAAAGAACTTAAATTTTTCCTTTGGAGACCAATTTTTGAAGATAATCACAAAAACAACAAATTCTGGTTTTTAGACAGTTTCGTAGCGAGATTTAGGCTTGAAGCCAAAAAAACGCTACAAAATTTCTAAAGGTGCTATTTTGCTTTGAAATTCAGTTTTGTGAAGGATTAAGGAGGGAGGTTTTTTTTTTTTAAGCTATTTTGGCTTATTGAAGGTTCTTGACTAGAAAAGGTGGCGGGGAGTTAGTAGAAAAGGCAAAATTTCATAGGCTATGAAATTTCCTAAACTGCTCTATTTCGTAGTGAGGCTTTTTTTTGAAGATTTTTGAGGATTCCAATAGCACACCAGCCATCTGGAGACATCCAGCTTGTCAGTGGGCCATCCCAGCATAGACCCATTACTCAAAATGAGTGTTACACATCCAGCTCAACGTGCAGACCAATGATTAAAGTAGAGATTATCCATTCCTGAAAAGTAGGACTGTGTTTCCTAAATCTAGGGGGTACTTTAAATATCTTAGTGATGGTGAATTGTGTCTCCAACATGCGATCTCTATTATGTAACTATTTTACTATTAATAAAACTGAATGTAAGAACTAGGAAGCAGAGTCCTATTAGGAGTGTGAATTCTTAAAGGATAACTCTCCTTTTTCTGTTCCAAGAAAGTATTTTCAGTTATCTTAGGTGTCAGAGTTAGAGTTCGAGGATCTAGCCAGATGGGAAAATCATTTACATTGTAAAGAATTTCTATTTATAGACTGAACATCGAAGAGCAAAGGGTTGGAGAATATTGCACCAAATTTCTAATTGTTATGTTTTTCCATTATCAGTAATGTACAGTGAAATTCTACTTCCAGACTTGAGATTCTAATGAGGTGTTTAATGTTTTGTTGCTCTATATCTTTTATATATAATCACTTGCAGAGAATTTTATCTCTAATTACTCAGAATTCATGCTATCATGCTCTGACTTCCTTTAGGGTTTAAATTGCTGTGTTCTCCTTATGTTGTGTGTATGAATCATCCTTATTAAAAACCTCTATTTGCCTCAGCTTCCATGTGAAGAATCACTATCACTAAGTTCACTAATGTTGACTCCATAGCCCAATGGTAGTAGGCCTTCATTTTTCAAGCTGAAATCAAACAAAACCAAGTCATAGTTCATAGATTTAGCCATCTAGTAGTATTTCTATTGAAAATCATAAATCCCCTTTGAGAGAGCCCTCTCAAACTGAAGAGGCTAATCTTTAGTTAGAAGTGGTTTGAAAGAGTTACATTGAGTTGATTGATGAGCAACCTATCAATATCAATTTGGTGATAACACTATCTATGGAGAAAATGATACTTGCATTGGAAAATAAAGCTATTCAAGAATAAATAAATACTAAGAAAATCACCTTCAAGGAAGAACTGAATAAGAAGACTCCTAAATATCCCTTTGATTTAGAAGGACTACAAAATGTCCTTAAATCCATGTCAAATGAAATGGTGGAAATCAAGAAATGGGTAGTTGAATATTCTAAGAAGAATTTTAGGTATTTTAAGAAAACTCAAACATCAAATTCTCAACCTCTAGATATAATATCCAATGGTAAATCTGATCAGGATGAGGATGAATAAGAAACAACATTATCTATCGATAACTCTTAGGAAGAATAATTAGTTGAAGTGCATGGATTATGGGATTTTATTCTTCCCACTTCTAATAATGAAGAAAATCATTAAGTGTTACCCGTTAGCACAAGGAGTAAGGGGTCTACAAACTCATCACAATCAATTAAAAAGTAGAAACCATCTACTCCTACTGCTAAAGAAAAATTTACTAATAAAAAATCCCCTTCTACATCTTCTGATTTAATTTCATGCTCTTCAAATTATCCATCTACATCTAAGACTTTGGTTTTTTTTACACCATAGAATATAATATAGTAGAGGATATGAAGGATATCAAAGATAATATTTCCTTGTATGAAGTAAGTAAATTAAAGCAACAACATAAATTTGTACTAAAGGAATTGAATGAAGTTCTTGCATCCCCTTTACCCAATGTTGTCACTTCTAAATCTTCTAAAGGAAAAGGAAAACCTCCCAATGATTCTTCAGAAAAAATTGATCCAACCGATGTTATACTAATTGGAGATAGGTAAAATTCCCATACTCCCACTTTCCTTTTGACTTTCTAGATATTCAATAAAATTATGCACAATTTCTTAGTGGGTTCAAGGGCTTCTTCAAATATAATTCCTTATTCAGTGTTCCTTAAACTACATATTTCACCCCAAAATTCTTTTTCTCATATTTTTCAACTTGATAGAACCATAGTCAAAGTATTTGGGGAAATGAACTATGTTCTCATAAGAATTACTTCCAATTCCAAAGTATGTCAAATCATTGATATACTTGATGTTTATATTCCTTACTTCCACGGTCTGATTCTAAGCATAGATTGGTCCGAGAAGCTTCACGATTATTTCGCTATAGACTGGTCTCATATGT
Organism: Pinus albicaulis; assembly: GCA_034641835.2. Taxonomy (NCBI): domain Eukaryota; kingdom Viridiplantae; phylum Streptophyta; class Pinopsida; order Pinales; family Pinaceae; genus Pinus; species Pinus albicaulis. Next base: position 307,007,257 of record CM076571.1, read on the forward strand.
GGCTTCCTTATAATGGTAATCCTAATCAAATTCATATTAACCGTGAAAATCATATGAAAGATTCAGTAACTGATTTTGATGAAGAGAATGAACATGTTGTCTTTACCAATAATATCCTTGCGAACTATTATTTTGAATCCTTTTTGGGTAGTTTTAATGCACAAGAATCTCCTTTCTCAATCAATTCTGTCACCTTCCAAATTGAAAAATTTTCACAGACAGATTCATCCATATGTGTAAATATTGTAGATAAACCAATAGTTAAATCTTTCTTTTGGACTTTATATTTTGATGGCTCTAAATCCAATGATGGTTCATGAGCAGGGTGCATTTTAATAAATCCAGAAGGATAAAAAACAATGTTGCCATGTAGATTAGAGTTTGAATGCACAAATAATACTACTGAGTATGAAGCATTGTTCCAGGGTTTGTATAAAGCAATAAGCCTTGGTGTGAAATACCTTCAAGTGTTTGGATATTCAGAAATTGTTATAAAACAGGTGAGAAACACCATCCATTGTGTCTCTAGTCATTTGAAGCATTTTCAATCTCTCATTCAAACCCTCACTTCACATTTTTTATCATTTAATATTTCTCCTATCCCAATACTTCAAAATGTTAGCATTGACCTACTAGCTAATTTTGCATCCAATCTCATTCCACCTGAGGATTATAGTCTAGATAGGGTTTCAATCGAATTAATTTTTCGCCCTTCTATTCCTGATAATGTAACAAATTTGCGTGTGTTTAATGATGACGAACACATTTTAAACTTTTTATCATTTGAGGGGTCACATAATGATCAAATAATTGATGAAGCTGAGCATGATAGACAGTTGAAACAATCAACTGAGAAAAATTTCCTACCCAAGTCTGTGGTAAAGCTTGAAGATATATATGACTTACAGGATAGATTTAAAAAGGTTACTAATTGTAAACTTCAGAGTTTAACTCTGAGGTTTGAATTGGTTAACCTTGGGACAGATCTTAAACCTCAGAATGTCAGTTTAGGTCTTGGACTCTCATCATATGAAATATTAGCCTTTATTCATCTATTGAAAATATACAAAAATTTCTTCATTTGGAGTTATGAAGATTTGAGAACTTATGATACCTCCATCATTCATCATACTATTCCAATGGTACCCGATGTAAAATTCGTTCAATGAAAGTTAAGGAAAATTCATCCAAACTTAGAAAACCAAATCAAGAGTGAGTTGAACAAACTTCTTAAGGCCAAAAATATTTTTCCAGTTAGGCATTCTAAATGGGTTTCAAACTTGGTACCTGTCAGGAAGAGGAATGGTGACATACACATTTGCATTGACTTTAGGAATTGGAATAAAGCTTGTGAAAAGGACAATTTTCCTCTTCCACCTATGGAAAAAATATGACAATCAATAGCTGGTTCTGAACTTATGTCTTTCTTTGATGGATTCTTAGGATATAACCAAATCCTAGTTCATCTAAATGACAGGTTGAAAACTACCTTCAGGACTAAATGGGGAAGTTATGCTTACCGAAAAATGTCTTTCGAATTAATATATGCAGGAGAAACCTTCCAAAGAGCTATGGACATTTCCTTCAGATGTCTGATCAATAAAATTGTTGTTATTTACTTGGATGATATAACTATATATTCTAAGAAAAGGAACAATAATTATTGTGATTTAAAACAAATTTTTGAAAGATACAAAAAGAATGGAATCTCTTTGAATCCTAAGAAGTCATACTTTGCTCTCAGTGAATGAAAAATGTTATGATTTATTGTATCTAAGGAAGGAATTTGCATAGACCATAATAGAATCAAGGAAATTTCCGAAATCCCTTTGCCTCATAATAAAAAATCAATGCAATCTTTCCTTGGACAAATTAATTTTGCTAAAATATTTGTTCCTGATTTTTGTCAAATTGTTTTTCCTTTACAAGCTATGATCAAGAAAAAATCAGTTTTTAAATGGAGACATATTAATGAAAGAGAATATTTTGAGTCAATCAAACAAGCTATTATCAATGCTTTCTCTTTTACAACTCCCAATTTTTTTGATCATTTTTTTTTTTATACTTTTGCTTCTGAGTTATCTTATGCCGTAGTATTAACACAACTCAATGATAAAAAAAATAGAGGCACCTATCTGTTTCTTCCGCTCAAACTTTCAAGGTGCAGACTTGAATTATTTAGAGGTGGAGAAACATGCCTTTATAGTTTTCAAATCCATAAAGCATTTTAGACCTTTTCTTTTAAAAATTCGCACTAAAGTTATTGTCATATTCCCAACAGTAAGATAATTACTTGTACAAAAATAGTTAGGATAGAAAAGATAAAATTGGGTTACTGCTCTGCAAGAATATAACATAGATATCAAACCTGCTAAAATTTCTAGAGGTCAAGTTTTTTTCATACTAATTACTGGAGCTTCCGATATATCAATTGATGAATACTAGGGTAACATTGTCCAGATATCTGAGGTATGCCTTCCTGATACTGAATCTCAGTATGTTGATCTGATTTTTTACTTAAAGAATGTTTATTCTCCCCCTGAACTCAATTACAAAAGAAAAAGTGCTTTAAGATTGAAGGCCAACCAATATGAAATCACTAATAATGTGTTATTTTGAAAAAATTATGATTATGTTTTGTTAATATGCTGAGAAAAATCTGAAGCACAAAGGGTTTTGTAGGAGTTACATGATGGACCAGCTAGTGGACACTTTAGAGATGATACAACCGCTCATAAAATCCTGCATGCTGGATATTACTGGCCAAACCTATTTAAAGACACCCATGTATATGTAAGGAAATGTAAAATTTGTCAAATTGTTGTAGGAAGACGGAGAAAACTAGCCTTGCCTCTTCAACCGGTCAACATTAAGAAGTCTTTTGAACAATGGGGATTGGATATAATAGGTGATAGTGTTCCTCATTTTTCCAATCAACATAAGTTTATCCTTACTACTACATATTACTTCACCAAGTGGGTGGAAGAAATACGACTAAAGGTAGCCAATTCTGACAATATTACTGAATTCATTATCACTAGGTTCGTCTTACCTAATTCACTTATTTTTGACAATGCATCTTACTTTTCAGGAAATATCATGACAAATTTTTCTTTGAAAAGAGGGTTTAAACTTAAGTACTCTGCTCAAGGGAATGGTTTAGCAAAATCAAATAATAAAACTTCACTAGGATTATTAAACAAATTGTTGATTAAAGCCAAAAGAATTGGCATAAAACCTTGATATTTTCTCTATGGGCTGATAGAATAAATAAGAATGCCTCTATAGGTACTTCTCCCTTTAATCTAGTGTGTAAAATATGTTATCCTTCCTCCTAATCTAGATCTCCCCTCATTAGCGCTTGTACAATGTATCGAAGAAAAACCTTCTTCTTCTCTACAATCAAGGATTTCTCAAATACTCAAATTACAAGAAGAAAGGGAAAAATACAAACAAATACATGCTCACCATCATTTATAAAAAACTAGAAAAATATTCTTTTGATGCAATCTTGGTCGATAAAAAAACTTTTCAAGTTGGAGATCTAGTCCTAAAATGGGACAAGGCACATGAAGAAAAAGGAAAGCATACCAAATTTCAAAAACTGTGGCTTAGACAATTTCAAATTGTTGATGAATCAGGCCCGTCAACTTTCATTCTGCAAGATTTACAAGGAAAGAGGAATTCTCTTCCTGTTAATGGGCTAATTCTAAAAAAAAAATTCATAAAATAACATATGTTCTGTGGTAAATATGTAAATATTCACATGTACATACCAATGTATTTTAGTATAAATAATGTTAGGTAACATACTTTTGGCTTCTTATCAATATCTCTAATAATTTTATGATTTTTTGGCTTTTGAAAGCATAAAATTTTGGTGAAATGATTACAAAATTGAAAAATGGATAATTATTATAAAACTCTGAAATCCTTTATCCATTGAAGTTATAAGTCCTTCTAACCTCAAAACTTTATAAAAATTTGATCTTGTTATCAATCAGGAAATGTTTTCTTTAAAAAGTAAAGACTATTTTGAAGCTTTAGCATCTTTAACTCCAATTTTCATCCATTAATCTTAAGGATTCAATGACCCTCCCCATCCATTAATCATGCATTTTTAGAGTGTAATTCAAAAATATAAGAAACTTAAAAGATAAAAGGTCTCATCACGATCTTGCTTACCATGACCATGGGAAAAATAATAGGTTGACATTATCATTACTGGACACCAAACCAGGATAATGCCTTATGATTACTTAACCATAATACAAGGAGTATCACCACAAGCTAGCTTGTTCAACTTTATTACAAACTGTGAATGGCATTGTCACTATCTGACTACCAAACCAGGAAATTGGATTTTAAGTATATTCAACAAATAAAAATAAAAATAAGAATTTTTTTTAAAAATTTTTTTACCTCTAAATATTGCAATCATAAGTCTATGGGATGCTAGTTCATTGTTGATTAATAGGTAACCCTGTTGAGGCTATGGATGGTTGCTAGCAGCAATGGATCTACTTATGAAAAAAAGGAGTTCATCAAAAAAAGTTTCAAAAGCCCCTACTTTATCTTTATAGTTGATTAATGACCGATATAGATAGTTAAGATTTTCATCCATAAAGACCCCAAGAGAATTACAATAAAATGAGGTCTTTCTATTTAGAGTAATCTTATTTATCCAAAATTTCAAAATAGTTTTATTTCCTAATTTTTTATTTTTATTTTTTAATATATTTTCTCAGAGATAATTGGTTATTCCAGTAAATCTCCAATTTTTGTGCTACTCAACAATCCTCCATTATAATTAGATAGTTAAACTTACTTAATAATGAGGACCCTTTTAATTTTTATCTTAGAACCTTTTTAAGCAATAAAACAAGTCATTTTGTCCCAAAGAAAAAAAAAAAAATTGTTATCTAAACTTAAGTCTTAGTTATATTGGTCGAAGGAATTAAGACAAAATTTATTAAGGCTTTATTGCATATTGCATATAGCTAATTGTAATAAAAGGTCAAATCGCTCTATCATGGAAAATGTGATGTGATCTGCATGTATTAAAAGAAACATACGAAAAAGTGTAAAATAACTTTAGCAAAGGAAAATGCATCCGTGCATATAAGATCACAAGTCGGCCCCACCGATCTTCCACATAACCCATCTCATTCCTACTATCATAAGAATGTTATCAACATTTGTTTGTTTTAACCAATCCAATCCTCTAATGCAGTTGTTCTCTGATATTGACATCGCTACATCGCAGTTTCCCAACACATGCGCCCATTTCACAACTTTGTGATTGCGATAATTATATCACATCGTGAAACTTGAATGAAGCCTTGTCTTAAAAACTTATGATACAATAAGGCTTTGATATATGTCTCTCTGTTATTATCTTCTAGCTATTATAAAAATTGATAGCATATCGGTAAAAGGTAAATGTCATAACTTCCAAGTTATGCAGTTAAGGAAACTTGTGATGTGAGACATCTGACGGGGCGTTGACTTGTATAAAATACTATGTGAACCCACGTTTTTCATAAATGACCAAGTGTAATCGTATTTATGTTCTCGATAATGAAAATGAGTTGATCACTTTCATTTAGTATTTCAAGTTTTATTTCATTAAATGTATATTTGATATCACTTAATCATTTTTGTCATAAGTTTCTTGCATTCTAAGTATTTTTTCTTCATTCTCTGTGCTCTCTCTCTATTGCAGGCTAGCCCTGATAAGAAAAACATGAGTGAAATGTTGAAAGAAAACATGAAGAATAAAAAGCTCATGGTCCAACCATTGGCGACTCCTCCTACTCCAGAGATAACTAAGATGCCCTCATCGTTCTTTGATACAAAATCAACCACAGATTCTGGAAGCTCTTCTTGGGAATCCATGTATAGATTGTTCGAAGATGAAGAGCCCAGAGTGATTGAAAGGAAATCTATGGCTGATGGCTCCTTGTCATCTTCTGAAACTACATACGCTAATGTCGCTAATTCATTCCTCCATCGAATTGATGCTTGGCCTAAGATTCTACGCTACACTATGGTTAAATGGATTATCGAAAATCTCAATATTTCATAAAGGAATTTCATAACCTCAAGTCAGACAATAATTGGGTTTTTCAAAGCCGAGGACTTGTAGAAGATGTAAGATGTATCATCTAACAGACCCGCAAACGATATATGATAAGCACTTCCTTTAGAAGTTTGTATAAGAAAAAAAAATTCAATCAAAGCCAATAAGGCAGTGGAGACGAGATACAAACAAAAAAAAGCATGATGAAAAGGGTATGTACTCCATAGTTTCTCTTGCTAGCCCTCATTGCTATAATGTTGGTATGATGTGTAGATTGTTTGGACATCCCAATACACATAAGTTTACAATTGAATGGGTCCATTTGATTGACATTGTAGTAGAATCCTATATAATGGATTGGGCCACTATCCTTTCAAATAACATAGCTTCCCAAATCCGAGCCTACAGAAGAAAAATAAGTATCTTCACTTAGACGGTGCCCCCTTTTCATATGAACACATATATTATGGATGTTGTTGGTTTTACCTCTGATTTTCCATCCATGGGATGGAAATGGACCCTAGAAGGCCCTACTCCTGTCCACATCTATCATAATATCCTATGGGAGTCTAATTTCCAACCCCATCTCTATAAAATATTCCATGGAGTCATTTTTCCCTTATACCAAGATGTATTTGAATAAAAGGACCCTGGACTATCTAATGAGGCCAGGGATGATTTTACAGCCATAGGAAAATGGTTTTGTTAGGATTCATTTACTTATGTTAGGGTTTTTGGTAGTTTGGCTAATCCACATGTTCTCTTGCTCTATGTCCTTGACAAGATTTTGGCCCGCGAGGTTGCCTATCAAACTGTGGGAAATGGCCTAACTAAAGCCCTTAAATAAGCACAAAAATTTGTATGGCCACCATTCCCTATTCACTGTGGAGTATATTCTTTGGAAAATTTCAAGCACATTGTGCTTGAAATTGATCAGATACAATGCTTAAAATTTCCCACTATTATGAGCAAGAAATATGACCCAAACAATGTGGAAAAACATTTCACTGCTCAGGTTAAAGTAAGACATTTCAGACATTAACTTGATGATTTTAATAATTTATTTGAGTCCACTCAAGCATACATTCAGGTGGAAAGGTTAGCAGAAGCCCGTTTGAATCTAGAGAAATTAAGCAAGTTTAGAGAATGCAGAAGCAAAAGGTTAGAAAATCTCCCTCTTGACACATTGAGGATTTCTCAACCAGTTCTAAAATTAGATCAAACTTTTCCGCAGTCCATAAAAGATAGAATATGGCACAGGAAACTAAGGAAACTACATCAACAACACAAAAAACTTGAGAAACATTGTTTGGCAGTGATTTAGATAAAATCTGGAACCAATTTCATCAGGAGTAGTTTAGGATCACAATATGTAAAAACCTCAACTCCTAAACAAATAATTAGTACTCCTAAAAATAATAAGTAGAACCCTCTTACTACTGGGGCTTTTGATAAATTTGTGAACAAAAATGATGTGGAATTCATCTCGTTACACCCCACTTCAGAATTTTTCCTTAACATTTAAGAGATACCTACTCTCAATACATTTTACCAATCTGGAGACATACAGCTTGTTAGTGGGCCATCCTAGCATAGACTCATTACTCAAAATGAGTGTCACACTTCCAGCTCAATGTGCAGACCAATGATTAAAGTGGAGATTATCCATTCCTGAAAACTAGGACTATGTTTCCTAAATCTAGGGGGTACTTTAAATATCTTAGTGATGGTGAATTGTCTCTCAAACATGTGATCTCTATTATGTAACTGTTTTACTGTTAAGAAAACTAAATGTAATAAAAAATGAAGTAGAGTCCTATTAGGAGCGTGAATTCTTAAAGGATAGTTGTCCTTTTTCTGTTCCAAGAAAGTATTTTCAATTATGTTAGGTGTCAAAGTTAGAGTTCGAGGATCTAGCCATATGGGCAGATCATTTAAGTTGTAAATAATGTCTATTTATAGACCGAACATCGAAGATCAAAGGGTTGGAGAATATTGCACCAAATTGCTACTTGTTATGTTTTTCCATTATCAGTAATATACAGTGACATTCTACTTCCAGACCTGAGATTCTAATGAGGTGTTTAATGTTTTGTTGCTCTATATCTTTTATGTCTAATCACTTGCAGTGAATTTTATCTCTAATTACTCAGAATTCATGCTATCATGCTCTGACTTCCTTTAGGGCTTAAATTTTTGTGTTTTCCTTATGTTGTGTGTATGAATAATCCTTATTAAAAACCTCTATTTTCCTCAGCTTCCATGTGAAGAATCACTGTCACTAAGTTCACTGATGTTGATTCCATAGCCCAATGGTAGCAAGCCTTCATTTTTAAACCTGCAATCAAACAAAACCAAGTCATAGTTTACAGAGTTAGCCATCTAGTAGTATTTCTATTGAAAATCATAAATCCCCTTTGAGAGATCCCTCTCAAAATGAAGAGGGTAATCTTCAGTTAGAAGTGGTTTGAAAGAGTTACCTTGAGATGATTGATGAGCAACCTATCATGATCAATTTGGTGATAACACTATCTATGGAGAAAAGGATACTTGTATTGGAAAATAAAACTACTCAAGAATAAATAAATACTAAGAAAATCACCTTCAAGGAAGAAATGAAGAAGAAGACTCCTAAATATCCCTTTGATCTAGAAGGATTACAAAATGTCCTTAAATCCATGTCAAATGAAATGGTGGAAATCAAGAAATGGGTAGTTGAATCTTCTAAGAAGAATTTTAGCTATTTTAAGAAAACTCAGACAACAAATTATCAACCTCCAAATATAATATCCAATGGTAAATTTGATCAGGATGAGGATGAAGAAGAAACAACATTATCTATCGATAACTCTTAGGAAGAATAATTAGGTGAAGTGCATGGTTTATGGGATTTTATTATTCACACTTCTGATAATGAATAAGATCATGAAGTGTTACCCATTAGCACGAGTAAGGGGTTTGCAGACTCATCACAATCAATTAAAAAGTAGAAACAATCTGCTCCTACTACTAAAGACAAATGTACTAATAAAAAATCCCCTTCTACATCTTCTTATTTAATTTCATCCTCTTCAAATTATCCATCTACATATAAGGCTTTGGTTTTTTTTGACACCATAGAATATAATATAGCAGAGGATATGAAGAATATCAAAGATAATATTTCCTTGTATGAAGTAAGTAAATTAAAGCAACAACATAAATTTGTACTAAAAACACTGTTACCGATGAAATAGGTAACTACACCGGTACCTACTTTTTGATGTAGCAAGAAAAACACCCGATTTTGAAAAGTGGTGATGTAGAATCAATTTTTTTTTTTTTTTTTTTTTTTTTGGTGATGCTTTTTATGTCGATTTTGAATAGTGGTGGTGTATCATCACCAATGTTTTTTTAGAGGATTGATTTTGACACTATACATTTTCTAATGTCTTCTTCTTCCGTGAGATGTTTATTTTTAAGTGCATTTACGTACTTGTGTTTTAAAAAGAAAAAAAATATATTTTTTTAAAATAAAAATTTGTAATGATATCTTCACTTTTTCACAAAGATAAAAAATGAAAAAAGGGTCAATATTATAAAGTTTATATTTTCTACAAGTTTATGTATTGCTAATTAATTTTTCAATGCACATCAAATAATTGTCGCTAAAAAACCAATATTTTGAACGATATGAAAAAAAATACAAATTTTCAATACAAATAGAATGCAAAAAATACACTTTTAGAGACTTTTTGTTAAAAAAAACATGTTAAATAAACTAATTTTTGGGAAAATCTTAACAAAAAAACTTAAAAAAATATCATTTTTATTGAATTTTATGTCAAAAAATAATAGTAATCACATGTTTTTTGCAAAAAATAAGGGTTCTTCTCATAAAATTTCAAAGTCTAAACATTGCAAGTAAAACTGATTAATAGATCTAAAAAATGAGCTTTGTTTGCAAGCATAACTTAAAGATCATCAACAATATCAACTAATACATGTTCAACATCATCTAGAACATCATTGATGGCTTCTTCCGCAACATTTTCTACTTCATTTTGGTCATTGTCATCTTCTAATGGATTTTTCATGTCTGCAAATCTTCCAAAGTGTCCCTTTCCAATCATTCCATATAATGGTGGTTGAGGTTCCTTTGCTTTTTTTGCCACACGTGATTCATTAAAATCCCCTTTCCTCAAACCAACTTCTTACTTTGCATTTGAAGTAATTCAAGAGCGTTAATTCTTTGTTGAATAAATTTGCATTGCACTGGGTCTTTCTCAATGGCAATGCAATTTCTTGCTTTTGGTAGGAAACATGCTAGTGTTGTACCTAATCATCAAGTACAAAATGAATAAATAAGAAAATTAGTATAAAGACATAAAAAGTAAAAAATAAAATATCTAAATTTAAATTTGTATAATAAAACTTACTTGAACCTAAAAATAGATCCAAAACCCAATCTCCTTCATTTGACGGCGTCGCCCCGCCTACCTCCGGCCCCCAGCTGGGCAGAGGGAAATTCCAAGAATCGCCCTCCACCCAGCTGGGGGTTGGAGGCAGGCTGGGCAGCCCTCGACAACGCCACCTGGCCGGCCTCCACCCAACTGGGGGCGATTCTTGAAATTTCTCTTCGCCCAACCGGGGGTGATTCTCGGAATCGCCCTTCACCCAGCCGAGAACAATTCTCAGAATCGCCCTCCGCCTAGCTAGGGGTGATTCTCGGAATCACCCTCCACCTAGTCGGGGGCCGGAGGTAGGCCAGGCGGCGCCGTCAAGGGCTGCCCAGCTTGCCTCTAGCCCCCGGCTGGGCGGAGACAGGCTAGGCAACCCTCGATGGTGCCACTTGGCTGGCCTCCGGCCCCCGACTAGGCGGAGGGAGATTCTCGGTATCACCCTCTGCTCGGCTGGGCGACACCATTGAGGGCTGCCCAGCCTGCCTCCGGCCCCCAGTTGGGTGGAGGGCAATTCCGAGAATTGCCCTCCACCTAGTCGCGAGTCGAAGGTAAGTTGGGCATCCCTCAACGATGTTGTGTGGCCTGCCTCCAGCCCCACACTGGGTGGAGGGTGATTCCGAGAATCACCCTTTGCCCAACCGGGGGTGGTTCTTGGAATTGCCCTCCGCCCAGCCAGGGGCCACAGGTAGGCCAGGTAGCACCGTCGAAGGCTACCCAGCCTGCCTCTGGTCCCTGGCTGGGCGGAGGGCGATTCCGAGAATCACCCTCGATTGGGTAGAGAGTGATTCTCGGAATCGCCCTCTGCCCAGCCAGGGGTGATTCTCGGAATCGCCCTCCACCCAACCGAGGGTGATTCTCAGAATCGCCCTCTGCCCAGCCAGGCGGCACCATCGAAAGCAACCTAGCCTGCCTCCAGCCCCCGACTGGGCGGAGGGCGATTCTGAGAATCACCCTCCACCTAGCCGCAGGTCGGAGGCAGGTTGGGCATCCCTCAACGGTGACGCCCAGCCTACCTCCAGCCCCTGGCTAGGCAGAAGGCGATTCTAAGAATCACCCTCTGCCCAGCTGGGGATGATGTGATTCTTGGAATCGCCCTCCGCCCAACCGGGGTGATTCTCGGAATTGCCCTTCGCCCAACCGGGGGTGATTCTTGGAATCACCCTCTACCCAACCGAGGGTGATTCTCGGAATCACCCTCCGCCCAGCTAGGGGTGATTCTTAGAATCGCCGTCCACCCAGCTGGAGGTAATGTGATTCTCAGAATCTCCCTCCACCTAGCCGGGGGTAATGTGATTCTCGGAATTTCCCTCCGCCCAGGCGAGGGAGATTCTAGGAATCGCCCTTTGCCTAGCTGGGGGTGATTCTTGGAATCGCCATCTGCCTAGTTGGGGGTGATTCTCGAAATCACCCTCCACCCAACCGAGGGTGATTCTCGGAATCGCCCTCTGCCCAACCATGGGTGATTCTCAGAATCGCCCTCTGCCCAACCATGGGTGATTCTCGGAATCGCCCTCCACCCTGCTGGGGGCCGGAGGCAGGCTGTGCAGCACCTTTGAGGGTTGCTCAGCCTGCCTCCAACCCACGGCTGGCTGGAGGGCAATTCTCGGCATCGCGCGACCTGCCTACGGCCCGCGGTTGGGTGAAGGGCGATTCCAAGAATCACCCCTGGCTGGGCGGAGGGCGATTCCAAGAATCACCCTTGGCTGGGTGGAGGGCGATTCTGAGAAACACCCCATGCTGGGTGGAGGGCGATTCCAAGAATCACATTACCCCTGGCTGGGCGGAGGCTGACTCCAAGAATCACCCCCGGCTGCGCGGAGGGTGATTCCGAGAATCACCCACGGTTGGGCGGAGGGCGATTTCGAGAATCACCCTTGGCTGGGTGGAGGGAGATTCCGAGAATCACCCTATGCTGGGCGAAGGGCGATTCCGAGAATCACACCCGGCTGGGCAGAGGGCGATTCCAAGAATCACCCCCGGCTGGGCGGAGGGCGATTCCGAGAATCACCCCAAGTTGGGCGGAGGCCGATTCCGAGAATCACATCAGCCCCGGTTGGGCTGAGGGTGATTCTGAGAATCACATCACCCCCGGCTGGGCGGAGGGCGATTTCGAGAATCACCCTCCGCCCAGCCGGGGGCCAGAGGCCAGCCGGGCGGTGTCGTCGAGAGCTGCGCAACCTGCCTCCAACCCCTAGCGAGTAGCAAAATAATTTTTATTTTTTTTTATTTTTGTCAAACACAAACTATTTAAAAAATTTAAATTTTTTTTTAAACAAAAACTATTATTAAAAAAATAAAAAAAAATAAAAAACTATTCAATTAAAATTTTAAAATATAAAAAAACAATAAAAACAAATTAAAAATATGTTTAAAAAATAAACAAACAAATATTAAAAAAAAAAAAATTTTAATTTTAATTTTTTTGAAATTAAAACAATTATTATTTAAAATATAAAAAAACAATAACTTTTTTTTTTAATATGTTTTAAAATATAAACAAACATATATAAGAAGATTTTAATTTTTAATTTTTATTTTCTTAAAACTAAAACAATTGTAATTTAAAATATGGAAAAATAATTAAAAAAAATTAAAAAATATGTTTTTATATATAAACAAACAAATATATGAATAACACATTTTTCATTTACTTGTTCATTTTTAAAAATTGTTTAAGTCATATAATTTCTCCATAATTTCATGGTTCAAGTATCTTGAAAACTTAAGATTTAAAAACTTGAGATTTACAGCTTGTCATTAAAGTTTTTATGCGCTACGAAATTTTATCTTTAATGTTATGGTTGAAAATAATTACAATTTTAGGGTTGTTTAGAGTCAAGATATTTTATGTTTAACAACATGGATAAAAATTGTTCGAAATGATAAGCCCTTCAGACATGATTTTGTTTTTATTTAACATCATCTATCAAAAAATTTAGAATTTTACGATTTTTCAATGTCCTAATATGTTGTCTTTGATTCCATTGTTACAATGTGTCAAAAGTGTGACACAATGTTTTTTTTTGTTATTCCCGCATCAACTCGTTTTGTTTTGAGGGTGTTTTTTCAATCATTTTTTCAAGAAACAATTTCGTTTTTAGCATAATTTTATAAAATGGTGAAATTTTACGTTGAGAAAAAAAAAATGCGTTCTGGAATATACACTTTTTGTTTTTGGGGTGTTTTTTCATGTTTTTTGAGTCTTTTTTGGCTAGAGTTCCCGTTTCATCGGTAACATTGTTTAAAGGAATTGAATGCAGTTCATGCATCCCCTTTACCCAATGTTGTCACTTCTAAATCTTCTAAGGGAAAAGTAAAACCTCCCAATGATTCTTCAGAACAAATTGATCCCACCAATGTTATATTAATTAGATATAGGTAAAATTCCCATACTCCCCCTTTCCTTTTGACTTTCTAGATATTCAATAAAATTGTGCACAATTTCTTAGTGGATTCAGGGGCATCCTCAAATATAATTCCTTATTCAGTTTTCCTTAAAATAAATATTTCACCCCAAAATTTTGTTGTTCATATTGTTCAACTTGATAGAACCACTGTTAAAGTATTTGGGGAAATGAACTATGTTCTCATAAGACTTACTTCCAATTCCAAAGTATGTCAAATCATTGATATACTTGATGTTTATATTCCTTACTTCTACGGTCTGATTCTAAGCATAGATTGGTCCGAGAAGCTTCACGATTATTTCGCTACAGACTGGTCTCATATGTGGCTTCCTTACAATGGTAAGCCTAATCAAATTCATATTAACCGAGAAAAGCATATGAAACATTCAGTAACTGATTTTGATGAAGATAATGAACATATTGTCTTTACCAATAATATCCTTGCGAACTATTATTCTGAATCCTTTTTGGGTAGTTTTAATGCACAAGAATCTCCTTTCTTAATAAATTCTGTCACCTTCCAAATTGAAATTTTTTCACAGACAGATTCATCTCGATCTATAAATATTGTAGATAAACCAGTAGTTAAATCTTTCTTTCGGACTTTATATTTTGATGGCTCTAAATCCAATGATGGTTCATGAGCAGGGTGCATTTTAATAAATCCAGAAGGATAAAAAACAATTTTTCCATGTAGATTAGAGTTTGAATGCACAAATAATACTACTGAGTATGAAGCACTGGTCCAGGGTTTGTATAAAGCAATAAGCCTTGGTGTGAAATACCTTCAAGTGTTTGGATATTCAGAAATTGTTATAAAACAAGTGAGAAACACCATCCATTGTGTCTCTGGTCATTTGAAGCATTATCAATCTCTCATTCAAACCCTCACTTCAAATTTTTTAGCATTTAATACTTCTGCTATCCCAATACTTCAAAACGTTAGCGTTGACCTACTAGCTAATGTTGCATCCAAGCTCATTCCACCTGAGGATTATAGTCCAGATAGGTTTTCAATCGAATTAATTTTTCGCTCTTCTATTCCTGATAATGTCACAAATTGGTGTGCATTTAATGATGACGAAGACATTTTAACCCTTTTATCATCTGAGGGGTCATATAATGATCAAATAATTGATGAAGATGAGCATGATAGACAGTTGAAACAATCAGCTGAGAAAAATTTCCTACCCAATTCTGTGGTAAAGCTTGAAAATATGTATGAAGATTTTGCGGTCTAAAATGGGCCTCCCAAGGAAATTATAAAATAATAGTGGAAATAATAATATAAGATTTGATGACATCATCAATTTTAGAGGGAAAAAAGAAAAAAAACTACCTTTTCAACCTGTATTTTCAACTTATCTCCCAAAGTTTTTACTCAAATTTTGAGCAGAAGTACTCGTTGGATGCAAAATTTAATTCCTCGTCCAATGAGTACCCATGTTGCATACTTTCAGTGGACCCTGCAATCACTTTTTTCATGTATTTCTCATTTTTCTTGTAGTAGGGTCCATTGAAAGTATGCAACATGGGTACTCCTTGGATAAGGAATTAAATTTTATATCCAACAAGTACTCTCTCTCAAAAGTTGAGTAAAAAATTTGGGAGATAAGTTCAAAAATACGAGTTGAAAAAGTAGTTTTATTATTTTATTATTTTTTAATATTTTTACCCTTTTACTTAAAAAATGGTGAATCATCCCCCATGGTTGACATCATCATCTTGAATCCTATTGGTTCTTATAAAGTTTATTTTGGTTGTACATTTTTCTTAGGAGGCCCATTTTAGACCTCCAAATTTCCCTAATTAGTAATCTAATTTAGGAGTGTCCAGTTGATTCCTTGTCCGATCTTAAAATATTGTTGAATTATTGGTAGAATTGGTCCAATAAAAAGGAAGATAATATTAAAAAGTTATCAAAGTTGAATATTGAGAATTATTGGAAATATTTATTAAAGCCACATAGCCAATGGTTGATGATACGAAGCCTTGCCAATAACACTTCACACATTCTTCCTGCACTCTCAGATGTTGTGTATAGATGACAGATGCACATAAGGCCAGCTCAGCCTCCTGAATTGATGGCTATGGTAGATATATATGAATTAAGACAACAAATGGGAAAGAAGCCAACTTCTCATTCTTGATGTTATTGTTCAAACAAACTCTATTTTTGTCTTTTGAAGTCTTATTTTAAGGATGGTTGTTCAAACCTCCTCAACATTTCATGTATTTACTATTTTTACAGTTTAAGTCTCAACTATAAATACCCTTTCATGTCTTTAAGAAAAGGGTTATGAATTTTTGTAAGAACGCTTTGGAAAGTTTCACTACTGTACTTTTTGAATCATCTTAATAGAAATGTTGGACCAAGGCTATTTTCTCATGAGTATATATTTTGATATATTGGGTGCTTTATATTTATATTATTGTTGTGTCTATATGTGATAAATGGCCATATTTTTCTAAATTTGTTTCGCTATGTATGTTCTGTAAACACAATCAAGCACTTATTCACTCTTGAACATGTAAGATTGTCATCTCTAAATGTATGTGCAAAAAAAAATATATTTCATGCGATATGTATTATACATTAATTTGATTAACCATTTAATCAAATTAATCATCTTATATGGATTTACTTCTTCAAGTGTTTGGTGATCTATATTATCTTGCACTTAACGAAATCTTTGAAATCGCATATAAGAGTAAGTTAAGTCTCAAGATATAGGAAAATATTCATATACATGTTTAAGTTACTTTTATTTCCATTTATCATATTCATTTCATTATTTTACTCCTCACACTCATTCACTTTTATTATAAAGGGAAACTAGTCCCATTATCCCCAGTCAGAGCCATTCATCAGGGGAATTTTGAGGTCTAAAATGGGCCTCCTAATTTTATAAGAACCAATAGGATTCAAGATGATGATGTCAACCATGAGGGTTGATTCACCATTTTTGGAGTAAAAAAGTAAAAAGATTAAAAAATAATAAAATAATAAAACTACTTTTTCAACTCGTTTTTTCAACTTATCTCCCTAAGGGTTTACTCAAATTTCAAGCGGGAATACTAATTGGATGCAAAATTTAATTCCTCATCCAAGGAGTACCCATGTTGTACACTTTTGATGGACCCTGCTACACGAAAAGTGAGAAATACATTAAAAAAAAAGTGATTGCAATCACATTTTTTTATGTATTTCTTATTTTTCGTGTAACAAATTCTATCAAAAGTATGCAACATGGGTACTCCTTGGATGAGGAATTAAAATTTTCATCTAACAAGTATTCCCGCTCGAAATTTGAGTAAACCCTTAGGGAGATAAGTTCAAAATACGAGTTGAAAAAGTAGCTTTCTCTTTTTTCCCTCTAAAATTTGATGATGTAATCAAATCTTATTTTATTATTTCCACTATTATTTTATAATTTCCTTAAAAGGCCCATTTTATACCTCAAAATTTCCCTAATTATTACAAATGGAAAATGAATGGTTTTCAAGTTCCTGACCAGGTCGTTATCCCCGATGTTGAGGTAGCAATTTTCGAGCCTTCAACAAGACCCAAAGACACAAGTTGAGGAGAAGAATTGGAACAAGTAACTACATTAGCATATGTGTTGAGGAGTGTTGGGCAAAAAATGATATGTGGCACATAGCTAGGGGAGGAGCACCTTACATGAGGACACTTGCAGAATGAGCCACCTTATAAGAGGGAGTATTAGATAGCAAATCATCTTGGAAAATGGGTGTTGGACCCAAGGGGCATCATGCTTGGAGGGTGCACTGCCTTTGGATTGGGTAAAACCCAAGTGTGACACTTTTCACCCTTGTATTGTAAAGCACTCCACATAGGGTGGCCTTGTTAAGTTAAGTCTAGGGACTAGGTTTATTTTTGTATGATTAGTGTGGACTTAGTCCATGATTTATGTTGGGCTCTCTCATCTATTATATAGTAAGGGACGATGGAGACTTTGTCATAACTAATTATTGGTGTACTTATTATTTTAAATTTTATTGTCTTGGAAAAGTCTTATTGGGAGAAAGAACCAAAGTTTGTGATGTAAACCATAGAGAAATAAAATGGAGCGCTAGAGGAGTAGAGGAGTTTTGGAGCTTGGTGTGATGCTTAGATTGAAGATGACCTGGGAACTATGTTTTTGTACTCCTGAAATTCCATTATAACATGTATAAAGGTTTTGATGCTTTCATGATTCAAGAGTAAAATGCCTAGGGTTTGTGGGATGAAAACCCTAGGATGGATAAGAATATTGTAAGCATAGCACTAGCATTATTCTTGTAGCCTTTTTAATTTTCATATGCAAGAAGGCTATAAGTTTAAGTAATCTAAACCCTAGAGTAAGATATGAGCACTAGATGTGCAAAAATGGACCAAGATATAGCATGATGCATGCTTAGAGAATCTTCTCAAATATTTGTGTGATGCAAGAGGGAGATCAAGGGTATACTTATTGATGTTAATGCTATCTTGTTTTTGAGCCTTTGGAGGGGCAAAGAGTAGCTTTGTGTGATGTATTTCTAGGTCACAATTATTGCTTAGGGTTTCTTGTTAATGGTGGATGCCCCATCTAGTGTTTAGACATAGCTAGAATCTCCTAGCTTGTGAAAACCAGAGAGTACATGTTGTATGAACTTGTGATGAGTTGATGGTATGTACCCATATATTCAGTATATTGTAATATGAAGTGTACAATGTATTTTTATAACCAGTTTAGATCCATCTTAACCTTATATTTATCAAGTGTTGAAGTGAATTCAAATCCATGAGGTGAAAACTTTCCCTCAAGTCTTTGCATTAGAAAAAATGTCTATAACTCTAGCAGTTTTACTCTTCTCAGCACTTGATAGATCCAATATTAAAATGGATTTAAACCGATATACATTGAACACATGATTGCAAATCAGTATGTTAAGGTGATATTGTGGCGCAATCACAAGGAGATATAAATAAAATAGTTACAAGCATAAATGTCACACAATTGACCATATTAGTAAGACTTTGTGTTACTATTAATGATTATTACATTAGATATTCAAAATTATTACCTTTATAATCACTTAATGGTTAGCACATTCAAATGGAAAAAAATATTAGCTTGCTAATTAATAATTTGTCTATTAAAGCTAAAATTCGAACTTATAATGTATAAACTTAGGTTTAGCAATTACAATTATAAACTTTGTTGGGACTTATACAACACATTCATGCATTATTTAGTATAATGCAACCTACAGATTTGTGTCAAGCAGAGATTTTAGATGTACTTAGAAAATAATCTATTACTTTTAAGAAAATTGGCATTTTTTTCTTGCTTAGTTTAAAAATATATAAGCCATTAAAGTTTTGAGTACTTTGGATAACTAGGAAAAAATATCTTGGTAAGTAAAGCATCATCAACATCATTAAAGAATATATTGTTGATGATGTCACTCTTTATCCATGTTGATGGCTCTTGGTTGATAATATATCTATTCTTAAATGAACCATATTGATATTTGTACCTAGGGTTTGGACGAAAGTCTTGAGCCATTCCTAGGGTTGTGAGTTTTTAGGGTTTGTAACCCTAGGAAGGGCATGAAGGACTTAGGGATTGACCCCTAGGGTTGAGAAAGTCATGCAAGATTGAGCATTATTAGGGTTTGGAACCCTACAGCTGAGTGATATAAGTCTAGGTTTTGGAATCCAAACCCTAACCAATCTAAAGGTTTGAGGAAAATTCCAGGGTTTATACACTAATCCCTAGGATTGACAAAGAAAGTCAATAGCGAATATTTCTGATTTCTAGGGTTTATAGTCATTAGATGAACTTGAATATACTGGGTTGAGCTTGATTTTTTATCTTTTAGATAAAAGGATCAAGGAACTATTATTTTTGCTATAGTAATGAACGGACCATTGTTATTGAACTCCTTGGCATAGTCATGTTGTTCATGTAATGATTGTGCAAGATTGTTTTCCTAACTTATACTCTCATTGGTATAGCTTGTTCTGACATTTGAACTCTTGATTAAAGTACTTCGTCTCATAAAGTTGCAAAATTGATTTTTTTGTATAATTTATATTGTTCTTGCAAGGATCTAGGGTTTAATGACTTCATGTCTTGGCAAGGCCCTAGGATTTTGGATAATCAAGATTTTATACCTAGGTTGAATATCTAGGGTTTGTAATTTAGGGATTATAAACCCAAGTGTGTTAGAATAAGAAAAATCTAGGGTTTATGGATAAAACCTTGGGACCATTATTCTAGGGTTTGTAGGGATTTAGGATTTGGATATTAAAATTTAGTTTATTAATGTAAACCCTAAGGATTAGGGTTAGGGATTATGGGTTAAGCCCTATAGTAAATTGCTTCTAGAAACCATAGTTATATGATGTTAATATGGATGATGTTAATGCAACAAAGAGATAACATGTGAATTTTATTGATTATTACTATCATTGCTTTTATTTTCAGTCTCTTCTTTTGGTAAATGCAATTTTTCTTCCTTTTCCTGCTACTCTGAATTGCAGTAACATCTAAAGGATTTCTTGATGGAAGAACAAGATAGCAAGAGTACAGGTGTGCTATGAGCTTTAATCTCAAAGAGAGCAATCAGAATCAGTAATACCAAAGCATTAAATACCATTATATCTTATAAATAATGTTTTTGATTCACTTCTATGAGTCTTGTTGAGATTTTACATTATGGATTGTATGCCCATGATATCTGATTGAAAAAGTCACTGTTGTTGAATTGATGAGACCTACTAACTGGCACATTTAATGCATGCCTATCAAGCAGGGATAATTTTAAGAACCCCCCTAAATTTTTATATATAAAAAATAGGCGAATCCCCATGATACATAGGAAAAATGGAAGGCGATTTTATTAATAATATAATATATATATATAATTTTTTGGCGAATCTCTCACGAGATTATATTATCATGTAAAATCATGGCGAATCACTAGTACAAATGGCGAATCACTACTACAAAATGCTGAATCGTTGTCTAGTGGAGTTCGGAGTGTTGGTTCCAATGAAGATATGGTAATTGAACTAGGAGTAGAAGGAAGAGAACCACCGAGACCAAGCATTGCACATGGTGACTCGTGAGGGAAGTATTTCTCGTGTAGTTTGGAAAACACGTTCTTCTAGTTCTGCTAAGCGTAGTGTTGTTTGTCATGTTACTACTAGCACTGATATTGAGGTTGGAGAGGAGTTTGAGGAAAGGTAGCAGTGGTGGAGAATTACAAAGATTACCCCATGATGGGATCCATTTTTCCCTTTGGTATTTGTGCCTGCAAGACCTTCTGTCCATTGAACCAACAATTAGTCGTTCAACCAACAATCAACTTGACTGAGTTGATTAGGTACGAGTCAACTTAGACCAATCTTCAAAACTATGCTTTGCACTATCCCATATTTATCACACTAATGCTACACAACATTGTGCATTTGCACCTAACTCTCAATAATTCTTTTCCAAGAAAAATCTATAATAAGAAAAATATTTTACTATATTCTAAAAGGTGAAGATGTCTAAATCATGCCACAAAGTGAAAGGAAATAAAATATCTTTCCTCAAACCACCAAATATATAAAGAAAACAATAATGATTATAATAATAGAACTGGATCTATCGATCTATCAATATATGCATGATATGAGAACCATAAGCATTCAAGAGACTAATTTCAAGCTCAACAAAATCCTCTAAACAAGCAACAAACAAACAACTAAAATTTTCAAAGATATCAAGGCTAGACATTAACACAATTTCATGTACTTGAATAAGCCCATTGTTGCTTAGCGTTAGACTTCTTAAATTAGTTCTTTATCATTTAATACTATGACACTATCTATGTGAAAAGAAATAGGTCCCAACTTCATCAAATTTGACTTCATTTCCAATCAAAGATCAAAACTAGCTTCGTTTCCAATACCAATATAAAATCACACATTTTCCAAATATCAATAATTATTTTCCAAGAAAATATAAAACTCGAAACTCAGCAAAATTCCCCAAACACAAGCAACATATATACCATTAAAATTTTCTAAGATGTCGAAGCTAGACATCAAGGTAGTTTCATGTACTTGAATGAGCCCATTGATGCTTTGCATTAGTCTTGTTAAATTAGTTATTTATCATTTAATACTAGTCAAACACTATCTATGTGAAAATAGGTCCCAAAATCATCAAATCCAGCTTCATTTCCTGTCACAAATAAGAAGCAAACAATGTAAGGATTAAATATGAAACATCAATCTTAAAATAACACACATGAAAGAAATGTAGTTGCAATGTTACAATGAAAAATACAAAATATAGAACCCATTTTTACCTGAATTTGACATGTAGTAATCTTGCATGATCAACGGAACATGTATACCAAAATAAGAGTCCTAGGGTATTTCAATTTCCCAATTCTCATCTTGGTCATCATTTTCTACATTGTGAACATGATCTTCTCCAGATGTACTGTCATTATGAGCCTCCAAAACATTATGTTCTGTATCAAGTTCATTAGATAAATTTGTTATATTGTTTTCTCCCCTTCTATCACAATCTGATCGCCAAAGCACTAGTGCTCTTTCATATGGAAAATTGTCAACGCCATACTTTGTTACATATAATCTTAAACATGTATCCACATGTTTATCAAGCTTGTTCCTCAACTTTGACTTAAAAAATGATAGTGCACTAAACATTCTCTCATCCTCCACTGATCCCAAAATCATAGTTTGACACAAATCTGCTAATTTAAAATATTCTGATATGTTTTCTTGCAGGTATTGGATAGCACTTAAAGTATTCCATAATCTTGTTATAGCACCGTTTTCATTAGGATTCTCCAAAAAAGGATATTGCTTCCACATTGTTTCAGCAAAGCGTCCACCTTGTTGATACAATTTTGATGAATCTAAAATACCTTCAATCTGTTCTCCATGTATCGAGACTTTCTTGCAAAAATGGTCTACTAAACATTTTAATCTCTTTTGAAAATCGGCTTTTAAATTTCTTGAACATTGACAATTGTTCCAATATTGAGGGTATACCACACACATGGCCTCCAACAATTCATCTCGAGGAAATCGTTCTCTTATCTCTGATGATAGTGATCTTGCAATTTCTATCAAATTTTGTCTCACTGAGATAACAATATCATCAAATTGGTCTCTTGACACGGGGCAATCTTTGGTGATTCGTCCTGTCTTACTAATATAATGAAAGGGGACCATATACCCATGCACTGTGATACATAGTATCCATTTTTCATCAAACGTCAAAAAAATTTCAGTATTTTCTATATTGATGATCTTAGTCCAACTTGTAAACTCTGGACCAGTAAAAGAGTCCGGCATCATATACAAATTATCCAATGCAAGGCATGCTGACTTTCTCGCATTTGTGTATTCGACAATATACATTGTGCGATTCTGAGACATTTTCACGAGGACATTCATTTCATGTAGCATAGGAAGAATTCCAGCCAATGTCAATAATGTTTCTATATCAGTTAGTCGAAAAAGAAGATCTTGAGCTTTGTCTACATAGTAGCGATTTGCATACATCAACCCTACCAAAGATTTGAACTCACTAAATAGTCTTTGAGCTGGTCCATTTAATGAGATCCATCTTGTATCAACATCTTTCAGTATTTTTTTTCCATCCGTAACACCATATGCAAATTGTTGAAACTCTAAATATCGTTTGGGACTACGAGAAAAGTATGCATGAGTCTCACGTACAAGATCTTCAACTTTTGAAACTAATGGAAACTTGCTTACTATTTTAAATGCAAGATTCATCCTATGATCCATACAATGAATATTAATCATATATGGCGAAGCTGATAGTTGTAGTCGAACACAAAAACCATTCCTTTGTCCTTGCATTACCGATGCTCCATCTGCTCCAACACATACCAACTTTTTTGCAATCGTTAAATGATCCATACCACTTTCCTTCAAAGTATTAAGAACAAGTTCATAAATATTTTCAGCTGTAGAAGTCTCTCTCATATTTTTAATCCCAAGTAGATAGGAATGCCTAATATGGTCATTAACCATATAAATGCTCATGCAAATCCATGAAGTATTATCAATAGCTGTAACCTCATCCAAAGACAATGCCAAAAACCTAGCATTTGCAATCTCCTATTTCAAATCATCAATTTCTACTTGAGCTAGATATCTTGCCCATTCCCAACCACTAGTTATGGACCAATGAGAAGATGGAAAGTTTGGCACGTGAAGAAAAGATAGAAATTTCATCTGATCTGGATAATCTGTCATAGGACGACCTTTACTTAAGATGTGAAATACAGTGTTCAATTGTATCGTCTTGGATAACAAACTTCTTTCCATCGTCTTTTCAAATTGAGATATGATGGTTCCTCCACTTGCCTCAAGTTTCTTCTTATTTATTAAATATTTTTTGTATTCTTCCACACATTGGCTATGTCGGCATTCCTCCAAATATTTCCATCTAATAATAGATTTCTCTTTACCATCTACAATTTTCTTTTCATAAACATTTCCTGCATGCTTTTGTACTGTATCTAGCTTCATCTGAAATTTCACTACCTTGCAACTTTTCCAACTACACGCAAGACATTTAACTTCTCGTAAATCCTCATTTGTAGAATGTATTTCTTCAATAAATGGAAAACTTGAGAGCCAATCATCTTGGAATTTTCTCCCTATGGTCCACTGGCCTTTTTTCCTTTTCCGTGAATGGTTTGTGTCACCTTCCAAGGAAATATCTTTAACATTTTCATCATTAATTTCTGTTGAAATTGCATTTATCTCACCCTGATCACTTGAGGAACCTATTATTTCATCCATCATATGGATATCAGATGCATTTTCACAAGAGTTAACATCTCTCTCAATAATAGATTGTTCAAAGGAGCTTGAAGCATGAAGAGAATGTGTATTCTTGGATTGAGACTTTTTAAAGTATGATAATACATCAATTTGCCTTGATAGTTTCTTCCCAGGATTAGATTTTGACATCTCACTGAATATTCCAGAAGTAAAATTTCAAATCGATCTAGAAACCTGCATCAATAGTTTCCAAGAGTTGAGAATTACTAGATTTTTAAGTAGCTTTCAAAGTAAAATAAGTGTAATGTTCACAAAAACCATTATGCAATTTTTTATTAAAATGTTGTGCCAAGGCCCAAGCCCAAAAGCAAAAATAAATCATTATACACAAAACAATAACATCATCAGTCATCATCTATAAAACAAAGAACATCATTCAAATATAAAATATAAAAAAATTTCCACTAAATTAAATCATATCTCCAAATCACCTAATGAACACTTGAAAGATTTAAACAAAACAAAAAAATATTACAATAACTTTAATCATCCTTTCCAAAACACCTCTCCCTTAAGTTGTAAAGAATTGGTTATAAGAAGTTGAAACATATCCTCTATCATTTTCCATGATAAAAGTGAGGAAGGAAACTAGTCAGTTACTAGTGATTCTTTTACTTATCAATGGAAAGAAATCCCTTAATACATTGTCCTCCTGTTGACCATAATTTCCTTTCCATAGTGAAACACGTCCAGTATGGCCATGAAATAACCTAAAAATACTCAAATGCTTTCCATGATTTGTAAACACACGGGTGCCATGTAAAGTTTCAGGCCCAAAAAAGCACGTTTGGGATCCTATAAAGCAAAATTAATTATTATATCAAACATTTAAAACTACTAATTAGCACTTAGTGTTTGTTATTTAACCAAGTTCCATTGAAATAACAGTCATGGGATGTTACCAAAGAGTTAACCAATAGATAAATGCACACCACAAATCATACATTCATTGGAACTTCCCCTCCCATGAATGACCATCTAAGGGAAAGGGGCAAAAAAGAAGAAAAGAAGTCATCGAATCACCATAGTCAACCAATGATTCTTAGTGTCAAATCATTGGAAACTACAAATCAAGTGCAAATTTAACCCATGCATCCATGGGTTGACAAAAAGAGTTTATAGCAGCCACAAGCTAATCATTCTACGAGTCTACCCAAATCTGACACAAACTCCTAAAACTTGTTGATTAGAAATTCCCCAAGAAATTTCACTTGGTTCATGAGAGAATGAAAGACAAGTGCAAATAAACTTCCATGAAAAACGAGTGCAAATATCCTTCCATGAATGGATATCACTCTCCAAAATCATTTTGGGCATATTCCAATATGTAGGAGCCAGGGAAACATGGTGCATAACAGCAGTCTATTGTGCCTGAATTTAAACTGCATCAAGGGAACATTTGCACTCTTCACACATTGAAGATTGAAGACAATTAATTAATGCCTGACATGACCATAGCAACAAAAGCATCAAGCAGAGACTATAACAAGATTATGTGAAAGTGAGAAAGAACACCCATCATGAAGCATCAAGTAATATCATCCACAACATCAACATCACTGTTGGGCAGATTTTGATCGCCTTCGCCTACTAGAAGTAACTTCTAGTGGTAAAGGTGGTTTTAAAGCTAATCTACGCGAACGATGGGAGGTAGGATTATGTTCTTCCATGATTGCTGATTAATTTTAACCAAAAATAAATAAACAAAAAGAGGGTAATGCTAGGCAAAAGGGTTTACTAGTAAACTGTGAACTGCAAAATACCTCCTGGCAAGCCAAGAAGTACGGGCAGGCAATCTCCCCGAATGCTGTGTTCGGTGTATCACAATTTAAAGGCGGCCGACTCGATTCACTATGGATGGATAGCACCTAAAATTTGTCCTCCCAAATATACCCGAAGGTACGTGGAGGCCCAAGTCCGTAATAGCGCTGTCTAATGCGAAACCGCACAGTGAGAGCACCACCTATATACTTATCGTATTGTAACGCCACCCCAAGGGACGTGCTACGATATACTTACGTACGTGGGGTGAGATATCACACTCGGAATGTATCGCAGACAAGTTAACGACAGCTGCTATGTTTTACGACGCCGGAACACGTCTCTAGCCTAGACCTTCTAAATGTTATTGTTATGGTTCCAATGCATTTTTAGGTAAATTGAGATTAATTTTATGTTGATCTTGCTTAACAATTTTCCTTTCAATGGTACCGCGATGATGTATGTTGAAATTCCTAAATGCAAACTAAGAATGATAAGCAAACTTTTCACTTTTAGTTTTTCAATGAAAGACCTAGCTACAAAGGGAAGAGAGAAAATAATTTTGTGAGCAAGCAAATCAATGAACAAAAGAAAACATTGAGCACAAAACTAAATGCAAATTTCCTAATGTTCCTTTTTTGCAAAAAAAACACAATCCTAAATGCAAATGCAAGTTTTTCTTTTCAGTTCCTTTAATGTTATGAATGCAAAAAAGAAACTAAGTGCATCAAACAAATGCTTTTTACTTTTTGAGAAATGAAGAATATGAACGACAATTGTATAATTGCCATCATTGCCAGCGTATACATGCCATTTACAAAATGTCAAGGAACTAGATTAAGAAGAGATATCTCAAAGATCGAATTAAAAAGGAAAATAAAACAATCATCATGATACAAGAAACAAAAATATCAGATGTCTTAAATATCAGATTTTCTCTAACTGACAACAATTTTCTTTTTGTCTACTCAATATTAGTTCTTATTTTTCTATTATCCATTCTCATTTATTTAAAATTCTCATAAAATTTACATAAAAGGTCCTTAAATTCCCTAATTTATTCTTCATTTTGAGGTTTTATTTGAATTCATCACATTTACTTTTCATTTATAAGGTCTACTTCCTTTTCTTCGTAATTGAATATTTCTCTGAGGAACATGTCCAAAGAAATTATAGCTTATTTTTCCAACGAATTTCCATAATCAAAATCAAGCTTAAAAAAACATCTATGAACCAGGTTCACTTATGAGAATTAACTACATTCTATTTTTTAATAAGAAAAAAGGAGGCTTGTATCAAGATAAGACAATCTCTCCATGCAAGGAACAATTTCCAAAGTATAATATTAAATGAATTCCTCAATGTAAGCTATTAACTTCTCTATGGTAGTATCAAACTGGTGTTTCAAGTCAGGATGAAATCATGAGGAGGCTTTCATTGATATTTACTTTTATGAAAGATATTTTCTAAAGGAATCTACCTCCAAATGTAAGGAATCTCTGTCATTTTCATTTTGAGCGGCTTGAAAATCCATTTCATGTGGCCCAAACATATCCTACCACCTGGAATCCATAATGTTTTACCTACCACTCAACATCTAGATCCCAATTTTTTCTCTATGCCTTAATGCCCTCTCTAGAGAATGACCAATATAGTAAATTTTTGCACAACTCATCAACCCAACCTTCATTGTTTTCCTTGAGTTCTCTTACCTCTATCAAAACTTTTATAAGACTTTTGTTGCCTCATCAAGACATGCTGCATGCTCTGAAACAGATTGACTGTTCTTTCTACCATTTTCCACAAACAAATTACTTTAAATATTCTCATCATCATGAACTTGAGGATTTGAATTATTGTTCCCATTGTTATTCTGCTCCACAATTGATACATATACACAACATCTGGCATGATGTCCTTTCCGATGGTTTCCTGCCACATGATGCCACTCTGCATGTTTCAGTAGACCACCAAATTTTCCCCCTTTGAATTCAACATGAGTGGTCTCTTCATTTTCTGTCTGTGTCTAAAAAGAATCAAACCCTCAAGCTCTTTCCCCAAATTACCCTGGATCTGTTTATTAATAAACAAAGATGTTGAAAAAGTGGCATCCATTATGTGCTTTATAATTAAACTCCACGTGTAGGGATAGAAGGCCCTTGCAATAGCTTGCACTGGCTGTCACTGTACAGGAGATAAGTGACATCCCATTTAAATATTAGTGGTGTATGAAATTGTGGCACTGGAATGAATATCAAATGTTCTATTTACTTATGCAAATTTCAGAATTGAAAAATAGCATCCATCTGCGGCTTTGGTCACTTGTGTTATAATTTGTAGCTTCCAAGTTTGAAGGCATCTAAAAAAAGACCTAAGTAGACTCCCGCTTTCTAGAAGTTTTCTGTAACTAGAGACTGTAGCTTGGCTATGGGTATGGAGTTTCTATACACAACAATGCCAATTCCCTCAATTGCAGCAAATACAATACCAGCTACTAAAACATCCCAATCACCTGTTTTCCCAATGATTGTAGCTAATGCATTTGCTGTATAAAGTTGGTGATGGAGTTCGAAACTTTGAACCGCAACTTCACAAAGTTAACTTTCTTCCTTTAAGTGCATTGTGGAAGGTCATTTGTGAAGCTGTGATGTATACTTTAACAACTTTCTTTCTACCACAATACAAATTGGTAGCTATAGCCTATGATAGATAAGAATCAAGATTACTCATTGATGGAGTTTGAAACTTTGAAACTTGAAGGATGAAACACAGTAAAAAAGTACACCCCAGAAATTGAGTCACAGCCCAAATACTCAGCCTAGGTTGGGGATCATGGCCCAGAAACACACCCTACAAACAAAGCCAAAATGCAGCCCACAAATGCAACCCAGAAAAATAGAGAACTGTGGCCCAAAAGCACAATGAGTCTTCTCTCCAGATGAATTTCAGATAATAGTTTTTAGAATCACATGTATTGGATGAATCTCAACCTTAGTAATGCACAATGGATTCAAGAAAACAATCTGTCCTTGGGATTTTTGATTTAGTGGGTATTTATAGGGTTTCATCCAATTTTAGGGTGTTTTTAAAATTTAGAACTTGCTTTTGCGTCAGCTGTACAATCAGGACTGTATGTGTACTGTATGGAAAATATTGTGTATCCATACTACAGTCATACTTCCTTACAGGAAAGGCAGTACGACCAAATCTTGCTACTATTATCAGATGACCATGAACAAGGACATAAAATAGACAAGTTTAGTGCAATATTATTTTGAAAATAAGCATGTCTTCATTTTGGTGCTCTTGAGGGAAAAACTAAACTTGTTATTCCACTCTAAATTATGTTATAAAGATATCTTTGGGTGCTAGCAATTATGGTAATTAAAAACAATTTACATCTGGATTATTGTTGTTTTGCTTCAATAATGGCATGATCCAAGCCATCTATTATATCAATACCTTCCTTTCACTATAGTCCTATGAGATCTAAGGTGGTTGTTGACTTGGTGATTTTTCTCGCATATAAAGAAATAATTTTAGCTGGAAAAATGCTCTGGGAGCAAAGATAAGGATAAAGATTCATGAGGAGCATTTCACCAAAGAGCATTTTCATTTCCACTGTTAATGAATCAATAAGTTTATTTTGCCACCCATCTTCTTTGGCTACTGCACCTATGATTTCCCTGTGAAATCTTTATCGCCATCTCCTAATGCCATTCAAAATGCTTGATTTTATATGAATTTTGTTTAATTAAAATTAACCTATAAAATTTTTTAGTCCAACCAAGCCATGTTGTCAATGTGGGTGTCAACTCGAACCCTGAAGTAGGACAACCAAAAATCAAAATCTCATGTCATTAGAAACTTTTGCTGTAGACTTAGAAGGTCAACATGCATATCTTGTGGCTAGCATTCAAGACTATTTGAATGATTGTCATTCTTTTTTTGCTATTTTGTAAGAATTCATGTAATTCAGTTTGCAATATCAAAAGCATTTAAAAGCTAGTTTCATGCATTCTATTAGTTGAGGTCATACCCTGTTCTCTAGAGAAGCACACCTGTACATGAGCATATTCAATATTTTTATGCAAAAATGTAACTTAGGGTAGCTTACCTAAAGTTGTGATCTTTTGAATGAATTCAACACTAATTTTGGGGATTGCAATTCTTGCTAATATCCACCAGGTTCTAGCGTGTGCACATCTTGAATACTCGAGGATTGAAAAATGAGTTGCCCGTGTCATGAATTTCTAAACTAATTTAGTCTTTTCCCTTTTGTTGCCTCTGGGGACTATATTGATAGTCGACATTGGATAATTGAATGTTGTTATTTGCTATGAGCAGAGCTCTCATTTCCTATGTTACAAGTTTTGCAAGGTAGATATTGTACCATATGGCTTACAAAGGATTTCCAACTGTGACACATTGGAAAGGGTTGATAACTTTTCATCGGGTTCATAATCTCTCAAACAAAATTATTTTGAATTAAATTTTGGTTTTTGTTTGGTTGGGCTTAAAATTTAGAGAAAATCGATGGCTGAATACAGGGGATGCTGGTTGGATTGACAAAGAGGGGAGTTTACAATTCTGTCACAGGAGCACTGTCATCATAATGAGAATTATGTCACTGATATCAAGGAGTTGAGATTAACAACAAGTCCTTATAGACTAGAGTTATTTCCTTCATTAAAATGCAACAAGATCATTCTCTCCTGGCTGCAAGAATTTGCATCATAAAAAATAAAACAAAACAAATCTTGATGTAGCAGCTATTAAATGGTTAGAAAATCTTGCATTAATTTCTCTAAAAGCAAATTTAAATTGTGTTTATATGGTTCTGTCTATCTAATATCATAGAAAGCTTAAGATTTTACAGATAGTTAAGGTGCTTAATTTGGTTTGTTCCTGGTAATTTTTTGTGTCAATAGGAAGGATAAGACCATTTAAGAGTCCAAGGAGTTAGCTCGACCAGAAATCACCAATGATTGATAGGTTTACTAGAGTTTCCACAAATGTGAGGAAGCATCTTTTGGGTTTCCCACACATCTCCATCCCTCAAGATTTTCTTTGAAATTAAAACATTTTAGGATGGATGAACATTTGGCCTTTGTTGTTGAAGTACTAAATGAAGCAATCCAGCCTTATGTTTTCCCAAAAAAATCATAAAAATTGGCAATTCAGGAGAAGTTTTAATAGCACATGCAGATTTGAGAAATAAAGAAATTGTGAACTTCAATGTCTAAACATCCTTGATGATATGAAACAAGTAGATAAAGAAGAAGAATTTGGAATCATGAATGCAATCAGCCACTTTAGGAAGTCTAGTAAATCAGTTTATGGTTCCGTTAGCAATTCAACTTTCATATAACTGGGGAAACAAGCTTTGATACTACATTCCATCTAATATCTCAAGACCTTTGGAAACGTTGTGCAAGAATTTGTATTCATATCGAATCTACAATTCCTATATGCAAATTATTACTTTCTTTCTTGTAGTGTAGCCTGTGTTTTCTTGTTGGGTTGTTTGAATTCCAAATGATCATAACATAGTTATTATTCTTGAATTTGGTTTTGTTGATAATATAAAATTTTGTTGTGTGTATTCTGTGGCATATATGTTATTATCTTTCTGTATTTGTGCTATAGAAGAAAGGAGGGAGGATTGGAGCTATGTTTTCCAACTGTTAAAAAGACACTTAATGGAGCAGGAAGCCTATCGCCACAACTTCTCAAGAGTGCCATCGAACTTTTTCCACGAGCTCAATTTTTTTCA
The DNA here is from genome assembly GCA_034641835.2 of Pinus albicaulis. Lineage (NCBI taxonomy): Eukaryota > Viridiplantae > Streptophyta > Pinopsida > Pinales > Pinaceae > Pinus > Pinus albicaulis. Next base: position 307,039,628 of record CM076571.1, read on the forward strand.
GCTTATGGTTAGTATACCATCTTAGTTACTGTTGTCAAAGAAACAAATTAAAATGATTTCCAACCTTTCTCTCGCAATCATTCTAGTGCCATCATCCATTTCTACATAATATTGCAATCTTGCCGTCTGATCTCATTTCCCTTGTGGTAACTTGTTGATGACTATAAAGGTATGACAGAGGCTTTCTCTTCAATGACTTTTATGGTTTCCTATGATCCAATGATCGGAGAAGACACGGCTAGAAACACACAGAAATTAACCATGGCATTACACAATCCAGATGTTTCCAGAGATCACGGTGTAGGAGTTTGTGTGGGAAAGCCAGCCCCTCATGTGGAAATTCAGATTGAACCAAGCAATTATAGTATCAAAGCTTGTTTCCCCAGTAATGTAACAAAATTCACACAACTCTGTTAGGTGTAATTGCTTATTCATTACCAATTAAGGCTCATTGAAGGGGTTCAAGCAACAGACCTGTATAACTCATTGCGAGATTTCGTTCTTGTACAAGTATTATGTCTAGTTTGAATCAATTGCTGACACAATTTACTCTCTAATTTATAACTGTGCCTCTGTTAGGTTGTAGGGATAGAAATGAGTGCCCCTGCTGTTGCAGATGCTCAAAGAAATGCAGAAATCAATGGCATAAAAAATTGCAAGTTTGTTTGTGCCAAGGTGATAAAACTAGGAAGTCCAGACAACATCATGAATTCATTTGCAATTGGTTCTAAACATATACTGCTTGTCTGATTTGATTTTTGGTGGAGGCATTTTATTATTGCACTAATTAAGATGGGATTGTTATAGGCAGAAGATGTGATTGATTCATTGTTGAAGGAGTATCTCGAAATGCCAGCAGAGATGGCATCAGATATCTCAGATAATGCCACTGACAAGGATATTGACAATATATCCAAGAAAAGTGCCAGTGAATATGGCACGCAGGGTAATACTTCTTCAGTGTCTACAACTGACACAAAAATAAAAGGTGACACTATTTCCAAGGAAACTGAACATATTGGTAATATGAGCAGCAAGTCTCCAGGAATCGCCACTGAGACAAATGAGCTTACTGAAAACAAGAAAGAAGAAAATATTTTGGAGCGGTTTAGAGAAGTAGTTGTTATAGTTGATCCTCCACGTTGCGGCCTCCACCCTGTTGTAAGCATGTATTGGATTTCAAATGCAATATGACGATTGTTTATGCCTTCACCAAGTAAATATAATATGACTCACATGAAATGAATTTCATAGTTTGGAGTAACTTGTCTGAAATTATTTGTTTAAACTTTACAGATCATCAAGGCTCTTAGAACTCACCCCTGCTTGCGTTGGGTAGTGTAAGCAATCAAAGTGCTTTCCCGTTGTTTTTCTTTGATGAAGTTCATAATCTCGATAGTGTTGTCTTGTGCATCAGACACAAAGAAGCAATGGGGTGGGAATTTAAGACACTCAGATTTAACTTCTTGTGTTGTTTGCAATGTGCAGTTATATCTCATGTAATCCAGAGACCTTAGTAGCTAATGCAATCGAACTTTGTACACCATCAACTGGTAAAGTGGAGAAAGTAAAGGGGAAGAGAGGTGGATACAGACACATGGGCAATGCAGGTCATGCTAGGCAGCGTGCCAAATCCATGCCAGTTTCGGAACCATTTTGCCCAGTCAAGGCAATGGATGTAGATTTGTTTCCTCATACGTCACACTGCGAGATGGTGATGCTGTTGGAAAGATAGGATTTGGCTTTTGAGGACATTTCTTCATTGCATTTTTAGCCATAGCCAACTGCTCTAAAACTCTTATGGGAGAATATGTTAGTCTTGTGCAATGCGAGTGAGCCTTAATTTATGCAAATGTGGCGCTCTTGAAGTGCATTTTCAGATTTTGCTAGTGTTGCAAAGTCAGGAATGCACCTGAATTAGATTTTTTTGTGAGCTGTCATCTTTCTCGTATGTTGTTTTTGAGGAATCAATTAAATTTAGTTAGAAAATAGGTTTTCTAATCTCAGTCATCTTTTATTCTTCGACAAGCTCTTTTGTGAGGATAGCCATTTGCATTGGCTGTTAACGATGATACACAGAGTAGGTCACCAAGCTTTACTACCCTATGCTGAACAGCTATCACTGGACCCTGCAACTAAAAACCTTAGAGTTCTAAACCTCTTTTTATGCATAGAGGTAAGTGTCTCTACTCAGCTACAAAAGATTAAAATTTGAAAGCATTGGACCATGCTACTACTAAAATGTTGAGGTGGATATTATAAGAGGTTAGCATTTCTTCTCGGCTACAGAAGATTAAAATTTGAGGGACCAAGTCAATGTCAAAGATAGATACATAACTATATTATGATGTGAGTCAAATATATTACATTAGAACATTTCAATGCTGTAAAATGTTGAAGAAAGACTAAATATGTAATTGCTTATCTTCGCATATTCAAATTCTACATTGATTTTGGTAAGGACAGTTGAAAGGAGTGTCAGCGATATTAGGGATAAATTATGAAACTGAGAACCCTCTTGATGCATTTTAGCTCATTAGATATGGTGTGATTTCAACTTTTAGATTGCTTTTGGAATAGGTCAGATGAATCTAGTATTGCTGATGTTGGATAAATAATGAAACCATAGAACCACTGTACCATTCTGCTCATTAGATATGGTGCTGAGTAGGATGTTATTATGACTTTAGCCCTCTATGCATACTCAGTTGTTCAGCATACTTGGTAACAGCATCCTCTGCAAGCAACTCACATGATTCCCAAAGGATTATCATAAATCAGACTCCTAGTGGATCAACCATGGTATGGAGAGGCTCCTGGACTTAAAGCACCACCAAACCCCATGGGGTTATGGTGTGTCGGGGTCTTACTACCACCCTCAATCCCGGTGATCACAATCACACTAAGAATGACATCTCCCTCTTTAAGGATCTTGCTATCACTTGAGAATGGATTGATCACAACCACATTCAACAGTTGTGTCCTGCAATGGCTCCAAAAAAAAACTGCAAGGAGCTAGACAGAATTTGAGTGTAACTACCCCTCCCATCCCATTGTCCACTCATAGTAGGTAAAAGCAATCAATATTCTGTTTATTTGAGTACATAATTCAAATAACTAGTTGTAGCACAACAATGAGAACATGTTCTGTTGATCCAAGAATATTTCCTCATAAGCTAGCCAGCCCCATCAACGGGAAATCAACTTTCTTTGTATTTTTTCTAATTTAACATCTTCTCTCGATTTAGCTCTTGGCATATATCCCTTCTAAATTCCAAGGGTGAATTGGGTTTGATAATGAATATGCAAGTGTTGAGAACAAGGTAAATGAAAGTTATTGTTCTTTTTCTTTTGCCTTTTAACTCAAGCTAACTTTGTAGGTCAAGGTCAAACCCCTTCCTCAAGACTTCGTGAAGAGTCCTTCCCTTGATCGCATTTCCTTGTCTTTCTGTCAGTGTTTTAGCTTGAAATATATTAGTCCTTTCAAAATACTAATTTATATACAACATCATCATAAATGAATATAGCATAATAACATGAATAGCAATTTATATACAACAATATCATCATAAATGAATAGCATAATAACATGAAGTACACATCAATATATTCATTCAGATCAATATCTTCCACATCATCAAATCATTAATATTAACTTGACAATCAATATCAACTTGTGTGTCTTTAGCATAATAATGTTTATAGCATAATAAATTGTGTGCCATCATCCATTTCTACATAATATTGCAATCTTGTCGTCTGATCTCATTTCCCTTGTGGTAACTTGTTGATGACTATAAAGGTATGACAGAGGCTTGCTCTTCAATGAATTTTATGGTTTCCTATGATCCAATGATTGGCGAAGACACGGCTAGAAACACACAGAAATTAACCATGGCATTACACAATCCAGATGTTTCCAGAGATCACAGTGTAGGAGTTTGTGTGGGAAAGCCAGCCCCTCATGTGGAAATTCAGATTGAACCAAGCAATTATAGTATCAAAGCTTGTTTCCCCAGTAATGTAACAAAATTCACACAACTCTGTTAGGTGTAATTGCTTATTCATTACCAATTAAGGCTCGTTGAAGGGGTTCAAGCAACAGACCTGTATAACTCATTGCGAGATTTTGTTCTTGTACAAGTATTATGTCTAGTTTGAATCAATTGCTGACACAATTTACTCTCTAATTTATAAATGTGCCTCTGTTAGGTTGTAGGGATAGAAATGAGTGCCCCTGCTGTTGCATATGCTCAAAGAAATGAAGAAATCAATGGCATAAAAAATTGCAAGTTTGTTTGTGCCAAGGTGATAAAACTAGGAAGTCCAGACAGCATCATGAATTCATTTGCATTTGGTTCTAAACATATACTGCTTGTCTGATTTGATTTTTGGTGGAGGCATTTTATTATTGCACTAATTAAGATGGGATTGTTATAGGCAGAAGATGTGATTGATTCATTATTGAAGGAGTATCTCGAATTGCCAGCAGAGATGGCATCAGATATCTCAGATAATGCCACTGACAAGGATATTGACAATATATCCAAGAAAAGTGCCAGTGAATATGGCACGCAGGGTAATACTTCTTCAGTGTCTACAAATGACAAAAAAATAAAAGGTGACGCTATTGCCAAGGAAACTGAACATATTGGTAATATGAGCAGCAAGTCTCCAGGAATCGCCACTGAGACAAATGAGCTTACTGAAAAAAAGAAAGAAGAAAATATTTTGGAGCGGTTTACTGAAGTAGTTGCTTCCTCACGCATGACATAGAGTGTTTCATCCTCTGTGAAACTATCACTGCCAGGAAAAACCTTCAGCAGCAGATTCTTTCTACCATTGTCATGCCAAAAATTTAAAACCAAAGAAACTTGAGAGACATATTGATAAGTTATAACACTATAGTTGATTAACGGTGAAACCCAAACACATTGCATACAAACCGCAGAGAATAGTTATAACACTATAGTTGATTACGGTGAGACAAATAGCTATGTGAGTAGTACACAGAAATTGCGAACTCTTCGTATTGTGCACACACTGACTCCCCTCTTCCATTGGGGTCATGGAGTTATTCTCCTTCTCATGAAATGCGTTTACATCAAGCGAAGTCTTTTGAACATGTCAGAAAACGTTATGTTACTTACAGCTACTGTCGTGACAACACCAGGTTTCAGAAACTCCTCCAGAGAATCGTATTCAATGTACAAATAGAACTGAAGGTGCATACCCTTGAACAGACTGGCGAAAAGCGGCGTGCGCTTGAGGTCGAGCGAACTTGTAGATCCGACATGCGCTTGAGGTCGAGCGCGGCTCTGGCACACTGTTATCTCCCACAAGAACACCAATACCATGTTTTTCGAACTGCATATCTCTGCTATATACCAACTGGAAGGCCCCTAACAACGAATGGACCAGAGAGGGTCGCCCTGGCTCAGCCAGCAAGAAGATCGGTGTCCAGCGGCCAGCCACCTCTCCTAACCATTGAAAAAATTGGGGCGAATCACTGTAACTCCCCATTTGAACCCTGTAAATCCAGGCGAATGCCATGGAAATTTGCTCCATAAGAAAAAAATCGGGCGAATTCCATTTTTCCAGGGTTATGCGCCCCTTTTTTTGGTGGGCTAATACTTAATTATTAATTATTTTAAAAATATTTATTGGGCTAATTTTTTAAACTATAGAAAATGGGTTTTATGTAAAAAATTAGCCCCATTAAAATTGAAAATGAGTTAAGCCTTCCAACGGGCTATAATTAAGCCCCCCAAAATTATCCCAGTGGAGGACAACTTGCATGAGCTTGATGGCACATATGGATGGGACCCAATGTGAAGAGGTTCACTTGCTATTTATGGAGAGGATGGGAGCCTTTGTGGTTCATTATTTTGATTATCATTTGATAATGGTCTATTTATACTTGGCTTCCTCTTGCTGTTTAGCAGGGTTGCAGTGCTGTTGAGCACAGGGTGTTCCCGAGTAGGAATCCCACCTCTTCCCTTGAGAGGCTGCTTGGGAGAGCTTGTTTTGTATTTTTCCACATCTAGGCTTGAGGCCAAGCACCATTCTTTAGTCTCAGCATTATTTCTGTAGAAAAATATTTCTGTGTTGCAGGGTGTTGTAGTGGAGGTTTGTTAACACCCCTTCCGGGTCTGTTTCTTAGTATAGGGTTCCTTCCTTCTCTTGAGATATCAGATAGGAAGATTTTTGGGCTCATTTCACATATTGGAAGCAGGCCAAAGTGTTCCTCATCTCCTACAGTGTAGCCCCTTGCAGGAATTGCGTCATTTTGCATAGAGTTGCTACAGCAGGGTTAAGACCCTTGTTTATGAGCTAGTTTCCTAGGGAAAGGGCCAACCCTTCTCCCAGAAAGCTAGAGGAAGGGATTCTCATCCATATTTTGTATTATTCAGACATATTTCTATAATGTTCCAATAAGACTGCATTTTTTAGAGTTGAATATTCAGATTTTATCTTTTTGTACTCATGCTTTCAAGAAACCCTTGTCGGGTTACCTTTATAATGCATTAAGGAGGCTAGATCTTCATTTTCTTGGCATATTGTTCTATACAGTTCCATATCTATGATTTTATCTCATTATACTACAGAAACCCTAAGAAAATAATGCTATCATTTTCTTCAGTAAATTCTGCATAACTTAAGTCATGGGATTTGGTTATTTTTAAGTTGATTTGAGGCCGGGAGGTCTATTTAACTTATCATAAGTGATTTTTTTCAGTTCCTTTTTTGTATGTGAGCACCTTAGTCTATATTATAAGGGAACCAAGCGTTATTTCTCTTTGTTAAAATGCATATCTCCAAAAATAACGTTTCTAGGGTCTATTTGTTGCATTTTCCCCACTTGGGAAGGTGTAGAAGTGCTTCTTTTTGTTGTTGTTTCATTCATTTGATGGCTATGTGTTTATCAACACATTTTATGACTTAATTTCACCCTGCTATTCCAGTATTGTGCTTATGCACTGCTGCATTCCAATTTTGGGATATTAGACTGACATGACTATTTAGGCTGACTTTATCATCTGTTATGAGGCCAACTTCTCACTGCATATAGTGCCAATTTCAACATATCATTTCCAGCGTTGAGAGAGGGTTGTTCCAAGCCATTCTTCTAGAAGGTTCATGAAAAGGTATTGGAGCATTTAGTGATGACAATTCTTTTTATATACATGACTCTAATTAAACTTATAAACAGAATAAAAACCCTAAATAGACATCAAGAAGAAGTCTATTAACCTATAATAAAATTCTTTCTCATGAAACCCATGAAGCAAGCATAACAAAAATACATTTTATTATCTTCGTCTTCTAGTTTACATAAATACATAATTACATAGTCAATATGAAGAACGATCATAGTTACACTTTTCAACACTCCCTCTTAACTAGGGAGGTATTCATACAGGCACATGGTCACTTTCAAACTGAAGAATCTCATAAGAAGAATCAGATTGGTAATCACATTTATATATCATCATGCCAATCATCATTGTCCTAGTGTAAGGCCTTGACTAACAATCCCATCTCTCAATGAGACAATGGTCTACAATTCTGGCCGAGACACGTGACTTATAGACACCATAGTCATTATCTCTCTAAGGTACATAATCCACCTAGGTGTTCCCAGAGTATGACCTTCTTGGACTATTCTTCTCTTGGGTAGCCAACCCTCAAAGAATATCGGTCCTCGACTACTCTTATCTTGAATTCCCTATCACATTCTCAAAGAGTATCTAATTCCATATGATTACCCAGTCCTCCATTCTGTCTTCTAGGTGAAGAACAGAATGATGTGTCTATCTATTCTCTCTGCATGGCCTTCACTAAGACTTACGGTTGTTAGTCCTGGTCTAGTGCATGACACATGTATTAGAGAATCACATACGTCACTCCCTCTTAACTCAGGAAGGACATACTTCAATTTTATTCCAAGTAAGAAAATTACCACCAGGCTCCCTCTAAACCAGGGTCTTGCAACAATAATGGTGTGAGACCCAGATTTTCATGAATAATTCCTCACCTCGATGTCATGGATTTCGATATTGAGGAATCTTCAACCTTTGGCTTCATAGGGCACAGATCATCCATCACTTTCAATCATGAGTCATGTCAACCATCAGAAAGTGATTCATCAGTATTACTCAGTTGGTCCACCTTTTATGCCATGTTGCTTTCGAATCATCTCCAAGGATCTTACATCCTTTCTCATGAATAGCAGTCCTGCACAAATTCATCCAGATAAACATATACGTATGAAATTTGTAAAACAAAAGTTACCTCAGTGATGATCTTTCACCATGACATCTTCCTGTAGGCATCAACATCCTTTATTCAAATTGACACATGTCTCCTACTGATATGTTTTGTCAAGGGTCTTCTTATTTACCATAATTCTATTAGAGTCTACATATCCTCCCAGGAGATATTCTAGTCACATATTCTTGGCTTCCGGATGATAGCTGCCTCTTGACATGGTTGCACTTCATGATCTCTTCCTTTCTACACATCTACATTCCCAAGAACTTCTAATATACAGTTCCTTATTCATATACAATCACCTCATATTCTGCATGAGGATATATTATGTTGATTTCATCTGACATTTCACTGAGATATCCTCCTCCATAGATCATACTTCTAAATATAGAACTTAGCACGTGAATATGGGGGATCTAAAGTTGTGAGCTTTTGTGTCCTTCATGAAGAATCAGATTGAGTGGAATTTGTCCACCAGATCTATGGATGCCAACAAAGAAAAGACGACATTATGGATCTGAGAAGAACAAAGACGAGTCGCCGAGTTAAGGTAGGAATTTAGAAGAATTTTGAGCACTCCTGGGATAAGGGAAACTATTTCCACTTACAGAGGAAGGATTATGAACTTCTTCCTTAATCAGTTCTCAGTAATGAAGAGTCGAGGTTTCACTGGGTGCTTGAAATGCACAGAAGCCAACAGTGTTGAGCTGTTGAAGGGGGGCCCATTTGCATTTCAAAATTTTGTGGTAGATGTTACACATGTACCATCATATGCACAACTAGTACAAACCCTTGGCGCTTCCTGGCTTGGGTTAAGGTTCAAGTTCCCTTTGATTTGGCTACCAATTTAGGATTACTAGAGTAATTATGAATTGAACAAGTATGAATCAGAGTCTTGGGTATGACAACTATTGGCTAGTCAAGGGTATAGGTCTGCAGATGAAGATGCAACTGGTGCTTATGATCTCACTAACTAGCACTAGAGATATTCTCATGAGAGATGATATTTTACATGAGGACATGTAAGTGCTTCAGCTGGGGGGAGATGTTGGGTGCCAGTTTTGTACTTATTTCCCACATTTGCTTCCCCCATTTTACCTCATGACTATAACCACTGGGACTATCTTTGCCTCTTTTTACTACCTTTCTATCTTAACTTGTGTTGTTTCACCTTATTTTCATTACCTTGCCATTTCATTGATTATTATGATGTATCATGTATTTTTTATGACTAACTGAGGATGAATTTTTGGAGAATTTCTATGGTCTTTTGTTGTCTTTCCAGATGCTATTTGTAGCACAAAAGATCTAGATCACGAGGCGTATAGGAGTAGTTAAAGGTGTACTATTACAGTGAGCTGTTACACCATAATGTTGCTACACCATGCTGTTACACACCTGCTAACGAAATGTTGTTACAACTATACCGCTGACTGGATATCATCAACTTCTAATGCTGATTTTTCCTCTAGATGTTACTCTACAACTGTGATTTACCACGATAGATGTAGAAGTTATTACATATTGTATTTTTGGATAACATCCTTTAGGCGGTTTTCATTGTAATCTATATTCTTCCAGTCATAAGATTCTCATGACTGATCCATCCCTCATTTTTTTGAGATGTAACCACTATATATTTCTTGACCCTTGAAGTCGAAAGGTTAGCGAAGAACAATATTATTTTGGCTCTGTAATTTTGGTCACATTAATACAAGTTATCATGTTGTTGTTGTTACATGCATTATCTGGTTTAGTTTCTGTTCAGTTCTTTCTCTTCGTACGCCCTACTAGGGAGGAAGGGACCTCCTCTTTAGCAGGGATTGCAACAGTTAAGGTAGCTGTGTATATATATTTCTATTTTCTTTATGTATCAGTGGAAGTGTTTTTGCTGTGTTTTTAGCTGAGAATAGATCTGCTTCAATTCCAATATTCTATATGTTGTTACACATGTGGGGTTAGAGATACCAGTTGGGTAATTATTGTGTGGCACTCTAGGAATAAATTAATTGAGGCGTGATCATATTCTTGTAGATCATTTTATTTCTGCATGAGTTATTTCTTCCAACATTTAATTCAACAATGATTTCATTTATTTGGATTTTCTTCTAGTTTGATGTATTGGCACAGATAGTGCGACTGCCATTGAAATAAAAGATGTCCCTAGATTGATAATTTATGTGTATTGTTTTAGTAATTTAGCAGTAATACAACCCAACGGGGAGCTATGCCAAATCTTGGGAAGGCTTTATAAGTGCTAGGCTCACCAAATCATATTTCGCTACTTCGCTCTTGTCACACCAACACTTCCAAGCTCATCTTGACATTGAGTGAACTTCATCAAGTATTTTGGTATCGTCTCGCCCTCCTCCATCTTGATCTTTATGAGCTCGTCCTTCAGTGCCAACTTCCTATGGTTGTTACTATTCTGAAATATGTATTTCAAGGCCTTCCACATAGAATATGGAGTTTCCTTTCATAGAGATTCGATACAATATGATCTTGAATCCTTCTAGCGAATTTGAGCATCGCTGTAGCAGACTGAGGAATATCATTGTCTATGAACTCCCTTAAGTCCATTTTCCTCTAGAACTACCTCCATCTTGTCCTTGACTCTCTATGTAATTCATATTTCCCTCGAGGAATGACCGAGTCTCAAGCTAGTGAAAGAAGACATCTTGATGCGCCTCTTGGTCCTAAAGAATAAATCCACAAATTTGATGAACATGTTCAAAAGAAAACTCTAGTTCTTCACTTCTATTGTGATTATTGGTGCTTTGATAAAATGTATAAAACCTAACCAAGGGATTCAATCTGATCTTTTAAATTACTAAAACAAAATACTAAATCCTTCTACAATTTGCGGAAACAAAATTTGATCGCATAATCACATAACAAGTAAGAGAAATAAATTATCAATTGCACAACACAAGACTTATCTGGGGAAAGAAACTGCTCAAAACCCTGCTATTTGTATATTGCATAAATTCAAGACCATGAAAAAATACAATGTTATTCCTATACTAAGAAACCTCTGCACTCCGCTCACTGTCTCACTCTGATCTAGGCAAAATCGATCCAATACTTGGAAAAATCGGTCCGATAATTAACCAATTCTCAGCCTTTGTATGACCAGCCTTGCTTATGAATTCTTGGAGGAATTTTGGCCCTATTAAATAGGAAATTCCCAAGAATTGATTTTGAAATTCCTTCAAGGAATCTTGATGACCTCATGCATGACCTGTACAATTTTCTAATTATACAACTAATATTTATCTTCCCTTTAGCCTCAATCTCAACTGGGCCTGCCTTAGAACTAACATGCAACAACTATTTATAGTGAATTATCATTTAACTTATTTATCTTTACTTGTGAATTAAATAATATTTAATTCATTGGACATATCACTAGCTCATCTCTCAATTAGAACTAGTTAAATTGATTTTAATTCAATTAATTGAGTTAGCTAATTACAACTCACGAATAATTATATATGGACCTCCTAAAACTTAGAGTGCACTCTATATGTACCTCCATTTTGACCATCAATAGAATTAACTAAGCTAACTAGTCTAGTTAACACTTACAGATGTTATGAGATGGAATTACATATTTTTTTCTTCTAATTTAATTAAGGGAAAACTAAATCAGAAGCCTCATGGGTGCCATTTTCAATATTTCTTGTTGCCATTTTCAACATCAATTTTCACATTATGCATTGAAATTGTAAAGACATGTGAGTCATCCCAAACATCTTATGCTTGCAATCTCAATTACTTATTATGCATCCAAATCTTTAACACTTAAATTATAAATGGTTATCCTATGTCGCATAATCTTATTAATTCATATTATGTTTTGGGCATGCATGGTAGTCTTTCATAGTTTTGTGTATGCAATAAGATTTTCCATTTAAGGAGATCTTGGAAGGATGGTGTCATAGGGCACAATTATACAAAAACCTAGCAAATCTTTGAAAGGGTTATGGAATACTTAAAAAGAGTTTTTTTCATTAGGAATATGACTTACTCTATATTTTGGAGGGAACTTACTCTATATTGTGAAAGAGGCTCTCATAATACTACTTTATTTAGGAAACATTGATGCCCCTCTTGGTTTATTGAATCATGGTGAATCCAATGAAGATATTTTTGTGAGAAACCCTATTCCTATAAGTCACAATCTGTTTTTTTTTAATTTTTGAAATACAAATATATAATTCAATTAAAGGATATAATTGGTATAAGTGGAACACAAAGATAAATGCACACTTGATTCCATTGCTTAAAAATATGAATAGCGGCATGGAAGCTCTTAATGTTTCTTTAGCAAACATCCTAAATGTGTTTGGATTTGATACTGGTGAAGACTAATGTTTGGTTTTCTTACATCAAATGGGTTATGAAGGACCATAATCTTGTTCATGACATATTTGGAGGATGCAATTGTTGACAAAAAAAATTATTTTTTTAACTAAAAAATGACAAAGATGAAATAATACTATGACCAAGACAATGATAAAAGGAAAAAAGGAGGCTTTATTGATGATCATATTTGGATCAGGACCTAAATATTAGCTCAAAATTCAAATTTATAGGATTGGGTTGAAACTAGGATGGTTGCGTAGATCTCTTCTTCTTGATTTTGGCACCGTGAATGGTTCGAAAAACCAATATCGTATGAGGAAGATATTGCATTATGATCGAAATGGAAAATAGATAAAAAATGAGCAGAACAAGTACAATGCTAATGTGGCCATCCAGTCAGCAAAAAGCTATCTTCAGGAATATTCCTCAAGTTTCTGCCAATGAGGCTGTGACAAGTGGCACCTTCAAGTTCGCCAGTGCTAGGGTGTGAAGGTGAAAAATTTCCAGTGACCTCGTAGGGTCAAATTCTCAATTTTTGATGAAAGTGCAATTTTTTTTAATGGTGGAAGTTTTGTTATTTTGATATAGTTAAATATTATATATATTATATAATATAATATATTATATGAAAATTCATATGATATATTATTTCATATATTTTATCTATATTTAATTATATTAAAAAAACAATCCTTATAAAATTTTAATCAAATGCACATTTCAAATCCGTTTTTATGATCTTACCATGGCTCAGATTTTTATTAAAACCCACGAACTCCAAAGTTTGTGATTACTATCTATATGTTCTATTAAAGCTGCCGGTGTGGTAATTTTTTTAGCACATTTCAAATCCATTTTTATGATCATACCATTGCAGGGATTTATTAAAACCCACGTACTCCAAAGTCTGTGATTACTATCTATATGTTATATTAAAGCTGCCGGTGTGGTAATTTTTTTATATATATATTTATTTATTTTTTGAATGAAAAGACAAGCGAAGCGCAGAGGCCGGGGTTTGACTTCGCGACCTCTCCCTCATTAGTGTGCTCCTCCACCAACAGGGCATGAGCCCAATTTTTGAAAACCAATCACACTAAACTGTATTTAACTGCACGCGGTGCGACCAACATGGACTTAAGCCACTAAGCGTGCTTAGCAAGGATTTAATTAACTAAATTTCAGTTTAGTATTAATTAAGCTCCAGTTAAGTTGAGATTAAAATGGCGAAGATTCTGGAGGCACCCCCAAATTTAGGCGGACTTCCACTTTTAGTCGAGTTAACTGGTAGAGTTCCTAGATTTAGTGGAGAAATTGAGGCAAAGTTGTTTTGGTCATAACTCACTCAATGTTTGACCATTCTGAGAGTGCCAATGGTCAATTTCGACTATCTCAAACATTCCAAACTCATTGGTGAAGGGTTCAGAGCCATCCAATGACTTATAAGTGTGATTTAGCTTCAGATAAGTTCTAAACTAGGGTCCTGCAGTAGAAAAGGTGAGACACCCAAATTTTCTTGAAGAATTCCTCCCCTCGATGTCATGGATTTCGATATTGAGGAATCTTCAACCTTTGGCTTCATAGGGCACATATCATCCATCACTTTTAGTCACAAGTCATGTCAAAAATCAGAAAGTGATTCATCAGTCTTACTCATCTAGTCCACCTTTTATGCCATGTTGCTTTCGAATCATCTCCAAGGATCTTACATCCTTTCTCATGATTAGCAATACTACACAAATTCGTCTAGATAAACATATACATATGAAATTTTTAAAACAAAAGTTACCTCAGTGATGATCTTTCACCATGACATCTTCCTGTAGGCATCGACATCATTTATTTAGGTTGACACATCTCCTAATGATATGTTTTTTCAGGGGTATTCTTCTTTACCAGACTTCTATCAAAGTCTACATATCCTCCCAGGAGATATTCCAGTCACATCTTCTTGGCTTCTAGATGATAACTGCATCTTGACATGGTTACACTTCATGATCTCTTCCTTTCTACACATCTACATTCCCAAGAAATTATAATATACAATTCCTTGTTCATAAACAATCACCTCATATTCTACATGAGGATATATTATGTTGATTTCATATGACAATGCACCGAGAGATCCTCCTCCATAGATCATACTTCTAAATATAGAACTTAGCACGTGAATATGAAAATTGTGGTGAAGATATTCTCTTATATGGGGGATCTGCAGTTGCGAGCTTTTGTGTCCTTCATGAAGAATTAGATTGAGTGGAATTTGTACACCAAATATAAGGATGCCAATGAAGAGAAGATGGCATTATGGATCTAGGTAGAATCAGGACGAACTAACTACCAAGTTAAGGCAGGAATTTAGAAGAATTTTGAGCACTCCCGGGATAAGGGAACCTAATTCCACTTACAGAAGAAGGATTGTGAACTTCTTCCTTAATCAGTTCTCAGTAATAAAGAGTCGAGCCTTGACTAGGTGCTTGAAATGAATGGAAGCCATCATTGTTGAGCTGTTGAAGGGGGACCCATTTGCATTCCAAAATTTTGTGGTGGTTGTTACATGTACGAGCATATGCACGGATAGTATAAACCCTTGGTGCTTCCTGGCTTGGGTTAAGGTTCAAGTTCACTTTGATACGGCTTCCAATTGAGGATTATCGAGTAATTATAAAATGAACAGAGTATGAATTAGAGTCTTGGGTATGATGGCCAATCGAGAATGCAATTGTGAGATGAAAGTCTAGCCGGTGCTTATGATCTCAACGGCTTGCACTAGAGATATTCTCACTGAGAGATGATATTTTTCATGAGGACATGCAAATGATTCGGTGGGGGGAGATGTTGAGTGTTGGTTTTGTACTTATTTCCTACATTTGTTTCCCCCATTTTACCCCATGACTACAACCAACGGGACTATCTTTTCCTCTTTTTCCTACCTTTCTATCTTAACTTGTGTTGTTTCACCTTATTTTCATTACCTTGCCATTTTATCAATTATTATGATGTATTGTGTCTTTTTATGACTGACTGAGGATGAATTTTTGGAGAAGTTCTCTGGTCTTTTGTTGTCTTTCCAGATGCTATTTGTAGCACAAAATATCTAGAGCATGAGGCATACAGGAGCAGTTAAAGTTGTGCTATTACAGTGAGCTGTTACACCACAACGCTGTTACACCATGCTGTTACAGATCTGCTGACGAAATGTTGTTACAGTTGTACCGCTGAATGGATCTCGTCAAATTTTGATGCTGACCTGTCCTCTAGTTGTTACACTACAACTATGATTTATCACGATAGCTGTAGAAGTTATTACGTATTGTATTTTTGGATAACAACCTCTAGGCGGTTTTGATTGTAATCTATAATTTTCCAATCATAAGATTCTCATGACCGATCCATCCCTTGTTTTTATGAGATGTAACCACTATATAGTTCTTGACCCTTGAGGTCGAAAGGTTAGCAGAGGACATCATTACTTTGGCTCTATAATTTTGGTCACATTAATACAAGTTATCATGTTGTTGATGTTACATGCATCATCTGATTTAGTTTCCATTAAGTTCTTTCTCTTCTTGCATCCTGCTAGGGAGGATTGGCCCTCCTCTTTAGCAGGGATTGCAGCGGTTAAGGTAGTTGTGTATGTATATTTCTATTTACTTTATGTATCAGTGGAAGTGATGTTGTTGTTGTTTTAGCTGAGAATAGATCTGCTTCAATTCCAATATTTTATATGTTGTTACACATGTGGGATTAGAGATACCGGCTGGGTAATTATTGTGTGGTGCGCTAGGACATATTAATTGAGGTGTGATCACAATATTGTAGATCATTTTATTTTTACATGAGTGATTTCTTTCCAACATTTACTTCAGCAACGATTTTCGTTATTTAGATTTTCTTCTGGTTTGATGTATTGGCACACACAATGCGACTGTCATTGAAATAAAAAACATCCCTAGATTGATAATTTATGTGTACTGTTTTAGTCATTTAACCGTGACTAATACAACCCAACAGGAGCTATGCCAAATCTTGGGAAGGCCTATAAGTGCTAGGCTCACCAAATCATATTTCGCTACTGTCACACCAACACTTCCAATCTCATCGCGACATTGAGTGAACTTCATCAAGTATTTTGGTATCGTCTCGCCCTCCTCCATCTTGATCTTTATGAGCTTGTCCTGTAGTGCCAGCTTCATGTGGTCGATGTTATTTTGAAACCAATATGTTAAGGCCTTCCACATAGAAATGGAGTTTCCTTTCCATAGAGATTCGAGACAATATGATCTTGAATCCTTCTAGCAGATTTGAGCATCTGCTGCTACAGGCTAGGGAATATCATTGTCTATGAATTCCTTCAGTCCATTTTCCTCTAGAACTACCTCCATCTTGTCCTTCAACTCTATGTAATTCAAATTTCCCTCAAGGGAATATTCGAGTCTCAAGCTAGTGAAAGACATCTTGATCTGCTACTGGTCCTAAAGAATAAATCCACAAATTTGATGAACATGTTCAAAACAAAATCTAGTTATTCTCTTCTATTGTGATTCCTGCTCTGATACCATGTAGAAATTATCCAAAGGGATTCACCTGATCTTGTAATATACTAAAACAAAATACTAAATCCTTCTACAAATTTCGGAAACCAATTTTGATCGCACAATCACATAACAAGTAAGAGAAATAAATTATCAATTGCACAACACAAGATGTATATGGGGAAAGCATCTGCTCAAAACCCTTCTATCTCTATATTGCATAAAGTTAAGATCATGAAACAATACAATGCTTTTTCCCTCACTGAGAAACCTCTACACTCGACTGACTGTCTTGCTTTGATCTAGGCAAAATCGGTCCAGTAATTAACCAATTCTTAGCCTTTGTCTAACCAGCCCTGCTTACAAATTATTAGAGGAATTGTGGCCCTATTAATAAGAAAATTCCCAAGAATTGATTGCGGAATTCCTTCAAGGCAACCCGGACCTCATGCGTGACCTGCACAATTTTCTAATTATACAACTAATAGTTATCTTCCCTTTAATCCCAATCTCAAATAGGCTGTCCTTAGAACTAACATGCAACAACTATTTAGTGAATTATCAATTTACTGATTGATCACTACTTCTGAATTAAATCAGATTTAATTCACTGGACCTATCACTAGCTCATCTCTTAGTTAGAACTAGTTAAACTGATTTTAACACAAATAATTGAGTTAACTAATTACAACTCACAAATAATTGTAACTGGACCTCCTAAAACTTAGAGTGCACTCTACATGCCTCCATTTTGACCATCAACTAGAATTAACTAAGCTAACTAAGTCTAGTTAACACTTACAAGATGTTATGAGATGGAATTACATATTTTTCTTCTAATTTAATTAAGGGAAAACTAAATCAGAAGCCTCATGGGTGCCATTTTCAATATTTCTTGTTGCCATTTTCAACATCAATTTTCACATTATGCATTGAAATTGTAAAGACATGTGAGTCATCCCAAACATCTTATGCTTGCAATCTCAATTACTTATTATGCATCCAAATCTTTAACACTTAAATTATAAATGGTTATCCTATGTCGCATAATCTTATTAATTCATATTATGTTTTGGGCATGCATGGTAGTCTTTCATAGTTTTGTGTATGCAATAAGATTTTCCATTTAAGGAGATCTTGGAAGGATGGTGTCATAGGGCACAATTATACAAAAACCTAGCAAATCTTTGAAAGGGTTATGGAATACT
Organism: Pinus albicaulis; assembly: GCA_034641835.2. Taxonomy (NCBI): domain Eukaryota; kingdom Viridiplantae; phylum Streptophyta; class Pinopsida; order Pinales; family Pinaceae; genus Pinus; species Pinus albicaulis. The sequence goes on from CM076571.1 coordinate 307,058,013, forward strand.
TAAAAAGAGTTTTTTTCATTAGGAATATGACTTACTCTATATTTTGGAGGGAACTTACTCTATATTGTGAAAGAGGCTCTCATAATACTACTTTATTTAGGAAACATTGATGCCCCTCTTGGTTTATTGAATCATGGTGAATCCAATGAAGATATTTTTGTGAGAAACCCTATTCCTATAAGTCACAATCTGTTTTTTTTTAATTTTTGAAATACAAATATATAATTCAATTAAAGGATATAATTGGTATAAGTGGAACACAAAGATAAATGCACACTTGATTCCATTGCTTAAAAATATGAATAGCGGCATGGAAGCTCTTAATGTTTCTTTAGCAAACATCCTAAATGTGTTTGGATTTGATACTGGTGAAGACTAATGTTTGGTTTTCTTACATCAAATGGGTTATGAAGGACCATAATCTTGTTCATGACATATTTGGAGGATGCAATTGTTGACAAAAAAAATTATTTTTTTAACTAAAAAATGACAAAGATGAAATAATACTATGACCAAGACAATGATAAAAGGAAAAAAGGAGGCTTTATTGATGATCATATTTGGATCAGGACCTAAATATTAGCTCAAAATTCAAATTTATAGGATTGGGTTGAAACTAGGATGGTTGCGTAGATCTCTTCTTCTTGATTTTGGCACCGTGAATGGTTCGAAAAACCAATATCGTATGAGGAAGATATTGCATTATGATCGAAATGGAAAATAGATAAAAAATGAGCAGAACAAGTACAATGCTAATGTGGCCATCCAGTCAGCAAAAAGCTATCTTCAGGAATATTCCTCAAGTTTCTGCCAATGAGGCTGTGACAAGTGGCACCTTCAAGTTCGCCAGTGCTAGGGTGTGAAGGTGAAAAATTTCCAGTGACCTCGTAGGGTCAAATTCTCAATTTTTGATGAAAGTGCAATTTTTTTTAATGGTGGAAGTTTTGTTATTTTGATATAGTTAAATATTATATATATTATATAATATAATATATTATATGAAAATTCATATGATATATTATTTCATATATTTTATCTATATTTAATTATATTAAAAAAACAATCCTTATAAAATTTTAATCAAATGCACATTTCAAATCCGTTTTTATGATCTTACCATGGCTCAGATTTTTATTAAAACCCACGAACTCCAAAGTTTGTGATTACTATCTATATGTTCTATTAAAGCTGCCGGTGTGGTAATTTTTTTAGCACATTTCAAATCCATTTTTATGATCATACCATTGCAGGGATTTATTAAAACCCACGTACTCCAAAGTCTGTGATTACTATCTATATGTTATATTAAAGCTGCCGGTGTGGTAATTTTTTTATATATATATTTATTTATTTTTTGAATGAAAAGACAAGCGAAGCGCAGAGGCCGGGGTTTGACTTCGCGACCTCTCCCTCATTAGTGTGCTCCTCCACCAACAGGGCATGAGCCCAATTTTTGAAAACCAATCACACTAAACTGTATTTAACTGCACGCGGTGCGACCAACATGGACTTAAGCCACTAAGCGTGCTTAGCAAGGATTTAATTAACTAAATTTCAGTTTAGTATTAATTAAGCTCCAGTTAAGTTGAGATTAAAATGGCGAAGATTCTGGAGGCACCCCCAAATTTAGGCGGACTTCCACTTTTAGTCGAGTTAACTGGTAGAGTTCCTAGATTTAGTGGAGAAATTGAGGCAAAGTTGTTTTGGTCATAACTCACTCAATGTTTGACCATTCTGAGAGTGCCAATGGTCAATTTCGACTATCTCAAACATTCCAAACTCATTGGTGAAGGGTTCAGAGCCATCCAATGACTTATAAGTGTGATTTAGCTTCAGATAAGTTCTAGGGGCTATTAGGGCCACCAGGGGCCAACAACAGTTTTAGGCCTAGCGAGGGTAGCTAGAGGCCTTATTCAGGAAACCAATAGTCATTTTTGGATGCTTCAGACATTCTAGAACTAATGGTGTGGTTTTCAGAGCCTGTAGAGGAATTTTGAAGGCCAAGTTACTTCATATAATTTCCAGTGGCCACCAGGGCCATCAAATGCCAGTAGGAGAATGAGGCCTATCCAAAGCAGCCAATATCCATTCTCAACAAAAAATAGTCTATTTTGACTATTTTGATACTTCTAAATCCATTGATGGAGCTTTCAGAAGCTTTTTAGGACTTCTGAGAGTTGTGATGCTTCAAATAAGTTTTCAGTGACTTGAGAGCCAGGGGTTGCCACCGGGGGTTGGAGGCGAAACTGGAGCAGCTAAAGGCCAATTTCTGCAAGTGAATAGTCTATTCTGACTATTTTGGAAATTTTGAATCCAATGAAAGTATTTGGAGATCCATTTTAAGTCTCCTGAAGGTCGAAGAGCCACAAGGAAGTTTTGGGCAACCTAGGACTGTTAGTGGATGGAGGCCTAAATTGGGGAGCCAGTGCTCATTTTGAGCAAATGATTAGTCCATTTTGGAGGTATGATATGTGCTAGACATAGTAGGTGAGGTTTTAGGGATAGAAAATGATTTCTGAGGGAATTAGTGCCACATAGAATCTCAGGGAAGCTCAAGGCATTGACTCAAGGAATTCAAGTCTGAGGGAACCTAGATCTTTTTTCAGAGTGATGACATCCATGACAGGGGTATGATGGTATTATAAACCCATTGGTTCAGTTCAGTTAACCATTGGAGTTGATTTTGTAAATTGTATCAAAGAGCCAAGTCAAGATAACAAGAGCTCAAGGAGATGTAGCCTACGATATTCGGGTGAACTCCTATATTAAATTTGATGTTATATGTTGATTTTTATATGATGCATTATAAGGTTGTTACACATGTTTAATATCAACAAAAACAAATGGTCTTAAAGCACTTAAACAATTAAAAAACATACATCTCTTTCAAGTATAAATTTCCGCACAAGTCAAGTATAAGCTAGATATTTTATTTGTTTAACTGAGTGGGAGGTTCTTGAAAAGAATAACAAGTTATCCAACCCATTTTCAGATCGGGTTGGTATCAGAGCACTATTTTTCTTTCTTGATAGAGCACAAATTTTCTTGTTGACTTGAAAGGTGTTTAACAGTTCAAAGAATTTGACTGTTTGCAAACTGATTGTTGCTTACAAGTTTGAGTTTGCTAGAGGTGAAGGGAAAGCTACTGATAGCTAATTCTAGAAGAGGACAAGAAGGAAGAAGGAATCTTCCTTACCCAAAGGACCTCAAGGCAACCCTTGAAGCACAAGAGGAATTGTTTGCAAAACACTGCTTGAAGAAGAGCTTGACTTTAGATCCATTTTGTTCAAAAGCTTTGTCAATTGTTTTTGAAATCTTTGTGAATTATTGATTGAAGTTCTTTAGTTCATTTTTAATGATGACGAGTTCATCAAGTGAGGTTTCAAAGTCCTCCTCCTTCAAAAGATTCTTCAATGAAGGCATGAAGCGAGACTTCTACATCTTGAATGATATGGTGCAAATTCTGTTTGAAGACAGAAGAGAAAGCACTAGACTTCATGAGCAATTGGTTGCTATGAAGGAAGAGAAAGAAATACTTCTTCAAAGAATGCATGAGATGGAGATGCAACTCCATCAAGCCCAAAAGGCCTTAACCAAGAACATGCTTGAGGCAGAGGTAATTCACTCAAATTTGTCTTCAATTTCCTCTTCAGAAAGATGTGTAGGTTCATTTGAAAATCACATTAGAGGTATAGGGTCCAAGTTAATGTTTAAAATGGGCTATGAAGGCAAGGGTTTAGGAAAACATGCACACGGCATGATTGATCCTATTTTGGTTGAGGAAAGACCTAAGAATTTTGGTCTAGGCTATGTTCAATCTTATGGTGAAAACTCTACAACCATGAAGGCAATTGAGGAAACTTCAAGAATAACTTTTGTTACAAGTTCTAAACAACAAACATGTCAAGTTTGTTTTCAAGTTGATTGCCATTGTTTGAAGCCTATGTTGCAACAAGGTGTGTGTAGACATGCAGCTTATGGCGAGCAAGAGAGTTTTGACAGCTATCAAGACAATAACACTGATGTTAGTCTTCAAAAGAAAGATGGAACTTATACTAGTTCATCTCCTCATGAAGGTAAAAAAGATGGACATGCAAGCCAACATGTGAGGTATAATTCTTCCCATAGCCAAGTTGATTATGTTAATGTAAAGCATGGAAATTATGCATGCATGAAGGGAAGAAAGAGTTGTTGTTCCTATTGTGGTCTGTGTAACCATGAAGTTTCAAAATGCTGGAAGAGATTGAAGGCATACAGGAAATAGTTAAAGTGAAGGCAACTTGCAAAGAAGGTGCAATAGACTTGCACACAATGCTAGAGAAAGGGACATGTTGTTTCCCAATGTTGGACATTGCATCCAACTAATCATCCCAAGCACATGAGGCAAGAGGATAGAAAGACTAGCGAAAGTGGAACCAAAGATTCCATCATTGATGTGAGAACACATGTTTCACATGAAGAAGATTTTCAGCAGCAAAATTCGTCGTGGAAGTGGCTTGGTAAAAAGTGGTTTGACTTCTTAACACAATAATACATACATTCATTTGTACATATGAAAATTTCAATCATGTATGCATTTTTGTTGAAAAATTATGTTTTTTTGAGCCACCTTTGATCGATGATCAAGGACATTGTTGATCATTTCAGCCCCCATCGAATCTTTGGCAAGAAATCCCTTCTGGTTGGGCCTGAAAAATCCATTATCCGGCTATCGTTGCCTTCTCCCAGTCTCAAAATCATGTAAAAGAGCCGAAAAACCCACAGTTGAAAATATATTAGGCCTTAGCCCCTTCCGGTCAAGCCCCTGCACTCTTTTCTCCCACATGACCCCAGCTCCAAGACCAAAAGCCAATTCCGATGGGCGCCTATCGAATGTATATCTGGTGCATTTTGAGCCGTCGATCTGTACAAATCGGATGACGTTTGTTCATCTCCGTCGTGCCCGTAGCTCGCCTGAGTACCGTCCGATAAAACTGTGAAATCAACGGTCTGCAGCCTGTCTGTCCTGGTGGTCCCCGCGCCTGAACACTGTTCAAAAACCCGCTGGTTTTCATCGCACCGCTTTTATGAGGCAGGCGGTATTTCTCAAATCGGAGCGATTCCATACATCGCTCGCCGCGTGTCCCCGCATACGGCTCCAAAACCGCTCTCCATCGCTCATTATTGTTCGGTCAAAGTCACGGAGCGATATGCATATCAGCCGTCCGATCCAGGGCAATCCATCCGACGGTCGTCGCACTCCGAAGCTGCACGAGGGTTAGTCCATGTCAACAATGCCCCTGGCCCACCGTCTCATTGCCCTCCGATGCGTTTTCAGCCGTCGATCTCGTTTCGAGATCGAACGGTCCAGATCATTTGCATATCCTGCCATTGACCCGGTCCTCCTCCACGTCATCATCCCACGTGTTTATCGCATTTTCCCTCCGCCATTTATATATTCCATTCGTATGTTATATTTTAATGTTTTGCATTATAACTTTGACCAACCCATCCGCCATTGTTCCACTGCATTTGTAATCGTCATCTCTCATCCTTCCACCATCTCGTTATGCTGCATTGCTACGCAGTTATCCCCACTGCGTCTCCATCTCCACGCATGGTTTTTCTTAACAAGTTCGCGGGTTTTGCAGGGTTTCAGTGGCGGAAATTTGTCATAATTCACAGCCTCCGTTTCAGAAGTCGAGAACGCATCAAAGGACCATCTTTCAAAGGAATAATTTATGAGGAAAATCTGGGAAGCTGTTACGACACGGCTTTCATTAAAGAAGCCAGGGTGAAAGTCCGTCAAACCCTCCAGAGCCATTCAAAGCACTGATTTTCGCAGTTGGAGACATTACTGTCGCGGCAAGGAGTATCAGTGGAAGATCGAGGATTTCAACATCCATCATTAAAGATTCTAAGCCCTAATCCATGGTCTAGAAGATAAATGTACCAGATCAAAGATATCCCGGATCACACAGAGGGTACATTGCACAAGAAACCATACCCTCCAGGTATTATTTCAGCAGAATTTCCTTTCAGGAAAGGACAGAATGTTTATGTGATTTCACTTCTACGTCGTGTCCCTGAGGAGATTTTCACCCAGCGCATTTATTTCAGAAAGCCGGCGGTAGAGTACATACAACACAACATAGTCATTCAGCGGTATGGGCGCGAATGTTTCCGCCATTTTGTCTTAACGAGGAAAATTAAATGTTTTTCACCTACCTCTTTTATTAGGATTCTTCTTCTTCTATAAATGGCCCTAAGAACAGATTATTGAGGGTTCCAGATTTTATCAGAAAATTATGCAGTGAAAGGCTTTTTGTATACATTTTGTAAAACTCTTGTATGAAGGCACAGAGCCCATAGGGTCTCAGTGAGGAGGAGTTCCATCTGTTAAAGAGGATTCTGGTCTTTGGTATTTCACAGTCTGTAACTCTCTCTCTTATGTGTTATTTAATATATCATTTCATTTCATCCATCCTTCCTGTATCATGTTTTGGAATGCGAGTGGCTCACTAATTTTTGGTATGGATTTATCCTAGTCGATACCCATGCTTGGATTATTCAAGCGCTTTAAATATGGCTCATGCATGATATTATGTTCCATTATTCATCTTAACCGTATTTCTGCTATATTAGTTTCTTTGGGAGGGTGCTTTTAAAATGCTATTGTCATGTATGGATTCTTAGATTGGTAAGCCCATGCATGGTGGTATTGTATATCTGGGTATCAGCTCAATGTTAGCTAATATCTCCTCAATATTTCATTCACCACATACACTTTCTGATAACCTATTTCTGTGATGTATTTTTGAATCGGCCCTCGTTGCAGTAAGTTGTCTCTGAATTGTCTGTTGTTTTTACATTGGGGTTTTGCATGTTGTCTCTGCGACATTCATATCTCTGTATCAGTTTCTGAAGGTCTCGGTCCCATTCAGATTAATATTCCTTGTTTTACAAGAGATAGCATGAGAGATTTTTATTTGATAACTCTACCTGTTATACCATATGCTCCTTGCTATATAAGATGTCCTAGGCACTGGTCTATCACAACTCTAGGCTATCTCTAGGAGCGACAACAGACATGATGTTCAACTACATTCTATTGAAGATTTCTCGCAAGAAATTTCTGGATGAGCTAAACGAAGCTATAATTCTTGATAGGAGGACAAGAGTAGCAAGAGGGGAAGTGTTGACTACCTTCGAGTTGAGGCTCAAAGGCACTAAGCCAAGCAAGGAAAAATGTAAGGAGGCTCAAAAAGTGAGGGTGTTGTACTCTAATCTACTGAATAGATCAGGTAATCAGTCTTTTGGGGTCCAAAATATTCCCAATGGGGAGGTGTGATCAGATTTGGATTAGGACCTAAGGATTAGCTCAAAATTAAAAGTTATAGGATTGGGTTGAAACCAAGATTGTTGCGCATATCTCGTCTTGTTGATTCCAATGCTGCAAATGGTTCAAAAAATTGCTATTGTATGAGGAAGATATTGCGTTTTGATCGAAATGGAAAACATGCAAAAACTGAGCAAAACATGTACAGTGCTGATGTGGTAGTCCAGTCTACAAAAAGGTATCTTCAGGAATATTCCTCAGGTTTCTTCCAATGAGGCTATGACAAGTGGCACCTTCAGGTTCACGAGTGCTAGGGTGTGAAGGTGAAAAATGTCCAGTGACCTCCTAGGCTGAAATTCTCAATTTCTGATGCAAGTGAATTTTTTTTTAATGGTGGAAATTTTGTTATTTTTATATAGTTATATATTATATCTATTATATAATATAATATATTATATGAAAATTCATATTATATATCATATCATATATTATATATATATATATATATATATCTAATTATATTAAAAAAACAATCCTTATAAAATTTTAATCAAATGCACATTTCAAATCCGTTGTTATGATCATACCATGGCTCGAATTTATTAAAACCCATGTACTCCTAAGTCTGTGATTACTATATATATGTTATATTAAAGTCGCTGGTGTGGTAATTTTTTTTAAAGATATATATATATATATATATACGTTGAATGAAAAGACAAGCAGAGGGTAAAGGTCGGGGTTTGACCCCGCAACCACTCCCTCATTAGTGTGCTCCTCCACCAACGGGCCATGAGCCCAGTTTTTGAAATCCAATCAAACTAAATTGTATTTAAGTGCACGCGGTGGGACCAGCATGGAGTTCAGCCACTAAGCGTGCTTAGCACGGATTTAATTAACTCCAGTTAAATGGAGATTAAAATGGCGGAGATTCTGGAGGCACCCCCAAATTTAGGTGGACTTCCACTTTTAGTATTAATTAAATCCAGTTAAATGGAGATTAAAATGGTGGAGATTCTGGAGTCACCCCCAAATTTAGGCGGACTTCCACTTTTAGTTGAGTTAACTGGCAGAGTTCCCAGATTTAGTGGAGAAATTGGGGCAAAGTTGTTTTGGTCATAACTCACTCAATTTTCAACCATTCTGAGAGTGCCAATAGTTAATTTCAACTATCTCAGACATTCCAGACTCATTGGTGAGGGTTTCAGATCTATTAGAGGACTTATGAGCATGATTTAGCTTCAGAGAAGTTCTAGGGGCCACTAGGGCCACCAGGGGCCAACAACAGTTTGAGGCCTAGCTAGGGCAACTAGAGGCCTTATTTAGGAAACAAATAGTCATTTTTGGATGTTTCAGAAATTATGGAAATAATGGTGTGGTTTTTAGAGCCTGTAGAAGACAATTGAAGGCCGAGTTGCTTCAGATAAGTTCCAGGGGCCACCAGGGCCATCAAGTGGCAATAGGAGAGCAGCCAATATCCATTCTCAGCAAACCAATAGTCTATTTCAACTATTTTGATCTTTTGAATCCATTGATGGAGTTTGTAGAAGCTTTTAAGGACTTCTGAAAGTCGATATGATTTAGAGAAGTTTTCAGTGACCTGAGAGCTAGGGGGTGCCACCAGGGGTTGGAGGTGAAACCGGAGCAGTCGGAGGCCAATTTCTATAAGTGAATAGTCTATTCTGACTATTTTGGACATTTTTAATCCAATGAAAGTATTTTTAGAGCCATTTGAAGGTTTATAAAGGTCTAAGTTCCACAGGGAAGTTTTGGGCAACCTAGGGCCATCAGTGGATGGAGGCCTAGATTGGGGAGCCAATGCTCATTTTGAGAAAATGATCAGTAATTTTGGAGGTATAATATGTACTGGAGACATTAGGTGAGGTTTCAGGGATAGAAAAGGATTTCTGAGGGAGTTAGTGCCACAGAGAAGCTCAGGGAAGCTCAAGGCACCAACTCAAGGAAATCAAGTCTAAGGGAACCTAGATATGTTTTCAGAGCGATGATAGCCATGAAAGGGGTATGATGGTATTCTAAACCCATTGGTTCATTTTAGTTAACAATTTTAGTTGAGTTTGTAACTAGTAAAAGAAATTTTCCATAATCCCAAAGAGCCAAGTCAAGATGACAAGAGCTCAAGGAGACATAGCCCAAGATATTCAGGTGAACTGCTATATTAAACTTCTTGTTATGTGTTAATGTTTATTCGCTATATTATATGACTGTTACACATGTTTAATATCAGAAAAAACAAATGGTCATAAAGAACTTAAATAGTTAAAAAACATACACCTGTTTCAAGTATAAATTTCCGCACAAGTCAAGTATAAGCTAGATCTTTTATTTGTTTAACTCAGTGGGAGGTTCTTGAAAATCATAACAAGTTATCCAACCCATTTTCAGATCAATTGAGCTCATGCAATGAAGACTATATAGAACAATGGGTATTATATCAAATGTGTTGGATCTCATTCTAAAATTTCATTCTACCAACATGTGATTCTTTTGGTGTTCTACTGCAAGTTAAAAAGTTAACAATTACCCAAACCATGTACATGAAGACGATAGATGCAATGATAAGGCCACAATAATATACTAGCATTTGCACCAAAAGGGTGCAAAGGCATGTCGATAGAAGTAAAGATGAATGTAGAGTGGTGCAGAGGTAGCCTTGCAAGAAATAAAGATGTGCATGTGGAAGGTGTGAGGAATTAGTGGACAATGGGTGTGAGGATTGGGAAGGAATTGGTAAAATAGAGGGTCATGTGTGGAAAAAAAAAGAAAAAAAGAAAATTATTTTTTTTTAGTTGAAAAGCACCTTTGTTAATAGAATGGACTTTGTCTTACATGTGTTAGATGCTACAAGTGGGATCTATTTAACCTAACTTAACCAAGATTTGTACCTAGCATCATCTATTGAGATATGCCACATCACTTTGTGCAAATTATCTGTAATGTTTGTTTTGGAAAGCTTTGGTTGCTCTAGATAACATGTAGTTTAGTGATATGACTTTCAAGTAAGCAGGCACAGTAGGGTTCATAATTTTCAATTTGGATTTTATGGATTTGGTGGGGCAGACTCTATTTGTTAGATGTCGTGGAAGGTTTTCTTCCATTTTTTTGGGTCAAAATTGCTGATAGGGATTTACTAGAATTAAAAATTTGAGTTGTGAAATCTCCACAAATGGGTGACCAATAATTTCAAAGGTGTTGAATTAATATATGCAAACAAAAACCGAATTTAAACTATCAATAAATAATCAAGATGAAGATTTGAAAAACACAAAAATTACCGAATTCCGACCAAAATTTAATATTTAATATTATAACTTTTTATTGAAATTAATTTTTTAAATGAATTCAAAATATTTAAAATATCTTCACAATTCCCTACCGAATTTGTTTTCTTGAAAAGTGCCATGTAGAAGATTTAGATTAGGTGATATATATATATATATATATATATATATATATATATATATATATATATATATATATATATATATATATATATATAAGTTGATTCACGAATCATTTGAGCCATTACCGCGTCTAAAGTTTACAGGCGACATCCTACGTGTTTACACTATGGAGGAGATGATGAGTAGCCGACATGAAATGATTTAGTCAGTATCATAGATATTTAATTCAATGACAGTTGTTGATTTCCGGAGATTACATTGAATCTCACACTTACTCCATTATTCCTATTTTTTTTTTACCAATGGCAGAGTTATCTGCTATTAATTTGATTGCTTAGTACTTACAGATTCATTTAATGCTTGGTTGAATAAGCAGGGATTCATCGTTCTGCAATACTTTTTCCTGTTACAATTTTTGAGCTCTACCATATAATTTTAATATCTTGATATGAATCTTTGTGGAAGAATCAGTTTGCTGAAAGATGTCATGCGTCATGAATGGTTGTTGTGTTTTATTTGGATTACTTCGGGAGAAACTAAGGTGGAGGCATTGAACATGTCATCTAAAACTTGTCCATTGAACATAACCGCGAAGGTTGAAGCTTTGATATAAATGCTTCAACAATGTTTACTGCTTGAAAAAACTCACTTCTTCCAAAGCATCAACGATTTAATGGATGGATCCTTTATTGATATGCCTTTATTGATATAGACTAGGCTAGAGATCTAGATTGCAAAATATTTACAAGTGTGTATGTTGTTAACTCATTTTGATGAGAAACCAATTACATAAGCAAGAGATTGTTTATAGTGGCTCTTGCAACTACAAAATATGAATATATGACAACCACTCATGCAAGCAAGGAATTAGTATGGCTACAGATATTGTGTTCAAGTATTGGGTTGGTATAGCAAGTTGTAAGGATAAATTGTAATAAATAAAGTGCAATATTGGAGAAGAACCCAACTTATCATTCTAAGACTAAGCATATTGACATTTAGTATCATTTTTTGAGCAGTAGGATTAAAGATATGAAGGTGCCACTAGTAAATATGGACACTTTGAAGAATGTTGCAGATTCATTAACACACTTGTTAAGATATAAAAAGCATCGAAAGGAGTGGTGGTGTCTAAAGACACCTTTATTTGATTCCACTAGCCAATAGGATGAGTAATTGACATGTATGCATCATTGATTCATTAACATACTTGTTAGGATAAAAAAACATCGAGAGAAGCGGTGGTGTCTAAAAACACCTTTATTTGATAACATTTATTTAATCTTTTTGCTTTATACTTAACATACATTTTGCAGATTCATTAACATATTCATATTTGTTAGGATAAAAAAGCATGGAGAGAAATGGTGATGTCTAAAAACACCTTTATTTGATCCCATTTATTTAATGTTTTTGCTTTATACTTAACATATATTATAAGAAGTGTTTGCCTGTAGTTTATTTTAGCTAAAAGAAAAATTGCAAGACTTTTACAAATGAGTGAAATCAAAGAAAGGTAGCTAGAGTTAATTCTGGGTATTGGTGAGCCTATAATATTGTTCTTTTGAGATAATAATTTTACATTAATAATCAAATAAGTTAGATTTTATGTAAAGAAATTGCATGAATTTTGCAAAAAACATGAATGCTCAAATAGACTACGTGTGTATTTCTAACTATTTATCAAAAAGATAAGAGAGAACTTGTACCAAATAAAAGCGATTAGAGTTAGAGAAACTCAGAGTTATTTGTGTTAGTGAAATTTTATTTCCATTTTTCATTTTACCTACCATAATTGCAAAATCACTTTTCCGTCATTAATACAACTGTGTTGATTTCTATCTTTCAAATCGTATTCAACTTCATGTGCACACATGTATAGAATTAAGAGTGTGCTCAAATTTTTTAGTTGATTAGAAAGGACACATGGATGCGCAAAAGTGTAATCGAAGTGTCAAAATGTGACCAATTTCTACAATTTATTAAAACTTTAAAAAGGATGAGATGAATATATGGATTCAACCAAAAATCACAAACGTAGTAGGATAAAATCAAGAATGTTTAAGATATGTATCTAGGAGATTTTTTTTCAACAATTTTTCATTTTCAATTACATTTAACATTTTCATGGATTTTGTGTAGTTGGCTGGTTATTTTGTGTTTTTTGGATTATTTCATATTTTAATGTTTTGATGGATTTTGTGTAGTTAGTTAGTTATTTTTTGTTTCTATGGATTATTTCATATTTTAATGTTTTGATCATGAGATAGATTATGTTGCTTTAAGATGGAGAATTTCAAGTGGTATTGAAGATATTATTTTCAGTTTAAATAAATTTTCTTATAAAATCTAGAGTTCAATTTTAATTATTTTTCTTTTCATGAAGTATTCAGTTTTCTTGGTGTTCAAGAAATATGGGATTTCATTATAAATAGTCAAAAGCATAAACTCACTCTCAATGTGTAGCTTTTCTATTTTGGTTTTCTAAAACAACAAGTAGAATAGGAGTAGATTGTAATCATGATGTTAATATATATGATATAATTGTATTTATTTTTAAAATTTCTAAAAAAAAATATCAATTTTATAATGCAATAAACCTAGTTGCTAATTGTGTAATACAATAGGTAGAAATAAACTTGGAATAGGAATAAAAATTTTACATTAACATTTTAATCATATAAAGTTTTGAAACACTAAAAAGCTTATAGTAATTAAAGTTAATGAAAGCTTAGAGTAATTAAGGTTAATGTCTTATTTTGTCAATAATTAAGATTATTATTTCAAATTTAGCTAAATATTCTCAAGACTTTAACATTAAAAAACAATTTCAACATAAATAATATTTACATAAAAATTAAGATTATTATTTTAAATTTAGCTAAATATTCTTAAGACTTTAACATAAAAAACAATTTCAACATAAATAATATTTACACATTTAGGAAGTAAACACTAAATAATACTGAAATTGTCCGTTTGAATTTTCGCTCAAGATTTCACATGGATTTTGACGGTTTATTAATTTTCGCTCCAGTCTTCACATGGATTTTGACAGTTTATTCTTTTTCAATGACCCAAAGATAAGGGTTTTCAAAATTAATAATTTTTCTATTTTTTATTTTTTGAATTAATGAAATAATGTAACTAAATAATTTATTATTAAATTGTATAATTTGTTAAAATTTATTTATTTTCAACGAAATAATTGAATTTTGGCTCAGATTTCTCATGGATTTTAAAGATTTATTCTTTTTTAATGACCCAAAAATAAGAGGTTTTCAAACTTAATAAATTTTTATTTTTATTTTTTGAATTAATGAAATAATGTAACTAAATAATTTATTATTAAATTGTATAATTTGTTAAAATCTATTTTTTCAAGGAAATTGTTATGAGACTATTCAGTAAAACTCATTTACGGTTTTTCACAATTTTGATCAAATAAAGCATGTTTTTGGAGATTTGAACATTTTATAGCCAAAAACACAATATGTACCTCTACATCTTGACCCCAACTCCTTTGTTAAAAGATATTAACTATATAATTATATTTATTTTTAAAACTTTTAAAAAATCATTAAATTTATAATAAAATAAACACAATACCCTGCTAATTGTGTAAGACAATTTTGAGAAATAAATACCTTACTAATTGTTTAAGACAATCAGAAAACATAAGCTTTAATATAAACTTGATATTATCTTTCAAATCACATAAAATTTTCAATCCTGGTAATTAACCTGATCACTTTTTGGTTACCGAACTATATTAGTCCATAGTATAATCTTATCGGCCTAAAATTTGTCCAATCTTCCAAGAGCAACTCTTTTTTCACAATGCAGCACAACATATTCTGGCCCACCCCACCGAAAAAAAATCAACCATTGAAAATTTATGTAAATTAATTTATAATTAATTTATCAATATTTTTTTTGATGTGTTTGAAAATTTATGTAAATTAATCTATCAATATTTTTTTGATGTGTTTAAATCATCACGCTTTCGGCTGGAAGTTACACTACTCCTCTATTTATTATCAATACTTCCACCCAGATTAAAGCATGATAATACCAGCACATGAATCAACTCCTTTGTAAAATAACAAAAGTTGTATACTGTACTGCGAATTTATATATATTTTTTCAATTCATTTTTCTTCATGTTTTGATATTGTCTTTTTACTGCAAAATTTTCATCAACCGATTTCTTCATTCTGGTTACATATACAAGATTTTGAAGCATACAAGTTGCAGCTGGCAAGGATAAATTTTCATAAAACTCCATTGGAACTTCTCAGAAAAATATAACAAAAGATTTGGTACCAGATTATCAGATAAGGAGTTTTGTGCTGTTCTGGAGTTCTTGCTTTTCCTTTCTATTTTTGGATTCAAATGGCATCAAAGCAGATTCCTCACATCTGCCGAAGAAGCTTAGGAGGTTCGCCACCATTATTATATATGCAGTCCTGGAATGTGTGTTGATATTTTTCATATTAATTGGGCCTCGACTTTCTTATCTGACTACCAGATTCGCAGAGTATTTTGGGCTCCATCCTCCCTGTCTGTGGCGTTCGAGGATTGATCATGTATTGGGAAATGAAGAACCGACCTTCTATACAAAATTCGTCTAATATACCCATGCCAGAGAATTTTCTTTTGTGGGTTATTTTTATGTTCATAAGAAGCTCCATCCTCCCTGTCTGTGGCATACCGGGATTGATCATGTCTTGTGCAATGAAGAACCGAACTTCTATACAAAATTCGTCTACGATCTCCATGCCAGAGAAATTTGTTCTGTGGGTTATTTTTATGTTCATAAGAAGCTCTGTGATATGCAAGGTATGTGCGAATATTTATTTCTTTCATTTGCTACAGAGGATAGATCTAATTCATGTGCAGATAACTATTAGGTGGAAAATTTTGGTGCGATTCCTGAGTGTAGCGGTGTTGGGATTAAATTGGATTCCAAGAGGGAGATGATGGTGATAAAAAACAATCAGAGAATTCAAGTCTATTTTCATATGGGTAATCATGGGGGTGAAAATCAATATGGGATTCACATGGGTAATAATGTGTGTATGACTCGACATGGGTTTCATATAGATCATCGGAGTGAAGGCAATGCATTCGGAATTCATCCGAATTTCCAGATGGGTGACAACAATATGATGAAGAAACAATTGCCAGATTGCGGCCTGAAGATTAGATTTCTTCTGCTATCGAACTAAATTGAAAGATAGGCAAGATAAGTATACGGTTGATTTGGCTTCGGTAAATGTGGAGATAGAATTGGTTGAGGATGAAATGGCTCGGGTGGAGTCCCTGTTCTGAGTATGAATTTTTCAGATTTAAAATTAATTTGTTAATATTATGCTTGATTTTCATAGGCTTCGTTGGTGTTTTTGTGTGCCAAAGAGATAAATGAGTTGTATTTTTAAATTAAATTCAAGAGTATAAAGCATGAAAGGTGTATATTGAAAATTAGTCAAAAAAAAAGTACAACAAACTATGACAATTGATCCATCAACACTGTGTTTTGATGGAGGAATTCACCCTTCTGGAGCTATATTTCTTTGGTCCAGTGTTCATGGCTTGGGCCTTTGTATTAGTTCAAAAGTGAAAAAATTGCTGTTTACATTCACCCACAGCTCGTGAAATATGCTTCAATGAGTCCAGAATTTTCAAATTTATCAGAAATGACTATTCTTACTTTCAATTTGTTTGAAAATTGCAAAAGATATGACCAAAACAAATTTGCCTATAAATTGTCTCTAAAACTGGAGAAGACTCCAGTTAGCCTTGCTAATTATGGAGGTGGCACCTAATTTGGAGGTCTGCCGAAAATCCCGCCATATTAATCTATGAGTTAATTAATGCTAATGGAGATTAATGATCGGATAAACTTGATTAGAGCCTAAAGCACGTTTAATGCTAATCCGAATTTATTAAAATACTTAGCGCATAATACAAGTTTTAGGGTCTAATAACACTGTATTAACAAGTTAATCTCCGCGTTTAAATACTCCACCTGCCTATGGTTTTGATTGACTGGTCGTATGGGGAGCAGGCTGGCCCGCGGGGTTGGCCCCCTCCTTCCACCATCGGAGTAACTGTTATAGGTCAAATATATTTTGGAGTCCTTACGTAACAAAAACTAACACTGTGGTATGCCGGTAGGCTGGTGCATTGGTGCGAGAGAGGTCTTGTGGTCTGCTCCAACCTCTGCTCATATGATAAGAATTTTGTTTCCATATAGATATGCCCACTATACCATAGTTTATGCCGAATATATATGTGCCCCATCACATATTTAATCCACCATGTGTAAAACCTTTGAAATATTCCTCCCCATATATACCAACTTCGTACTTTGGTATTGTATGGCCATGACTTGCATGTCACGAATCTCACTGAAACCAACTGAAGGATCAAATTTGCCTATTGCAAATTGAACTTCAGCTTTTGGAGCAGAATGCAGCGTATAATTAGTCTGTTTTCCTGAAATGGCTGTAGAAGATGATGCTGGCTGTTGAACTTGAGATTTCAGGACAAAAATTTCATTTTTCATGCTGCGAATTTCAGATTTTAGATCATGTATCTCCTTGCTCACCTCCCCCAAAGTGAGTGCACGAGCTTTGTTAGAATTGTGGAGGAGATACGTCTTGGTGTTGCGCTCATAGGAGGCGTCAACAAAATTGGGCTTCTTACCAGTGGAAGAACTGGAAGAACCAGAGGAACCAGGCATATTTTTCATATAAGCTGCAAGGAGGGCAGCTTTGAGATCACCTTCCTCCATGGCACGGATTTGGGCAAAAACTTTGAGATCATCATCAATTTGGGCCATGAGGACATGAGGAAGTTCTTCTTCAGCAGAAGAGAAGGAATCAGAATCAGACTCAGAACAATGACAGGCATCTGAGTCGGAGCAGTTACAATACATGTTGACTTGTTCCTCGGAAGAGGAGGAGGAATAGTCATCAGACGAAGAGGAAGAGGCAGAAGACTGCTCAGCATGTTGCTGAATATGGAGAGGCTGAGCACGATTGTGACAATCTGCTGTTTTATGAAATGTGGAATGACAGTGAGCACATCTAGGTTCTTGTTTGACAGTCTGACTGGTAGATGGCTGTTTAAACTTAGCAGATTTCTTTCCAAGACCTTTCTTAGACTCTAGGGCTGTTGGACACATGTTTGAGGTATGACCAGGTTGACCACACAACCAACAGACAACTTCTTTCATTTTAGCCAATTTGGCATCTTTGGGACGGATGTCATGAGGCTGATAGTAATGAGTCTTGGGCTTATAGCGATAATGTCCTCTTCTTTCTTTTGGCCTTCGGTTCTCTTTAGGCCTTCGGAGCTCTCGTCTTTTACCTGAGCTCAATCTGTAGGTGGAGGCTTTACTTCTTTTGTAAGCCTTCTTTGCATGCCGCTTGGACTTTCTGCGATGCACCAAAGGATCATCAACTGTTATTCCATATATGCGAACTTTGGCATTTAAATAAAATAAATGCCCACCATCTAATTTGACCATGCATACCATATGACAATAACGTTCGACCATAGCATAAAAAATTGCGCTGTCCGAACCGTAATATAAAAATTATTCCAATTCAACCTTGGGAGAAAATCTCTAAAAAAATTTCACCTTCCTTCAAATCAATTTGGAAAATCATGCTTTGATGGTTGTAACGATGTCATTGGTAAATCATGCTTTGATGGTTGTCACAATGTCATTGGTCAAAACTAAAGAATATTCTCAAAATATACCCTATATGCTAACTACGCTGCCATGTCATTCTTTTGTCTTGTTCTGCAAATTTTTTAGCTATTTAGGAAAACAAACAACATGATCTATCTTCTTCATTCGAATTCCATTTTTGATGAAATGAATTGTGTTGGATTCCCGATGACGAAATTTTCGTTGTTTTTCAGTTCCCAATCAATTCTGAGCACTTCCCATTTTGAGATTTTACATTGAGCACCTGATCATTCCTCCCCACTAGAAACCGTTTGGTTCCCAAATTCTCTCTGATTACTGATCATGTGGATGAGGGTACTGTTTCCTCACCCTTCTAGTCTCTATCCATTGAAATTTTCCCATTTTCATCAATTGGAGCTTTTCACAAAAAGTTAACTTTTTCCTTGACGCTTGTGACCTTCTCTTGTTGTCGTTGACGCTGTCATGCTACAATTTCCATGAATTTGCAGAGCATCAAGATGATCTTGCATAAACCATCTTGTTCATACCTTGGTCATTAATCAAAGGAAACTTAAAAATTGTCTCACCTTGCACATTGTCGTCATGACGATTCTTAACTGATCTTTCTTTTTACTTGCATCGACTCTTGACCAAGTATCTTCACCATTTCCATGTACCTTTTGGAAACAAAAAACAAGCACTTGTGAAATCCATGCCTTCTTTGTTAAACTACTTTGTCGCTTTCTCTTTGAACTTTGCACTCTTTTGCACCGACATCTTGTTTCCAACACTGCTCAACACTGATGTTGACTGATGCAAATGTTTTACATCTTGTTCACCTCCTTTCAAAGGCAACCTGTTATAGTCCTGAAACATCTCATTACAACATAAGAAACTTAATGAAATCAACTTGTTCATTTGATGCATCTTTTTGAAAGGTTTGATTCAAAACATCTCTTTGTTTGATCATCAACACTGTCAAATTCTGACTTTCATTCACTATCCTCTTCATTTCTCCTGCATGTATAAGAGACAAATTTTTCTTCTTCTCATGCGCTCTAACTATGTACTCAATACCATATTTAAACAAGTGAAACTTATTCTCATGGCGATGAAATAATGCTTTCCTATCATACAGATAAAGACTTCCCAATACAATACTTGATATCTCAAGCGACACCACATCAAGTTCAACTTCATCAAGAAAGTTTGAATTGATGGCGAATCTTAGTATGCACTTCCTTGTAACCTGCAAGTTTGCATTCTTGAATATCCACCCTAAAGGATAAGGTCTTTGATGTCTAACAGTTTCAAGGTTTAGCTACTTAACCAAGTCTTCGGAAATCAAGTTAGTTTGTGACCCACTATCAAAAAGTGTATCTATCTTGGTATGTTTAGAGAAAACTCTAATATGGACAAGTTCTATTATTGTATCTTCATCTTGAATGACCTTGGAATAATTTGAAGAACTAGTGCTTGCTATGTTCTTACCTTTCAAACCCATGGCTGTATAATTTGTCTCATCACCTAAATCTAAACCTAAGTCATGTTCAATTATAGCAACAATTTTCTCCTTTTCTTTGGCTTTCAGTTTATTTAGCTTCAATTCTGGATGAATTTTCCAACAATGGTCTTCATCATGGCCATTCTTCAAACAATGTTTACATGTGAGTTTCTCTTTCTCTCTTTTCACAGAGCTATTTCTCTTTCCTCTTCCATAAAAATTTCCCTTTCCTTTACCCTCACTATCACTTTTCTCTTCTATGTTCTATTTCACTCTTGCTTCTAAATGTGTGGCTTGAACACAAACCTAATCTATATTTGTGGGATTGAACATGAGAATAGTGTGCCTAAGGTAACTGTGCAAACCCCCAATGCACTTTAACAAAGTTTCTTGAGAATATAAATTAATACCCAAAATAAGAGCTCTTCTTCTAAATTCATGAGTATAATATTGCACACTTTGCCCTTTTAATTGTCTAAAATTTTGCCAATCCATAATGACCTTTTGCATGTAAGCTAATGGATAGAATTTCCTTATAATGGTAGCAATAAAACTTGACCAAGACATAGAGATCTTACCGTAGTTTTTAATATCTTCTTGAGTCCTTACTTCCCACCGTACAAGTGCAGATCCTTCCATCCTCAAAGAAGTCAATTGAATCTTTATGTCATCTTCATGAAGGTTCTGAATTCTGTAATACACATCTAATTGACATATCCAATTGTCCAACCTTTCTGCATTTACCTCACCATTATACACTGTAAGCTCAAATTTGACATCAAGCTTGAGTAAGGGTGGTTTTCCTCTTGTGGTGTTTGAGTGAGTAAGGGTAGTTTTGTGGTGGAAGTGGAAGATGATGGTGATGGTGATGATGAGGAGGATGAAAATGGTGGAGATGGAGGTGGATTTCCTCCACTACCCTTTGAATATTTTTCTTCATCATTCTTATCATCTAAAGTTCCTTCTCCATGCAGAGGCTTAGAACCTACTCCTGCCATCCCAGCAGTAAATGCATCCAACATAATTTTAACCATCCTCTTTATGTCATTGAACTTGTTCTTGACATCATCCTCTTCTGTATTACCTTCAATTTATCCAACACCTGACATGATGGCTATGGATTCAAGCTCAACTTCTAGTGCTTGTACCTCTTCAACCTCAACTTCTTGAGATAATACTTGAGGTGCTTCAAATGGAGCTGTGAAGGAAAGTATGGGTGGAGATGGTGCCCTTGTGGCTCTTCTTCTTCTGGTCCTAGTCTCAGCAACCAAGAATTTTCCTTCACCTCTCTGGTGAGCTGTGGTATTGCACTAAGAGTGTTGTAACACCTAGGGGCTGCCCTACTTTACTTTATCAACCTGGGGTTCGTAAAAACTTGGAGGTGACAATGCTATATACACAGCAGATGCATTATGTTCATGTCATCCTCTTCTACTTTGTGAAAGGGTGCTATCTCTTAAACTATGATAAAGAATAAGAAGTAAATTACTGAAAGGAAATGAAAAAAAGGAAACTAACTCATTTTGCAGAAAGGAAATGACTGAAATGAAACTAATTTAATATGCAGAAAGGAAATGACACAAAAAAACTAAATTAATTTGCTGAAAGGAAATGACTAGAAAGAAACTAAACTTAGTTGCAGAAAGGAAACTAATTTAAACCACACTTAATTTAGCCAATTGGCTAAACACACCTTACTTATCTTATGCTCTATCTACCATGCTTCTATCCATGCAGCTAAACTATCCATGACTTAATTCTAATTTAGAAAGTGTGGATTTCCAGTTTGGAGAAGAAAAGGGGTAAAAGGTGCTAATGGAGGGCTTAACACATGAAATGGGGCTAAGAAGTGGAAAGAGGAGGTTTTATCTTTATTATAGCGCCAAAATGGATTTGGAGCGGAATGAATTGAAAAGTGCGATGGCGGAGATGCGATGGTGGAAAAAGCTACGATATGCGATATCACATTCGCAATATCGCAAAATTAAAGGGATAGCGGAAGTGTTGTTTGGGATCGAGAGTGAAGTGTGAAATTCAATGAGGTAAAAGTTGCGACGTTGCGATTTCGCAATATCGCAGTCAGCGAAAGCGAGCAGTAAGTGTTTAAAAGAAAATGGAAAGAATTGTGGTTTGCGATTGCGATGCATGATGTGGCGGGAGGACCGGTGGCGGAGTGCGATAACAATATCACAATCGACAAGAAAAGAGTGGTAAGTATTAATGAAAGGAACTAAACATTGCGATTTGAAATTTGTGACGTACGGTAGCGGGAAGTTCAAGGAGTAAGGGAAGAAGGTCTAATTCCGATGGTTTTCAAGCGTTTTGCGTTAGAAAGGGTAAGGAAATTGTGAATGATAATTCTTAAATGGAAGAGGAAATCAGTGCGACGTGTGATTGTGATAGGTGACGTGGCAGTGGGACCAGCGGCGGAGCGCGATCACAATATCACAATCGACAGATGCGAGCAGTAGGTGTTAACAGAACCAAATGAAAACTATAATCTATGATGAGCAAAGTACGGTTGCAGGGATTTTTAGGAGGAAAGGCGAAGGTCAACTTTGATGGTTTTTATGACATTTTTTGCGTTAAAACGAGTAAGGCAACTGTAACCAATAGAAACAAAGGAATAAGGCAGCTGAAGGGTTTAAGTTCTGTTAGGGAAAAAATCTAGATGCAAAATTTAAAATAAGTGCAAAACAGGAGGGAATTGAGGCGTAAAAGAAAGGTTTAGAGACGTAATGTAGAGATGGAAATAGTGAATAGAAATCAATGTGTTTGGTCTGTGGGAAGGTTTAACCTCCTCGAGCTCTATCGACAAAGATGAGAAGGGAAGTCTAGATCCACAACTTTTAGAGTATTATCCTCTACTTTACTACTCACAAGCAAATGAAAAACTACAACACCAAACTGAAAGCAAAGACAAAGCATCAATGAAACTATGAGAAGCATATCTAACTAAATGGTAGAAGGAAAACTAGCTAAATTATGGAAATGGAAAGAATGAAAACAACAGAGAAGCTGAGGCACATGGATTGGGCCCTAACCCACGAGCCTCACTGTCTGAAAATTAAATCAGTAAAAGGAAATCGGTCTGCTCATTTCATAAAAATAATAACCTCATACATCTCTGAAAGTTTTATTACTGAGTAAAATAAAAAGCTCAATAGATCGCAACAATAATTCTGAATGGAATCGACTAACTGACTAACTAAATCTTTCATAGCTCTAGCTTTGCTCTATTTATTCTACATGGAAGTTACCAACAGCTCCCTTGAAAATGGTGATTGAGTGCACTTGACTCTCAGTAAACATATATTGAGTGCTCTCCTCTTTGAGTTGCTTGGATGCCTCTGGAACTTGAATTGCTGGAGAGAATCTTTGGGGTTATTGATTCCACTTAACTCCAAGTCAACAAAGATTGAGTGCACTCCTCTTAGAGTTTCTTGGCTGCCTCTATAATCGAATTGCTGGAGAGAATCTTTGGGGTGATTGAGTCCACTTAACTCAAAGTCTTTATGATAAAATCCTCATGAAAATGCTTAATAATTCATGATTTTCTGCACTCAATCTCCTATTAGGCACTCAGAGTACGTTAGCCTTAATCACCACCTATACTAGCATCATAAAACCAAATAATAATAAAAATGAAAGAAAAAGAAATCTAAGAAGGAAAAAAGGTGACCATTAACCCCTCCAAATATGTATAATGATGGAGCTCATCATCACCCCCCAACTAAATGGTTGCTCATCCTTTGAGAAACTAGTCCTCCTCCTGCATTTCCTTCAAGGCTTTGACAACCCCCCTGATTTCCTGAGGAAGAAGTGTGGGAGTGTCCCCAAGGGGGTAAAAACCATTATTCTTTTTTGCATTCTCCCATTCTCTATCTTGTGCATCTGTGTCATTTTCATCATTCAGCCCCAACAACAAAGATGGGTTGAGATTTAGTCCCAACCATTGGATCATTTTGGCCTGCATGGTCCTCTTGTATAATGGTGCCCTTTCCAATGCATCCATCAGTCTTTCTGGAGTATGGTACTCCCTGTTCTTGAGGCTGTGAGAGAGGCTGTTCCATCTCCTCTGGTTGGCCATAATGCACTCATCTTTTATTTTCCTAGAAACATCATCAAAGTGGCCTATTACTAGTGTTTGAGTCTGAAGGTAGCTTTCAACTAGTGCAGGGTCCCTTTCAATCTCTCGACGGTTAAGGATGACTCCTCTTGGGCTGAAAAATTATGGTATGATATGTAAGGGTTATCTATTTCTTCTTCGCATGACCCACCATATCTCGTTTGCTCTATTTTCCTCATTCATCATCCAAGATACTAAAGCCATCAACTGCATATCCCCCATTGTAGGATTGGGGTCCCAAGTATCCAGATTTGTCAGCACAAGGTTATGCACGTAAAAATTTGCCATCTTTGCCTGATCAGCCATGTTAGCTTGCTTGTAGAAATTCATGAATTTCCTACAATCTTGGAAGGGCAGGGATCCATGGGAGGCTAGAGTTTTTATTTGAAATAGGATCCATTGCTCCTTGAGGTACACAACATATGAGTCAGAAGGGAATCTGTGCTGAAGAGCTTCTATGCATAAGTCTACCAGGGTGGCTACTTGCTATGATTTTCACTGCAATTTATCCTTCAGTGCTACATTCTCTGCCTGTGCCTTCTGTAGTTGATCTCTTGATGGTTAAGGATGACTCCTCTTGGGCTGAAAAATTCTAGTCTGATATGTAAGGGTCCTCTATTTCTTCTTCGCATGACCCACCATATCTCTTTTGCTCTAGTGTCCTCATTCATCATCTAAGATATTAAAGAAATCAACTACATATCCCCCATTGTAGGATTGGGGTCCCAAGTATCCAGATTTTTTAGCACAAGGTTATGCATGTAAAAATCTTCCATCTTTGCATGATCAACCATGTTAGATTGCTTGTAGAAATTCGCGAATTGCCTACAATCTTGGAAGGGTAGGGATCCATGGGAGGCTAGAGTTTTAATTTGAAATAAGAGCCATTTCTCCTTGAGGTACACAACATATAAGTCAGAAGGGAATCTGTGTTGAAGGGCTTCTATGCATAAGTCTGCTAGGGTGGCTACTTGCTGTGCTTTTTGCTGCAATTTCTCCTTCAGTGCTACATTCTCTGCCTGTGCCTTCTGCAACTGCTCCTTCAGAACTATTTCTTCGATTCTTTCCTCCTCCCTTGTTGATTCTTCAATGATAATCGGGCTTGTGGGAGGAGTTTCTAGCTGTCTCTCACTCTTGTCAGCTCTGAAATACATAGAGGTTTGCATTTTTCTCTTTGCGCTCATAGGAGCTACGGTGGAAACTAACTCTTTGTATTGAGGGTATGTGGTGCTATGTTGTGAGTCTATTTCTTGCCCAATTTATGTTATCTCTATGACTTCTATGGCCATCTCTTTTGTTTTTCATTGGTCCTTTGTCTCTTCCTCCTTTTCTTCTAATTCTTCTTGTTTATCTTCTGGCTATTCTTCTGGTTTTTCTTCCTCTGCTGGTTCTTCTTCTTCTTTTGGTCCGTCTTCTCTTTCTTCTCTAAGAACTATGGGTTTTCGTCGATATCTCTCCCTTTAAAAATTTTCAATTTACTGGTTTGGATGAGACGGGCCCTCTTTATTATTAGACTGCACAACTCATTTTGGAGCGCTTATGTAACTCGGGTTCATCTCCAGTTTTCGTTAGAGACCATTGTTTCCTTCTCCTTGTTAATTCATGATAGACTGTGTGTTTCCTCCCCTCGTTCTCCTCTACTCCACTGATTGAAATTCTTTTCTTTTGCATGCCCAGGTTGCGTGAATTTCTAGTTCTCCCTAGTCATACTTCACGATGGTGGTCAAGCTAACTGGCCACCTTTCTGCCCCTTAAACTCTAAGTCTGCAAATTTAATTATTTCTGGCTATTATGGATGCATATCGAGGGGTGAGAAGCTATACCTGAGTTTACCTGTTGTTTCCAAGGTGGTTGTAGGACCTGGAATTTGGAGACAAATCTCTTATATGTTGTATTCTTCTTTATTTTCCTGTTTTCTGAGTGAGCAGCTCTCTAAGTGAGTTGCTGATATTTCCTTGATGTTCCTTTCCATTGTAGATGCTGTGTGGGGATTCTCCAGATGCCATGGGTGGCACTCTTGTCTTACCTGGGGTCTGCTTTGTCAGCTCCTCTCTTTTTTTTCTTTTTGTTCAAGAATGGATTTTTGCATTGTAGGAATTCCCTGTTTTCTGTAGGAATTTCCTCGCTACATTGTGCTCAGGAATGGAGCAATGTGGTGCATGGAGGTGATGGAGGAAGTTATAAAAATGAATGGAGTGAAAGATGGGATGGATGGTAAAATAGAAGAAGGGAAAATAAGATGAATGCTTCCCTGTGTTTCCAGAAACCATTAATAACCTGTAAAACAACAAACACAAAAAACACATAGATGTAGTTTTTTCCTCCCCTTGTTCTCCTCTACTCTACTGATTGAAATTATTTTATTTTGCATGCCTAGGTGGAGTGACTTTGCAGTCCTCCCTAGTCATACTTCACGATGGTGGCCAAGATAACTGGCCACCTTTCTGCCCCTTAAAATTTAAGTCTGCAGATTTAATTATTTCTGGCTATTATGGATGCATAGCGAGGGGTGAGAAGCTATACCTGAGTTTACCTATTGTTTTCAAGGCATTTGCAGGAGCTGGAATTTGGAGACAAATCTCTTATATGCCGCGTTCTTCTTTATTTTCCTATTTTTTGAGTGAGCAGCTTGTTGAATGAGCAAATCTCTGAGTGAGTTGCTGATCTTTCCTTGATGTTCCTTTCTATTGTAGATGCTACGCGGGGATTATCCAGACACCATGGGTGGCACTCTTGTCTTACCTAGGGTCTTCTTTGTCAGCTCCTCTCTTGTTTTTCTTGTTGTTCAAGAACAGATTTTTGCATTGTAGGAATTCCCTGATGTCTATAGGAATTTCCTTGCTACATTGTGCTTAGGTATGGAGGAATGCGGTGCATGGAGGTGATGGAGGAAGTTATGAAAATGAATGGAGTGAATGATGGGATAGATGGTAAAATAGAAGAAGGGAAAATAAGATGAATGCTACCCTATGTTTCCAATAAACATTAATAACCTGTAAAACAACAAACACAGAAAACACAAAGATGTAGTTTTTTTTTTCCTCCCCTCGTTCTCCTCTACTCCACTGATTGAAATTATTTTCTTTTGCATGCTTAGGTGGCGTGACTTTTCAGTTATCCCTAGTCATACTTGACGATGGTGGCCAAGCTAACTGGCCACCTTTCTACCCCTTAAACTCTAAGTTTGCAGATTTAATTATTTCTAGCTATTATTGATGCATAGTGAGGGGTGAGAAGCTATACTTGAGTTTACCTATTGTTTTCAAGGCGTTTTCAGGAGCTGGAATTTGGAGAAAAATCTCTTATATGCTGCGTTCTTCTGTATTTTCCTGCTTTCTGAGTGAGCAACTTGTTGAATGAGCAGCTCTCCGAGTGAGTTGCTGAACTTTCCTTGATGTTCCTTTCCATTGTAGATGCTGCGTGGGGATTATACAGATGCCATGGGTGGCACTCTTGTCTTTCCTGAGGTCTGCTTTGTCAGCTCATCTCTTGTTTTTCTTGTTATTTAAGAACATAATTTTGCGTTGTAGGAATTCCTTGATGTCTGTAGGAATTTCCTTGCTACATTGTGCTCAGGAATGGAGGAATGTGGTGCATGGAGGTAATGGAGGAAGTTATGAAAATGAATGGAGTGAATGATGGGATGGATGGTAAAATAGAAGAAGGGAAAATAAGATGAATGCTTCCCTGTGTTTCCAGAAACCATTAATAACCTGTAAAACAACAAACACAAAAAACACAAAGATGTAGTTTTTTTTTTCCTCCCCTCATTCTCCTCTACTCCATTGATTGAAATTCTTTTCTTTTTCATGCTCAGGTGGCGTGACTTTGCAGTTCTCCCTAGTCATACTTCACGATGGTGGCCAAGTTAACTGGCCACCTTTATACCCCTTAAACTCTAAGTCTGCAGATTTAATTATTTTTGGCTATTATGGATGCATAGCTAGGGGTGAGAAGCTATACTTGAGTTTAAGTGCTTTTTTCAAGGCGTTTGCAGGAGCTAGAATTTGGAGACAAATATCTTATATGCTGCATTCTTCTTTATTTTCCTGTTCTCTGAGTGAGCAACTTGATGAATGAGCAGCGCTTTGAGTGAGTTGTTGATCTTTCCTTCATGTTCCTTTCCATTGTAGATGTTGCGTGGGGATGCTCTAGATGCCATGGGTGGCAATCTTGTCTTGCTTGGGGTCTTCTTTGTCAGCTCCTCTCTTGTTTTTCTTGCTGTTCAAGAACATATTTTTGCGTTGTAGTAATTCCCTGATGTCTGTAGGATTTTCCTTGCTACATTATTCTCAGGAATGGAAGAATGCGATGCATGGAGGTGATGGAGGAAATTATGAAAATGAATGGAGTGAATGATGGGATAGATGGTAAAATAGAAGAATGGAAAAAAAGATGAATGCTTCCTTGTGTTTCCAGAAACCATTAATAACTTGTAAAACAAAAAACACAAAAAACACAGAGATGCAATTTTTTTTTTTTCTCAGGAGGTGTGGGAAACTATGGAGTTTCCCATCACATACACCTCTTTTCTTATTGAATTTATGAACTTTTCCTTTGACAAATTCTTTTTGTAAATTTTAAGTCTGTGACAATTGACAAGTAAGGGGATTCATTCCTCATCTATGGTTCTGATTTGAATTGTGCCATTATCAAAACATTTTTCCACGGTGTATGGTCCCAACCATCTTGTTATCTGCTTGCCTTTGAAATATTTAAACCTTGAATCATACAACAACGCCTAATCTCCTTCTTGGAATGTCTTTTATTTGATGTTCTTGTCATGCCAGACTTCCCTTTGCAGTTGAACTACCATTGTGTGAAGAAGTTCTTGCATTATGAACTCATCCAATCCATTTAGTTGTAGAAACCTCTATTTTTGGGCATTTGATAGATCTAGATTTAATTCAGATACCATTCTTAAAGTATTAAACTTAAACTCAACTGAAAGTAGAGCCTTCTTACCATAGACTAGTTCATAGGGAGTGAATTCTGTTGTTGTCTTCCAAGTGGTGTTGTAGGCCCAAGTGGCTTCCACTAATCTGTCTGCCCAATATTTTCTGCTACTGCTCACAACCTCGGTGAGGATGCTCCCTAAATATCTGTTAGTTACTTCTACTTAGCCATTCCTCCAAGGGTGATAGGAAGTATAAGTTCTATGCTGAATCTTGTGCTTCCTCAAAATATTCTCAATGAGGTGAGAGGTGAATTGTGATCCCTGATCAGTGACTATTTCTCTGGGGTATCCAAACTTGTAAAACACATTCTCCCTCAGAAATTCTGCTACTTTCTCCTCGGTTGCTACCGTCACTACTTTTGTTTCAGCTCACTTTGTTAGGTAATCCATGTAGACTATGATATACTTATTTTGTCCAAATGGTGGATTGATAGGTCCAACAAAGTCCATGCCCCACTTTCCAAATGGCTCAAGATCCACCTGAGGGTGCAAAGGCATCTCATCCCTTTTCGTGGGTTTCCCCATCCTTTGGAATTGGTCACACCTGCTAGTGTATCTTCTGGAATCTTGGAGAAGGGTAGACTAATAGTATCATGCTTGCAAAGATTTGTAAGAAATTATCTGTTTGGTATAAAATGCAGATGAAAATTAGAGTTTAATTTACTATCAATCTGGGTAAGTAAACTTCGAGGATCATCCGATATATATGGACTTAGAGACAAACTAAACTAAGCTAGGTGAAGAAATGCCAAAGCTCTTGTTCATTAGGATCTCCAACACCTATTTAGTTATTTAATCAAAATGAAATCTAAAGACATTGTGATAAGTGTAAAAAATATTAAGGCTCCCTTATAGGAAACTGTTCATTAATATTTATAATCATCTTAATCAACAAACCATTTAAACTAATGAAATTAAAGCAATTAAATCTAATTCTGATTGATTGCATGAAATGTTAAAGCTCTCTTAGAAGAGACTATTCATTTATATCTCAAGCATATAAATTAGAAACTTAAACTAATGAAATCAAACATTAATAAAAAATCAGATTCATTGAAGGAAACATTAATACTTTCTTACGAAAGGTCATTCATTAATATTCCAAACATATGAACCTAATAATTTAATCTAATGAAATTCACAAACAACATAAAATAAAAGCTTACTAAAATAAAAGTGTACTTGGTAGGCAACGTGGATCCTTCCAAGGATTCACAAGCACACAAAAAGAAAAGTCAAATGTAGAGGATCAAAGAAGCTCCGTCTTATTCATCATCAATTGCAACCATTACAATGATTCTCCAATCTAACTTCTCACTACCAACCTATAAGATACTAAGATTACAAATCATGATTAAGACTACAAATCAAATTAAGATTACAAATGAAGGAGATAACACTCCTACTTATACAAAAGCTATGATAACAAACTCATAAATGTAAATTCACTATTCCCTCCTTTGACCCACATATTTATCAACCAATGGTGACACATAACCCTATCCTCCATGATCTCCTCCATGAGGTCCATGATCTCCTCAAATTCGAATTTGAACATAGAGTGCCACATAAGGGTGCCTAGGAGGCTTCTTTTGTACTTACACATGTCAAAAAAATCATTCTAATTGTTGGGTATAAGTATAAGCATATTATTTTCTAAAGTTTAACCACAAATCCACTTAAAAATGTTAAGAATTAATAAACTTTGGAAAAACATAGTTATAACCCAATGATGAGGTAATTGTAATGATGTGGAGGTGGAATGAAGGTGACATGAAGGTAATATGGAAGTAATGTGAAGGTATTGGTGAATAATGGAGTGAAAATAGGGACTATTTTGAGGCCCAACATACCCCCAAATTGAAGGCATTGCATGTCCTCATTCAATCTATTACATTAATTTTTGATACTTGAGCTTTGGCTTAAACTCTGCATGATATCATTTACTTTAACTTTTGCAAAGTGTTTTTGATGAACTGCAACTTGGTTGGTTCTTGTGTTTCAACCATATTTTGTTTGTTGCATTCAATTTTAATGTATGATCTTCGCATATTGATAATGTGATTTTTATTGCAAAGTATTTTGTTGGAATGCATCATGATTGGTTCTTGTGTGAAAACCATGATTGTGTTGGCATCCAATTATATTTTAAGTACTTTTTGAAAAGTCATTTATATGCTCATGATGATGTAATAGTAAATATATTTTGAAAGTATGTGGGCTTTGAATGTGATATGAATGTTTTGAATGTTATATGAATGTGGCAACATATGAATGTGAATGTATTCCCCCCCTCAACTGATGGTTTTGGAAATTTGACAAAATGATAAAAGGAAGTGAAGTTTTTCCAAAAATTATCATTCTAACTTTTCAAGGAATTAAATGGTTAAAAGTTAGAAAATATCATACCTTAACTTACCCTTTCAAAAATGGATGAGAGTTGTGCACGTGTGGCTGCAAAATTCTGTTCATATTCTTCTTTACTTGGTTGTGAAAATGGTGGATGAAATCGAAAAAAGTGAATCTTTTTGTGTTGCTGCATTTGCTGCTAAATCTGCTGCTGGATCTTCTGCTGAATGTTCGGAATCTGCTACTGAATGTGGCTGAAAATGTATAAGGCTTAGAAGGTATACAAAATTCAAATTTTAAACTTTTCCAAAATGTTTGGTCTAAAATGCGGATGCAAATTAGAGTTTCATTTACTATCAATCCGGGTAAGTAAACTTCGAGGATCATCCAATATATATGGACTTAGAGACAAACTAAACTAAGCTAGGTGAAGAAATGCCAAAGGTCCCTTACAAGAGGTTGTTTATTAGGATCTCCAACACCTATTTAGTTATTTAATCAAAATGAAATCTAAGGACATTGTGATAAGTGTAAGAAATATTAAGGCTCCCTTATAGGAGATTGTTCATTAATATTTCTAATCATCTTAATCAAAAAACTATTTAAACTAATGAAATTAAAGTAATTAAATCTAATTTTTATTGATTGCATGAAATGTTAAAGCTCTCTTACAAGAGACTATTCATTTATATCTCAAGCATATAAATCATAAACTTAAACTAATGAAATTAGACATTAAATAACAGATCAGATTCATGAAAGAAACATTAATACTTTCTTAAGAAAGGTCATTCACTAATATTTCAAACATATGAAACTAATAATTTAATCTAATGAAATTCACGAACAACATAAAATAAAAGCTTACTAAAATAAAAGTGTACTTGCTAGGCAATGGGGATCCTTCCAAGGATTCACAAGCACACAAAAATAAAAGTCAAATGTAGAGGAACAAAGAAGCTCCGTCTTATTCATCATCAATTGAAAATTGCAATTGAAACCATTACATTGATTCTCCAATCTAACTTCTCACTACCAACCTATAAGATACTAAGATTACAAATCAAGATTAAGACTACAAATCAAAATTAAGATTACAAATGAAGGAGATAACACTCCTATTTATACAAAAGCTATGATAACAAACTCATAAATTTAAATCCACTATTCCCTCCTTTGACCCACATATTTCTCAACCAATGGTGACACACAACCCTATCCTCCATGATCTCCTCCATGAGGTCCATGATCTCCTCAAATTCGAATTTGAACATAGAGTGCCACATAAGGGTGCCTAAGAAGCTTCTTTTGTACCTACACATGTCAACAAACTCATTCTAATTGTTAGGTATAAGTATAAGCATATTATTTTCTAAAGTTTAACCAAAAATCCACTTAAAAATGTCAAGAATTAATAAAATTTGGAAAATCATAGTTATAACCCAATGATGAGGTAAATGTAATGATGTGGAGGTGGAATGAAGGTGACATGAAGGTAATATGGAAGTAATGTGAAGGTATTGGTGAATAATGGAGTGAGAATATGGACTATTTTGAGGCCCAACATACCCCCAAATTGAAGGTATTGCATGTCCTCATGTAATCTATTACATTACTTTTTGATACTTGAGCTTTGGCTTAAACTCTGCATGATATCATTTACTTTAACTTTTGCAAAGTGTTTTTGATGAATTGCAACTTGGTTGGTTCTTGTGTTTCAACCATATTTTGTTTGTTGCATTCAATTTTAATGTATGATATTTTCATATTGATAATGTGATTTTTATTGCAGAGTATTTTGTTGGAATGCATCATGGTTGGTTCTTGTGTGACAACCATGATTGTGTTGGCATCCAATTATCTTTTAAGTATTTTTTGAAAAGCCATTTATATGCTCATGATGATGTAATAGTAAATATATTTTGAAAGTTTGTGGGCTTTGAATGTGATATGAATGTTTTGAATGTTATATGAATGTGGCAACATATGAATGTGAATGTATTTCCCCCCTCAACAGATGGTTTTAGAAATTTGACAAAATGGCGAAAGGAAGTGAAGTTTTTCCAAAAATTGTCATTCTAACTTTTCAAGGAATTAAATGGTTAAAAGTTAGAAAATATCATACCTTAACTTACCCTTTCAAAAATGGATGAGAGTTGTGCACATGTGGCTGCACAATTCTGTTCATAGTCTTTTTTACTTGGTTGTGAAAATGGTGGATGAAATAAAAAAAGTGAATTTTTTATTGTTGCTGCATTTGCTGCTAAATCTGCTACTGGATCTTCTACTGAATGTTCGGAATCTGCTGCTGAATGCAGCTGAAAATGTATAAGGCTTAGAAGGTATACAAAATTCAGAATTTACACTTCCCCCCCCATCCTTATTTATTGACTTGACCTCAAGTAATTTACATCAAAAACTGAAAAGTAATGAAAGTATTTCTGTGTCCTCTGCTACAAAATGATTGGTCTTCAAGTCTTCAACGCTCATTGGCACAATTCTTGTCATGTGAATAAATTTTTCGGTGTCAAACATAACAAGAAATTGTTAACTTAGTGGCCATTGATGGATGCCACTAGTCAACACGAGAGCTCTCATTTTTAATGTGGTTGAGAGTCAAGATGCCCCGAACACATCTTTCTGAGTATGAATGAATTTGTTGTTGTCGAATACTCAGAAGATCTGATGAACAGGGGACATTGATGTATTCCCTTTGTTTATCGGCATGATAGCTTGCCCTTATGGCATGCAAGCTTCAAAGTGTTTTTAAAAAAATATTTAGATTCAAGGATTATGGACTCAATGGTGTATGGAAGAAAGGTTTTATTTGCAAGTGTAGAAAAAAAAGGAAACTGACAATGAATATGTAAAGTGGACCAAAAAACTTGTAGATGAGCTTTGTTGGTTTTATTTGTGGGTTAGGATTGAAGAAAATGTAATGAAGTGTATGTGGTAATGGAAAATGGATAACGACTCTTGTTGGGAAAAAAAAATGAATTATGGCTTGAATTTCTCAAATATAGCAAATCTGCTTTTTAATTTTGGACTGCCTGCTAAAATAGCTAAGTTTGATCAATGTTGACTAGCCACCTGTAGACTTCGAATTCAAGTGTGGATAGGTATTTCACCATCCTTGGATATTTAGGAACAAACCCCAGCTTTTGAATTTTGCTAATCTGTCATGCAACATGTCAAACCATTAAGCTATTATAAGAAGTTGCAAGAATTTGTAATTTTTTGTAAATTTTGTTTATGTTCATGGAGTTGTTCTTTAGAATTTGTCATGAAATTAGTCTTTTGAAGACCAATTGTGTGCACAATTAGTTTCCTTAATGATTAGTTGATTATCCGAAATCTGCAAAAAAAAAATCTTGGCATAAAAAACATTAGTGTGGTCAACAAGGTATGGCCAATTCCTTGATGATTCTTATGCAAAAGTTAATGTTAAATGAAACAGATTATGGATAATTAAAAGCGTATTTTTAGCTCAATTCCTGATGTTGAGAACTGTCCATTTTTGATAAAAATAGAGGTGCATAATTTCCTTCAAATTTCCAACTTTCTCATGGTATCTTGAAAGTGACAAGTAAAACAAAATTTGCAATTCCATAATAATACATTATTTGATGAAGTGGATTTTTATTTATTTATTTATTTTTTATTTAATTATTTTTTTTAGAAGAAAAATTAATTATTATTATTATTATTTTTATTTTTAATCATTTATTTCTAAATTTCACTCTATCACATATAAATGAAATTTACCTACTGAAAATAAAAAGAAAAATCTAATATGTTCAACCTAAATTAAATTAATATTAACAATATACTAAAATAAAACCTTAATGAATATTTCTCACCTAAGATTGTCTATGGAGAAAAATACTCACAACAATATATACTTCGGCATGTTCTATATGTGCTTGAATTCGATCTCTCAACAAGTCAACGACTTACTCCTCAAATCATTGGAGAGAACTCTCTCCCTTCAAAATCTACATGTTATATTGATTTTATTACTGCCACTTATTCATCTCCTCTCAGCATGTTGTCTAGCTTTTATAAATTTGTGCCATAATATGAGTTCAGGCTGGAAAAGTTTTGGTAGTCTGGCAAAGATTTTGGGTAACCTCATTTCTGTATGTGGAGCCATGATTGTGATTCTATATTTGTGTTAGGATCTCCATTGAAGAAAATGCGATGACTGAGAGCCAGTCTGCCAGACTTAGTGAAGAAATGACGAACCTCATCGCCCATGTAATTTGGTTCCTGACATACTGCCTCTTTCATTAAGGACGATTACTAGATAAATAGGAGCATGGTAGCTAAGATACAACAGTAAATAAGATGAAATCTGCTTCAGGTTTTTCTGCTCTCTGTCGATTGCAGGTGGAGCTTTCACTTGCAGTAATACTGTGAAATTATCGCATGATTTCCCCACTGCTAGTACTCTAACTGTTGGCTGTAAAGTGACCTCGAGATTTCTGGTTAGGCCACCGGTTCTCCATTTTGACAAATCAACTTTGCGGCATGACTCTCGCATTCCTTTCTGGAGATTCTTCTTGTTTTGTTGACCTCCTGTTTGAATTGATATCTTCTCTAATTCATAACTTCACAAAATATGCACGCAATACATTAAATCGCTCAAACCCAACCACAAAATTTGCATGCAATCATTAAATTTCTTAAATTGGAATATTATTGCTGTAGGTTAGATAGATTCGTGTTAAAGTTGATTATAGATATTTTTTTTTGAACACAAAACCATAGCACAATGCAGAGAAATCAACCAAATGTATACTCAGTTGTATGAGGAAGATTTCCTGAAGCGATTGCAATCATAATTCACACGATATTTTGAGAGAGCTCTGCTCGGATCCTCCATCATACCGGTTTTGAAAGCTAATAAGGCAACACGGTAATAAGGAAAAAATCGTAATTGTCTGTGCATTAAATTAAAAAAAAAAAAACCATTTTTCTTTTACGCTGTCACCAAAACAGGGTCCCAAAGAACCGTGATTTCCTATTAAACCATTAGGACTCCAAGGAAACTATTTGTGGCTTATGTAATTAATTCCATTTAAAAAAAAACCCATATCTTCGTTTTTTTAAATTTACCCTGGTTTGATCAGAAACCGCTTTTTAAAACTGACATTTTTGCAGAGGTCGTGCCTTCCATAGCTGGATTTGAATGCATATTTTTATGTCCAGGACTTTTTTCATATTGGGTGCAGCTTTCATTACATTGATTCTCCAAAAAAAATATCTTAGATGAAAGGATCTTCAGGTTTTTAGTGAAATGGGCAAAAAGAAAAAAAAATGTATCAGTTAAAGTCAAAATCAAACGCATAACTGTTGAGAGGGACAACTGCCTTCTGGGCATTCTCAACCCTCCTTCCGCTTGAATTCATTGTCTCATCACTCGAATCAACTTTTCAGTTTCCAAATCTATCCCAAATCATCAATCCTAGCAATATCTAATTTCGTTTATTCAGAAAACCCAAATAAAAAATGAAAAGAAACTTACACCCCTCAAATGATGGGATTCATAAAAAAAAAAAATCGATTGTTTCTCTTGGATTGATTTGCAGGCGAATTTTCACACGAGGAAGGAAAAGGAGAATATTATTTCAATGTTGCTTTCGATTCGAAATAAGCATTTAGATACGATGGTGTTGCCAACTTGATGGGTTGGCTTTATGGACCTGAGCCCTCCAGTCATTAGTAAATAGCTCCAAATGTTGGGGTTTCTCTTATTTTCTGCAATAGCTCCATACCCGAGTGTCTCTATTCGTAAAAAATTGAATACACCAGTCCCAAAACTTTAACAACATGTGCATGCCCTTCAAGATGTACTTACTTGGAGGAATTTTCCCTTTCTTCATTTATCTTGTCACCGACGCAACAAAAGAAATGGGGCAGCTTGACCCTGCCACAACTCTTGCATCTCATAATCAATGGAGCTGGCATGAGAGCTTTTGGACCGTTCCATATCCCTTTTCTATGCGGCGTCACCTTTCTATCATTTGCTTTTTATTGCGCTTTGGCCTTCTAATTTCTTGAAACTTTGTTGTGAAAGTTGTTGACAAGTTGCATTCAGTGGTTGATTTGAATTATTTTTGTGAATTTTGTTGCAAGACCACTCTATTATGCATCTTTAATCAGAACTGTACATGACACTTTCAATGTTGAATGTTATTGGTCATGGTTACTTGAATCCATACATTGCAAACTGTTAGCTATAAGTATGATATATCATATGACAGATAGAGGAACTTTTCAATATTGTTTTCTCATATGCTCTGTAGAATATGGAGAGCTTTTTACTTGCGGAGATGGAACATTTGGAGAGCTTGGGCATGGCCATTTTGAGTCTCGGAATATTCCTAGTAAAACATGTTTCTATGGCTTCTTGTGGCATGTGCCATACTTTGGTTTTGCTGGAGAGTATGTATGAATATTTATACAAGTTTAATGCTTATTTCTGGGCCTATGGCATACTTCTTCAATGCTAAATCCAAACATTGCAAGGTTGGTATTTAAGCAGGTACTGGTGTGCCATTTTGACAATGTAGTGAGAGATCCGGTGACAACCACTGAGAACGAAGAACATATTTCTACAAGAGAATATTTTATTATTATTATTAGGACTCAAAAGATCAATAACAGATTTGCAATTAAATTTCCGGCAAGATTTTTTATTATTTTTTAAATAATTCAATAGATTTTCTGATCTTACTGATCGTTCGTAGCGCAGGAAGAGAGCATACTAATTTCTTGAATTAATTTAATTTCTGTAGATTAGCATGGATGGATAATAAACACAATTAATATCTGCGATCAAAACCTCGCATTGTCTATACTCTTTCTGCAATGTCGCGGGGGCCTTTAGACTCTTGGAAGACAAAGCTTTTCGATAATCAAGCTCATGGCTTACCCGTGATACAGAAACAAGATATAGAAATGCGATGATGAAGCAGCTCTTACTGTGCAATTGAATTTATTCATTTATTCATGATGATTTATTATTTTTTAATTTTTGAAAATAAGACTAAAAACTTCTAACGAGCTCGTTTTATTTTCCTAATTTATTCTATCTAACTTGCTTGAAAGATTTTTTATTTCCTAGGTAAAAGAATGCTTCTAGTGAAGCCATCTACAGACTAAGAATATGAAAATGCTCACATCAAGATTTAAAATTTTTACCTTATGATTTGCAAGAATGTGAGTAACTCGTCTTATTTTTGGAGTTTGCGCAAGGTTCTTTTGGAACCAGTCTTCAAGATTATTCTTTTTCTCCAAAAAGTCCCTGTTTAACATATTCAAATTTCTCATCTGTAGATGAATTAGTAAGAAATGGGGGGTTTAAAAACTGAATTTGAAACTAAGTAAGTATGAAAATAAAAATAAAAAATCTCAACTTAAATTCCTTTATGAAGATCCTGCCGTCACTAGGTTTCACAAGTTAGTCCATAAAAAGAAATTGCAATAAAAATGACTTCCTAAGTCTATCTATAAATCATCCTCCCCGGCAACAGCGCCAAAATGTTTGGTCTAAAATGCGGATGCAAATTAGAGCTTCATTTACTATCAATTTGGGTAAGTAAACTTCGAGGATCATCCAATATATATGGACTTAGAGACAAACTAAACTAAGCTAGGTGAAGAAATGCCAAAGCTCTTGTTCATTAGGATCTCCAACACCTATTTAGTTATTTAATAAAAATGAAATCTAAAGACATTGTGATAAGTGTAAAAAATATTAAGGCTCCTTGATAGGTGACTGTTCATTAATATTTCTAATCATCTTAATCAACAAACTATTTAAACTAATGAAATTAAAGCAGTTAAATTTAATTCTGATTGATTGCATGAAATGTTAAAGCTCTCTTACAAGAGACTATTCATTTATATCTCAAGCATATAAATCAGAAACATAAACTAATGAAATCAAACATTAAATAACAAATCAGATTCATTGAAGGAAACATTAATACTTTCTTACGAAAGGTCATTCATTAATATTCCAAACATATGAACCTAATAATTTAATCTAATGAAATTCACAAACAAACATAAAATAAAAGCCTACTAAAATAAAAGTGTACTTGCTAGACAATGGGGATCCTTCCAAGGATTCACAAGCACACCAAAAGAAAAGTCAAATGTAGAGGATCAAAGAAGCTTCGTCTTATTTATCATCAATTGCAAATTGCAATTGCAACCATTACATTGATTCTCCAATCTAACTTCTCACTACCAACCTATAAGATACTAAGATTACAAATCAAGATTAAAACTACTAATGAAGGAGATAACACTCCTATTTATACAAAATCTATGATAACAAACTCATAAATGTAAATCCACTATTCCCTCCTTTGACCCACATATTTCTCAACCAATGGTGACACATAACCCTATCCTCCATGATCTCCTCCATGAGGTCCATGATCTCCTCAAATTCGAATTTGAACATAGAGTGCCACATAAGGGTGCCTAGGAAGCTTCTTTTGTACCTACACATGTCAAAAAACTCATTCTAATTGTGAGGTATAAGTATACGCATATTATTTTCTAGAGTCTAACCACAAATCCACTTAAAAATGTTAAGAATTAATAAACTTGGAAAATCATAGTTATAACCCAATGATGAGGTAAATGTAATGATGTGGAGGTGGAATGAAGGTGACATGAAGGTAATATGGAAGTAATATGGAGGTTTTGGTGAATAATGGAGTGAGAATAGGGACTATTTTGAGGCCCAACATACCCCCAAACTGAAGGTATTGCATGTCCTCATGCAATCTATTACATTACTTTTTGATACTTGAGCTTTGGCTTAAACTCTGCATGATATCATTTACTTTAACTTTTGCAAAGTGTTTTTGATGAAATGCAACTTGGTTGGTTCTTGTGTTTCAACCATATTTTGTTTGTTGCATTCAATTTTAATGTATGATCTTTGCATATTGATAATGTGATTTTTATTGCAGAGTATTTTGTTGGAATGCATCATGGTTGGCTTGTGTGACAACCATGATTGTGTTGGCATCCAATTATTTTTTAAGTACTTTTTGAAAAGCCATTTATATGATCATGATGATGTAATAGTAAATATATTTTGAAAGTATGTGGGCTTTGAATGTGATATGTATGTTTTGAATGTTATATGAATGTGACAACATATGAATGTGAATGTATTTCCCCCCTCAGCTGATGGTTTTGGAAATTTGACAAAATGACGAAAGGAAATGAAGTTTTTCCAAAAATTATCATTCTAACTTTTCAAGGAATTAAATGGTTAAAAGTTAGAAAATATCATACCTTAACTTACCCTTTCAAAAATGGATGAGATTTGTGCACGTGTGGCTGCAAAATTCTGTTCATAGTCTTCTTTACTTGGTTGTGAAAATGGTGGATGAAATTGAAAAAGTGAATCTTTTATTGTTGTTGCATTTGCTGCTAAATCTACTGCTGGATCTTCTGCTGAATGTTCGGAATCTGCTGCTGAATGCGGTTGAAAATATATAAGGCTCAGAAGGTATACAAATTCAGAATTTACACTTTTCCAAAATGTTTGGTCTAAAATGCGGATGCAAATTAGAGTTTCATTTACTATCAATCCGGATAATTAAAATTCGAGTATCATCCAATATATATGGACTTAGAGACAAACTAAACTAAGCTAGGTGAAGAAATGCCAAAGATCTTGTTCATTAGGATCTCCAACACCTATTTAGTTATTTAATCAAAATTAAATCTAAAGACATTGTGATAAGTGTAAGAAATATTAAGGCTCCCTTACATGAGACTGTTCATTAATATTTCTAATCATCTTAATCAAAAAACTATTTAAACTAATGAAATTAAAGCAATTAAATCTAATTCTGATTGATTGCATGAAATGTTAAAGCTCTCTTACAAGAGACTATTCATTTATATCTCAAGCACATAAATCATAAACTTAAACTAATGAAATCAAACATTAAATAACAAATCAGATTCATTGAAGGAAACATTAATACTTTCTTACGAAAGGTCATTCATTAATATTCCAAACATATGAACCTAATAATTTAATCTAATGAAATTCACAAACAACATAAAATAAAAGCTTACTAAAATAAAAGTGTACTTGCTAGGCAATGGGGATCCTTCCAAGGATTCATAAGCACACCAAAAGAAAAGTCAAATGTAGAGGATCAAAGAAGCTCAGTCTTATTTATCATCAATTGCAAATTGCAATTGCAACCATTACATTGATTCTCCAATCTAACTGCTCACTACCAACCTATAAGATACTAAGATTACAAAATGAAGAAGAAGATTAAGATTAATATTACAACTGAAGGAGATAACACTCCTATTTATACAAAATCTATGATAACAAACTCATAAATGTAAATCCAATATTCCCTTCTTTGACCTACATATTTCTCAACCAATGGTGACACATAGCCCTATCCTCCATGATCTCCTCCATGAGGTCCATGATCTCCTCAAATTCGAATTTGAACATAGAGTGCCACATAAGGGTGCCTAGGAAGCTTCTTT
Source organism: Pinus albicaulis (assembly GCA_034641835.2). Lineage (NCBI taxonomy): Eukaryota > Viridiplantae > Streptophyta > Pinopsida > Pinales > Pinaceae > Pinus > Pinus albicaulis. The sequence continues at coordinate 307,099,954 of CM076571.1, forward strand.
TGTACCTACACATGTCAACAAACTCATTCTAATTGTTAGGTATAAGTTTAAGAATATTATTTTCTAAAGTTTAACCACGAATCCACTTAAAAATGTTAAGAATTAATAAACTTTGGAAAAGCATAGTTATAACCCAATGATGAGGTAAATGTAATGATGTGGAGGTGGAATGAAGGTGACATGAAGGTAATATGGAAGTAATGTGAAGGTATTGGTGAATAATGGAGTGAGAATAGAGACTATTTTGAGGCCCAACATTATCTTTGCAGCAAAGTGGCCTCCACATGGGTTGTCATGACATGTAGAGAGGATATCAAAAAATTCTTCCTCCCTCAAATATCTTCTTAGGATTTGATCAGGCCTAGCTTGAAAAGGTTTCTCCCAACATGTGAAAGGGGCACTTTTTCTGATGATTCAGATCCTCTCCCTGAATTAGAGATTAGGAGGGAGTCTCCCAACAACCAAGTAGTTGGATGTATCAGAAAACCATGGTGAGAGTGCTGATATAGTAAAGAGGTTCTCATCTGGAAGCTGGTTATTCACCATTCCTTCTTTGCATGCAGGGAGGGCTAACCTGGACAAAAAATCTAAAACAACATTCTCCTTTCTAGGTTTATCAATAATATTCAAATCAAATTGCTGTAAAAGTAACAACCATCTAATTATTCTAGCATTCACATTTGGTTTTTTCATTAAATACTTGATGGCTGCATGGTCAATGTGAACAAAGGTCTGATATCCAGTTACATAATGCTTGAATTTGTTCAATTCATGGAAAATGGATAACATCTCCTTCTCAGTAACAATATAATTCAACTCGGCCTTTGACAAATTCTTGTTGATGAAATAAATAGCATAAGGGATTTTGTCCTCTAATTTTCCTAATGCTGCCCCTACAACTTTGTCGGATGCATCAGTGTGGATGTGGAAAGGTAGAGTCTAATTTGGACCTCGGAGGATAGGGGCAGCAATCAACTATTCTTTAATGAGCTCGAAAGTCTCTTGACAAGGATCAGACCAAATAAACTCAAAATCCTTGGCCAATAACCCAAATAATGGCGAAGCTATCTTGATGAATTCTTTGATGAACCTTCTATATTAACTAGCTAATCCAACGAAACTCCTAATATCTTTATGCTTTTAAGGAGCATGTACCATTTTTATGATAGTGATCTTGTTTGGGTCTACCTGTATTCCTACTTTGGATATGGAGTGTCCTAATACAACCCCTGATTCCTTTAGGAACTCACAATTTCTGGGCTCAAGGAAAGATGCATCTCAACACACCTTCTTAGAACTTTACCCAAATTGGAGAGAGCTTCCTAGAAGTCATCCCCATATGGTGTGAAATCATCCATGTAGATTTTTACAGAGTAACAGAATAACTCAAAAAATATGATCAGGACAACTCTTTGGAAGATAGGTGGGGAATTGCACAACCAAAAGGGTAAGACTCCATAAGTGAAGGTACCTCAAAAGCAAGTGAAAGTAGTCTTATCCTGGTATTCAGGGCTGATTTGAATCTGATTGTACCCACTGAACCCATCTAAGAAGGAAAATAACTTCTTCCCCTCAAGGTTATCCAGGACTTGGTCTATAAAGGGCAAAGGGAAATGGTCTTTCTTGGTGGCTTTTTAAAGTTCTCGATAATCAACACAAATTCGCCACTTCCCATTCTTCTTTGGGACTAAGCAAAGAGGAGATACCCACTCACTATCGGATATAAGATATATGAACCCTGCATCCAATAGTTTCTGCAACTCTTCTTTGACTATGTCCTTCAGAGCTGGGTTCATCCTTCTTTGGGGTTGTCTCATGGGCCCTTGCATCCTTCTTTGATGTAAATACGATGTTGGCACACTGAAGTATGCACCCCTTTTATGTCTTTGTAATCCCCAGAAAATGCATCTAGATTTTCTTTCATAAGTTGGCACAACTGCTTCTCTTCTTCATTCGAGAGGTTTGGGTTGATTTTTAGAGATCTGGATGGGCCAAAATCAATAGCCTTGGTGAATTCAAAGGTTGAGTCAACTGAGTGCACTTCCATATAAGGTTGGCTTTCAGACTCTTTGACTAAGGTTTCAAGAGGAATTTTAGTGCAGGATTGGTTTTGAATGGCATGGTCGATGAGTTCATCTTCATCAAGCTGCCCCCCTCTAAGAATAACATCTATGGTGCACATAGGGGTAGTGTTATATAACTCATCTTCTTCATCCTCCAACCATATATGGAGATCATGATCAATGGAAGGCTGGGCTGGAGGATATAACACTAGTTGTTTAGGCAAAGGCCAATTTTTGATAGTCATGTTTTCGGCCCGACAACTAATATAAGCATCTGCAGTGGCTAACCAAGGTCTCCCTAAGATGAGGGGATGACCAAGGAAACTATGTTGAAACTTAATCTCCAAGGGACTTTGAGGAAAACAACAACAGTTCTGCAACTTGGAGGTCGACCCATAGTAACTCTAGAAGGAATTGTTGAGGATGTTATGGTTACCATTGACTCTTGGGAGTATCCTACAGATTTCCTGGTCCTAACATTGATGGCAGCCCCTAGATCAATCAGAGTGTTGGTGACTATGACACCATTTACATGCACATCAACAACTAGAGTACCAGGGTCCAGGTACTTTGGAAATATCACCCTTCCCAGCATTAGGTCAGACAGTTGTCCTACCACATTGATGGTGGGGGTATCTTTATTCCTTCTCCCAAGTTTCTTGAAGCACTTTTATTTGATGAGCTTATTGTATATAGGGACATCCTTAATGGCCTGGAGAAGTGCTATCTTTACACACAAATTTTCCAATTCTCCCAGGAGTTCAATCTCCTTAGGGGTGTGTTGACTAAGATGGATCAAGCACTCAGGAAAAGGAGGTTGTTGGATCTGAGTGTTACCTTCTTCATTTTCCTCCTCAACCTCTACAGGTGGAGATGGAGGATGGTTGTCTGGGAGTACTCTTCCCAACCTGAGATTAACCTCCTGTATCTCCACAACATAAGTTGGATAGGATGTTTCTCCATTGGGAGCCTGTTGTGCCTGTCTGTATTTCGGGTTTGGATTAGGTTGTGCAGGTATAGGTAGCCTAGGTGGAGTAGAATGAGTAAGATGAGGTTGAGGTTGGGGTGGAGGCATTAGAGCTGGTGGTTTATTTTGTTGAGCCCTCCACCCTTGGGATGGATTGTTCCGCCGAGGCTTTTGTGGAACATACTTCTGGAATGGTTGGTTTACTGGCTGAGGATGATATGAAGGGTCGTAAGGCCAAATAGGAGGTGTAGACCAGGATGGAGGATTGGGGGTGTATGGAGGTTTCATGGTTGCACTCTAATTGTTGTTATAGTAAGAGTAAGGTGCACCTTGCATACCTTTTTGATATGGCCGAGGGCCTCGAGGCCTTCTCTAGTTGATGAAACAGAGTTGCTTTGGCATTTATTCCCCACCTTGATATACAACCTTAAGTCCATGTAAGGAGGGACAATTTTATGTGGCATGATTCTCCTCACAGACTAAGAAAACCTCTATGAAATTCAGTGGACATTCATTTCTTGGGTGATTCCTGGTACATCTAGGGAAAAATATGGCCAGGGCTCTCTCTGCTTCCTCTTGCTTCCTTTTGACCTGCATTGTGTCTATTTGCAAAGAAAAGGTGTGAAACATGTCACTCTTGAAGTCCTCTAGCATGTTTCTAATCTCATGTTTTATGAAGGTGGAAGAGGAAGGGGTATTGGATGTACTTTGGCTAGCTTTTCCCTTCTTCCTAAATGCCCTAGAATGGTTCCGGAAGATAGTTTTCATTGCTTCATATGGTTGTTGGTAGATATATCCTCCTGATATCATATTCAAGGTTTCAATCATCGCTTCAATGATCCCTCGAAGAAGTACAATTTTAAGTGATGTAGGATCAAGAGTGCAATTAGCTCTCTTATAATTTAATTGAAACCTCTCTTCATAGTCCTCTAAGGATTCATCAGGTCCTAGAGTCATCCTAAATATTTCATCCTTAGTTTCCTTTTACCTAAAGTAGTCTATGTATTTGCTGTTGAAGGTCTCTTCCATCTATGCCTAGGTAGTGATGCTATCCCCAAGAAGACCCATGAACTAGCACAAGGCTGCATCCTTAAGGGTGGATGGAAATAGCTTCAACTTCTGATCATCAGAGGTGTAGTCATAAGTCCTACAAAAAACAACAAATTCAAACATGAATGTGTTAGGGTCCTCATAGGTGATTCCATGAAAGTGTGGGAGAGATGAGGGGCTAATGTTTTTCATCTTAGTTTCCCCATCTGCCTCTCTTATGGGAAAGGTTCTTTGGGTCCCAACCATGGTCAAGATAGGTGAAGTAGGTCCCTCAGTTGAAATAAGGTCTTCTTCTTCTTCCCCAATAGGATCCTCAAAGTATTCAAAAGGCTCTCCTATAGGGGGTTCAATCTCACTGCCACTGAAGAAGAGTGAAGGGTGGCTAGGAGATGATGTGGGGTTTTGGGTAAGGTTTGTCTTTGGGTATTCCTACTTCTACGAGGCATGAAAGTCAGATATTTTTGGATTTTTTCAATATTTCTAAAATGACAGGAAAAGAAATGAAATTAGAAAAGAATGTCAAAACAAATCAAAATATCTACTAGACACCTCCCTGGAAACGACGCTAAAAAGTGGTGAGCCCTGGTATTGCACCAAGAGTGCTGCAACTCCCAGGGGCTGCCTGATTTACTTTATCAACCCAGGGTTCAGGCAAACTTGGAGGTAATAGTGCTATATACACATCAGATGCATTCTGTTCATGTCATCCTCTTATGTTTTGTGAAAGCGTGCTATCTCTTAAACTATGATAAATACTAAGAAGTAAATTATTGAAAGGAAATGACAGAAAGTAAAATAACTCAATTTGCAGAAAGGAAATGAATGAAATGCAACTAATTTAATAAGCAGAAAGGAAATGACAGAAAGAAACTAAATTAATTTGTTGAAAGGAAATGATTGGAAATAAACTAAAATAGGTGTCAGAAAGGAAACTAATTTAAACCACACTTAACTTGGCCAATCGGTTAAACACACCCTACTTACCTTATTATCTATCTACCATGCTTCTATCCATGCAGCTAAACTATCCATAACTTAATTCTGATTGAGAAAGTGTGGATTTGCAGTTTGGAGAATAAAAGGGGTAAAAGGTGCTAATGGAGGGCTTAACACATGAAATGGGGCTTAGAAGTGGAAAGAAGGGGGTTTGAACTTTATTATAGCCCAAAAATAGTTTTGGAGCAGAATGAATTGAAAAGTGCGATGGTGGCAAAAGCTGTGACATGCAATATCGCAATCACAATATCGCAAAATTAAAGGGATAATGGAAGTGTTGTTCGGGAGCGGGAGCAAAGTGTGAAATGCGATGAGGTAAAAGCTGCGATGTTGTGATTTCATAATATCACAATTGGTGAAAGCGAGTGGTAAGTGTTTAAAATAAAAGGGAAATAATTGAGGTTTCCGATTGTGATGCATGACGTGGCAGGAGGATCGACGGCGGAGTGCGATAACAATATTGCAATCGGCAGGAAAATAGCGGTAATCATTAACGAAAGGAACTAAACATTGAAATTTGTGATTGGAGACATACGGTAGCGGGAAGTTTGAGGAGTAAGGGCAGAAGGTCAAATTTTGATGGTTTTCAAGCATTTTGCATTAGAAAGGTTAAGGCAACCATGAATGATAAGTCTTGAATGGAAGAGTCAAACGGTGCGATGTGCGATTGTAATGGGTGATGTTAGTCACCAATAATTTTTACTATCTGTAGATGACTAAATATTGGTTCTATATTTCAAAAAACAAAATTCCACGTATGTTGTGAGTTTTAGAAATCTCATTGCCTTCATTATCCTTATGGAAACATTTTCACTATTCTACCATTTTTACATTCCATGGTCACCATGCCACCCCTAAAAAAAGCTCCTTATGGGCTTGTGCCACTCATCTCCATCCCCTTTTCCCACCTATAACCTCATTACTCTATTTTTTCCCTTGCCCATGACTCCACTTTCCATCTAGGGTTTCCTATAGCCTACCCTTTCCCATTTTCCCTAGGTTCATTGAGCATTGATGGTCTCAAAACTATCTCTGTAGGTTCTTTAGATAAATCAAGTACATTGAATTTGGATCTTCAATACACCACTTTAACCATACTCTGTTTTTACACTTGAAGACTCCAAGACAACACTACTAGGAAAAGACCCTCTAGCGGATGTTTTTGAGGAACCCCTTATAAAAATACCCTAGACATCCGTTTCTAGCAGAGGTTCCTAGAGGAGGTTGGCAGGCGGAGGTTTTTGCAGATTTATTTCGTCTGGTGCTCCTATCAGTGTTCAACGCACCGGTGCGTCCAACATGAGAAAGCACCAGTGTGGTTAAAACATTGGCACACCAGACACTGTGCGCTTCGTACACACCCGCCCGGTTAGTTGTATTTATGTAGCGCACCGGTACTTTACATAAATTCTGCACCAGCGCCTCATAAAAAGCGCGCGAAAACTGAAACTGCTCGGGTTGCCCTTAAACGCACCGGGTCGCCCTCAAATCCCCGTACACCGGCACAGGGTTAAATAAATAAAAAATTACAGCCAAAAAACCGCAGAAAACATAGGCACACTGAGCACCATGTGCTCCTAACACACCCGCCCAGTGTGTCATATTCCTCTGAGAGCACCGGTTCCTTACAACCTTTCCACACTGGTGCTTCAAAAAACATGCGCAAAAACAAAAACTGCCCAATGTGGAATAAAGAAAATGCACCGGGGTGCCCATAAACCCCGCACACCGGCAGAGGGTTAGATAAAAAAAATTACAGCAAAAAAACCACACAAAACAGTGGCACACCAGAAACCGTGCGCTCCGTACACACCTGCCCGGTGCCTTATCTTAAGGAACCGCACCGGTGCTTGTCAAATCATCAGCACCGGTGCCTCATAAAAAGTGTGCGAAAAAAAAATGCCCGGGGTGGAATGACGGAAATGCACCGGGGAACCTATAAACTCCGTGCACCGGAACAAGGTTTAATAAAAAAAAAATTATGGCCAAAAAACCACACAAAACATTGTCTCACCAGAAACCATGCCCGGTGCGTCCTATTATTTTAGAGCACCGGTGCGTTACAACTATGCCGCATCGGTGCCTCATAAAAGAGTGCGGAAACAAAAACCGCCTGGGGCGGCATAGTGCAAATGCATCGGTACGCCAATAAAAACCCTGCACACCGGAACAAGGTTAAATAAAAAAAAAATTATGGCCAAAAAACTACATTTTTCACTTTTTTCAGTGATAAAAAGCTCTCAAGTACCTGTGCAAGTTATCCTTGTTTGAGCCGCCCTGACATCTGTGCTCCCATTGCATTCATTGCACATACTGCTGCTGTGCATTGCCACCAATCTCTAGCTTGAATTTTGTAAAACGGTGGACACATTTTCTTTTGCAAATTCTACAGCCAATATGCCTCCTCAACGGGTAAATGTACATATATTTTTCTTGTTTTTCCATAATTAAGCCTTTAAGTGGATTAGAATTTCAAAAAACCTTAAAATTAACCATTAAAAAAATAATATATATATATTTTTTTATCGCGCTGTGTGTTTGAGTTGTTATGCGTGCACCGGTTTGCGATGCTGCCTGTAAATTTACAGGCTGCACTGGCATCGGTGCTAACGGTATCCGCACCGGTTCCAGGGCGGTATCGATAGGCACACCGTGTTATTTTTTTTTTTTTTTAAAAGTGTGGTGCGGTCATTTACCATGCCGCACTGTTGAGAATGTTGTATCGGGGCAACTCGGTGCATTGACGAAATTATCTGCCCCGAGGCGTGTAATGTTGTCAGAGCACCACATACCGCAATTCGACATTGTTAACGGTTCGGCCTGGTAAATCAGTGCTAAGGGTATCTGCACTGCTTCTAGGGTGGTACCAAAGGCTCACCGTGTTATTTTTTTTTTTAAAGAATGGTGCGGTCGGTTACCTGGTTGTACTATTGACCTAGTTGAATAGTGGTGATGTAGTGCGTTGACCGAAATAACCGCCCCGGGATGACTATTTTTTTTAGCGCACAACTTACCTTATTTACCTGCGTCAACGATGCAGCCTTTTAAAATATCGCATCGATGACTATGTACGGTGGCAGGAGGGTGGTGCGCTGACTTAGCTATATGCCTTAGAGCTTATAGTGTAGTCAGCGCACCGCCCTCTTGACATCGCACGTAGTCAACGGTGCGCTAAAAACATTTTCTGGAGCACCGCCCCTGGTGCACTGAATATCATTAGGTGCACTGTCCCTGGTGTGCTCTGTTGAAAGACACACTTGGACTAGTGCGTGACTATATTTTTGGCGCACTGACTATTGTTTTATTTATTTTTCAAAAAATATTTATATATGTATATTTCTAAATACATGTGTCATTTATTAAAAAAAATGTGTTTAATATGTCAATCATTAGAGACATGAAAGGAGAGAAGAGGGGCAACAACAACAACAAGAAGTGGAACAATATAACATGGTTCAGCTGTGGGAGGCAAGAGAGAGGGAGAGAGATGCGTACCCTCGCCCTAATACAGTAGTGACGCAGGGGCTCCTAAGGCAGGTAGGCCTCCTCAAGTTCTATGAAGAGAATACTTCCCTAAAGTCCCATAGTTTGTTTTTGAGATATCTTATCCGAAGGTGGAATTCCCAACAACAGGCTTTCCAGGTTGGTATCAACCAGTGGTACACGCCCACTGAGGAGGATATATATTTTATTACAGGGCTATCAAGGAGAGTGGTGGATTTTCCCTCGTTCCCCGAGGTTCCAGCTGGCTCTGTAGCAGGGAGTTAGTTAGTTTACTCCCAGAGATACATTGGAGCAAATTTAGTATCTCCTGCATATTTTCGGGTCATTAGAGGGAAGTTACGTATTGGTGCATTTGGTCGTGAGGAGGTCCAGTGTCTCTCACTTATCATTTCGACTATTTCGCACAACACCAGTGAAGGGCAACACATTAGTTGCTCACTTTTGTATTATGTTGATTATTTGGTACAACAGCCATGACTTGTCAGGTAGTCTGCCATTTTTTGGGGCAGTTCTGTACAACATTAGATAGATGTCGTGCTCATGCACAAGGGAGGGTCAACTTCCCTTTTGCTTCAGAAGTTTTTTGTTTATTTTTTGAGAGGTTTCCAGAGACAAGGCCTAGTTTTCTTCGACAGCCTCGTAGGTTGATTACAAAGGCACGTATGCACATGTGGGGGCAGATTATGCCCAAGAGGGAGGAGATTCTTTTTCCAGCGAGGATATCAGATGATGCACTAGAGTTGCTAGCTAGTGTTGATAAGCATCCCTTCATTACGGTCCCCTATCCTTATGTGGGGTTGGATTGGCGAGGGTATGCCAACATCCTCTTCACAACTGATGAACCGCCAAATGATAGAGGTAATATTACTGTTTTATTTAAATTTATTCTAACATGTTCTTTAACTTGTTTTTATTAAATTTTATAATGAAATTGTCTAATTATTGTTGTGTACTTGTATATATGTTGTAGACATTGGCTCTTTTGATGGAGAGGAGATGTCGCCACCACCACATGATCCAGGTGTGGATCCTGATGATGATGAGGGCATGCCAGATGCCGAGGATCATCAGGAGGCCACTGCAGAGAGACCTGCTCCTACTGGTGTGCAGGTGCACGGTCGACTTAGTGATGCTAGATACAGGTTGGAGTTGGGCGACCAACTCATTGCATTGATTGTTGATGCGGGCATAAGGCCAGCTAATTACAGAGACATAGAGGCCAATGATAGGCTATTACGAATGTGGAGAGGAATTTCGCGTGACATGTACAACCTGAAGTGACATGTCGTAGGAGTTATGACGAATTTTGCGCGACTGAAGAGGATTGTTGCACGTTACGATCGAGCCGCAACATGTGATGGACAATCTGCGAGACACAGCGTACCATCATCTCATGATCATTCACCTCACGCCGGACGAGATGAGCATGAGCCTCCACTAGCACCTAGTAGCAGCCATCATGGAGATGAGGCTAGACCATCAGCCACATCAAGTCAACAGCCTGTAGCACCCATCAGTACTCATGATTATGAGCAGGCAACATTGACTCATGAGTAGGCCTCCACTAGTACTGATATTGATGTTGTACTACCACCAGCTGATCCATGACATTTATATTATAGTTGTATATTTTTAACATTATATATATATATATATATATATGGTCCATGTATTTTATGTTCATGTTGTAGTTGTACTTAATTTACATGTTGGTGATCATCATGATGTGTATGTTATTAGGTCATGTTAGATATGTTCATTTAATGTGAAACTTGCAGATAGATGTGTATGTGATAGCATGAGTTATTTGACATGAGATGTATATTTGATGTTTGTGTTGTGATGATGTTAATATATAATGTTAATTGTGTTTTGTTAGATGATCATGACCACGATGATGCAGTTAGCGATTTTGAATGTGTTTTTTAGTCAAATATGATGTTTATACGATGGTTATCATGAACGTGATGTTTATTAACTAATTTAATACTAAATGATCATGATATTGTAAAATTGTAATATTTGTAATTCTAATTGTATTTAAAATTCTAAAATTGTAAATGTAATGGTATATATGTAATTTATAAAATTGTAATTGTAATTGTAATTTTTTAATTTGTAAAATTGTAATTGTAATTGTAATTTTTTAATTTGTAAAATTGTAATTGGATATATGTAAAATTCTAAAATTGTAATTGTAATTATAATTGTACATGAAATTGTAAAATTGTAATTGTAATTGCGATTCTAATTATAATTGTAATTGTGTGTAAAATATTTGAAAAATTTTAATTGTATTAATGTGAAATTAATTTATTAAAATTTGTAAATTTGTAAATTTTAAATAATTGTAAAATAATAAATTAGAATAATATGATTTATTGTAACATAATAAAGTTTAGAAAATAATGCAAATAAATTCCTGTACTTTAGAATTATCATTATTTTATTATGATCTTATACAAAAAAAAGAAATAATTTATATAGTACGCCATTGTTTTTGAGATCAACATAATTGCAAATTATCAAGTGAATTATTGATTTTAACATTAAAACAATGGAAAATACCAATTAATTCAAAATACATATTATAATGTTTCGAAAAACCCATCTTAAAAAGTATAAATATTGATGAAATAACACATGTACCATATCACTCTCGGTTCTCATGATCACCCTCATTATCTTCCAGCTCGCATGGCATGATAACATTATTGTTCTCAAAAATATGTTTTGATCTAGGGTCATGTGTCAATACGAACCACCAATCCCTATCCAACACATCTGGGTAAAAAAACACCTGGTTGCAGTGTTTGGGGAAAACATAGGGCTCCTTAGCTTCATCCCACATCTTTATAGAGTTGATACATATCAAGCTACTATCACGAACTTCCTTTACATTATTCCGATCAAAAGTGTCCCACCACTTGCACCTAAAAATAACACATTGGAAAGAAGAGAAATCCACTTCAATGATCTCTTGTATCTTTCCGATGTAACCTAACGTCCATCCTACTAGGTTTTGATCACAGTGGCTAGATCGAATAGATTGATCAAACTCGACTTCCACTCCACAATCTTGTGTGATGTTTCTAGCATTGACATTTTCTGTGTGAAAATGGTGTCGATATGCCCACATAGATGGGAACAAATGCACCTATTATAAAAAAGTTAAAAAAATCATAGTGTCATGTGTCTAATAAATAATAATCCAACAGTTAAAATATGAAATGTAGATGTCTTAATATAAGTTTCAAATTTACATATAAATTAAAAATATTATTACTGAGTTTCTGCACCCAATCCCTACGTTTAGCGCATCCTCTTCAGCACACAGGTAATGACCGGTAGCACTGTATTTCTCTCTGACTTGGTCAGCAACCCAACTGCTGGGGCATATTTTTGGCATATTTTCTTTTAAATGATCGGGATAAGGCACACTTCTACCATTCAACCGTCTGAATTCTTTCCTGTCACTATCCCATTTCATCCTGTTTTGTTCGTACAATGCAACCCACGGTTGTGTTGCTTCAGAATTGTAAAGAACGAATTTATTGATTACTTGAATTTCTGCATTCAGTGATGAAATCAAACCAACATTATATAGTAATTAGTGATCAAAATATACATTATATCGAAGTTTAACATGAATATTAATTACTTTTTGTAAATTTGAAAAATTATAAGTCGCTTACTCTTTATCAAGTGTCTTTTTCCACTCGTTTGGAGCAACTCTCCTTCTCTTTTGTCTTCATCCATTTCATCATCCCAAATCACCGCACCTGGTCTGTTGTCGATCTACTTGATGTACTCACTGGCATAATAGAATGAATCATACGATATTTACCCCTCTGCCATAGATCCCTCGGGTTTTTCCCTTTGTTGAACAAAACCTTTCAATTTCTTGACGTTCCTCTCTAAGAAGAACATCCAACGACAAGAAACAACCCCAAATAATTCAACCTCATCTACCAGGTGGATTAGAAGATGAACCTGTAAGTCCATGAAACTCTTTGGCAGTTCCTTCTCAAACATACAAACAATCTCAACTATCTCTTGACGCAACCATGGAATGCTAGCCACATGAATCTCCTTTGACGTGATCCAACGTACAAATGTAGATAATTTAGATATGGCACGTCCTAGGTCTTGAGGGAATTCATGTTTCACACACCCACACATGAAAAAATGATAATGGCACTGCAAAGTTATAAACACGTGCAATAATATACAAAATTAGTTATGTTTTATGGTCCCCGCATGAGATAAAATTTATTAATATAAAAAATAATAAAATCATGCTTTTGACATTATACATACTCTTAGAATATTCAAATGGTCACGCGATTTCAACCCCAACAAATGGTCATCCACGATGAAGCAGCGTCGTAGTGAAGACCCATATGAAGTTGGCACCCTCACATCCATTATAACTTCCTTTGCCAAATATATATCATCTTTTTAAAAAATCCATGGGACATAACCTTCTTTGAAAAACCATGAATTAGAGGGACCAATGCATATCTCTGATCCCGTACTTTCTAATCGTCTTGGAAAATGTTTCTTTTTAGTTTTTGAATTAATAAGATCTTTCCTGACAACCATTGTGTCACTTTGTTTCGATGATATGTGCCTCCATAAAGAAGATGAAACATTTTTAAATATATGCAAGGGATCTAATAAGTGGGCAATCTTAAGATGATCCCAATATGGGAGGTCATAAAATATAGATTTCCTTTTCATCCCAATGGGAAATTTCTCAACATAGGTGTTGAAGAAATATAGATCATTGAACATAGGCTCCCCATTTGAATCGAACATTTCTATGAACTCCTTCTTCTTCTCTCTGTCATATTCTCTAAGCCATTCAGCTGGTGTCATTATTGGAGGCCTTTGGGTTCTCTCTCGTTTACCATTGAAAGTGGATGCTACTCTTCTGTAAGGGTGTTCTTCTGGTAGGAATACCCTGGAGCAATCATACACTAGATTTCATAGGTCCTTGGACCATCTATCTTTCATAGAAGGTCCACAACATTTACATCCAAAATACCCTTTTGTTACAAGACCTACGAGATTATATTTGTATACATTAATTAATATGCATGGCACGTTAAATAATATCATGAAGATCAGAACAAATATTACAACGAATTAAATAACTAATATGTGAATGAATATTGTTACACATATAAAAAAATCAATAAATTAAACATGTAATTTACCAGAGCAAACTCCTAAGCCTGGATAATCATGTGTTGTGTAGGCACATATGCCATACAACGTAAAACTCCTCTTTGCTGTGATGGGTCTTGATACATCGTATACATTTATCCCATCCCATAATTCCTTCAATTCCTCTACCAGTGGTTGTAAGTAGACATCCATATTCTTCACTTGTCTTCTACCAGGGACTATGAAAGCCAACATAAGATGTTCATTCTTCATGGAAAACCATGGGGGGATATTGTTATTTATCACTACTACAGGCCAAACAAAATAGTTGGTATTCTGGATGGAATATGGGTTGATGCCATCCATGGCTATGCTGAGTCGTAGACTTCGTACTTCATCCTTGAATTTTTTGGGCCAGGTATCCTCTATATGCTTTATGGCTATTGAATCAGTTGGGATTCACATAACTCCCAACTCACTTCTATGTGAGGCATGCAATCCCTGCAACATAGCTAATTATTTGCAAAGAAAGAGCCTTTGAATCCTTGGGATTATAGGCATGTGCCTCAATATCTTAAAAGGAGGACCAATACGTGATTTATCCTTCTTTTTTGATTTATCATACTTGTCATGCCCACAGTTCAGACACAACTCTTTGTCTGCATATTCTCCTCTATATATAATACAATCATTTGGACATGCATGATATGATATGTACTCAACACCCAACATTTTCAACATTTTCTTTGCCTCTTCGCAGCTACCGGGAAAGACATTATCACTCGGAAGAACCTTATCTTTGAATAACCTGTAGTTGGTCATCATGGAAAAATATATTAATAAATGTACATTAATGTCGATATAATTATTAATGTTCATAAAATTTACCATTTGTAATGTTCATTGCAGTGTACTGATTATATTTTAAATTTATATAAGGGAGTACTTTATGGTAACTTACCTCAAAAGTTCCGATAAACATGAATTTGACAAGCCAAACTTTGTTTTCAAGTTGTACAGTAACATTGTTGTCCCCAACTAGGTAGACTTTGACTAACCACTAGGTCCAAAGAGAGGAGTGGTGGAAGCAAATTTAAGGGTTTCGAAAAAGGTGTCAACAATATGAGCATCATCCCCTAGCTGATCATCATTTTGGAATGCATCTATCAACATTGTCTCCATGGCAGTCGTATCCCTTAAGTAATCATCCACACCAATCTCTATTTGATTGACTCCATTGCTAGCTTGTGAAGAACTACTATTGCTGTAGTCATTCCTAATTGGTGAATCTGGACGTAGCGGGAATTGAAATGGTGGTTGATTCAACCATTCTTGGTATCGTTCCTCTCCAATTTTTTCTCTTAAGTCAGTCTTCTCTCGATTTGACATTTTCGTGGGGTGCAACGGAAGATGGTAGGTAGGTCGTTCATCATCACTAGAATCCTAATAATTAAAAAATAATAATTTTGAACATGATTAGTACAAAATATATGATATCAATTAGTAACCACGTTGTCAATATTGCATGATTATAAATTGGTTTGACATTGAAATAATTACATATTAATCAATATATATAACAAACAATTATGATTTTAATTACCATCATTGTCCCGAGATTATGGCTAGAAGATGCAATATCGTTACAATTGGCAGGGTGAAGCGACTGTCCATTTTCATCTACCAAATGCGCCTTGCGGTATGCAGCTCTTGATAAGAACTTCCAACGTTTTGGAGCAGTTTGAATATTTTGTGCATCTGAACGCGATGTTGAATCTGCATGAACCTGCAAATTTGTATACATTATAAATTTAATTAAGTTGTGCATGATTGACTGCATGGATAAAAAACATAAATTCAATGAGATAGTGAAAAAATAAAACAAATCTAAAGTAAATATTACGTCTCCAAATGGATAGGGAGAACTCTACAATGGACTTTGAGAAATATTATGGAACGAGTTGGATTTTGAAGAATTGTCCATTCCATATAATATATGATATTTTCTCCCCGGATTTTGAGCAAAACAACAATAAATTTTAGTGCACAAACCTAAATGTAATTTCGGTGCACAATGTACAGATAACCACATCGGTGCATTTTTGGTATTGCGCGCCAGTGTCGTTTTATAACCCGATGCACCGGTGTGGTTCGATTAAGGGACACACCGGTAAACGAATAACCGCAAATAAAAAAGGTGCAACTCTATTTTATTTAAGTGAAAAAAAAGGGGTAAATTGAAAAATGGGCGGCAAAATATTTTCAAAAATATAATTTCATAAAACATTTCTTTAAATACTAAAAAATTTTCATTATTTCACTATTTTTGTAAAAATTTTCAGCTAGAGATTTGCAGGATACATACCTAGAGAAAACAGAGCACGAGAGCACTTTGGAGCAGGGAAATACGTTCGAACAAAGGTATTCAAACAATCATAATTCCAAACCTCTAGTTATTCAAACCTTGTACCATAGAATTTCAAACAATGTGAGTAAAGTTTATTGTTTTTTTGTACTTTTTTTTGAAGTTTTTTTTATGCAGTAAAAGAAAAAATCAAAGTCTATTGTTTTTTTTTTTTTTTAACTTTTTTTTCTGTAGTTTTTTTTATGAAGTAAAATAACAAGATCAAATTTTATTGTTTTTTTTAATTTTTTTGTAGTTTTTTTTACCTTTTATGCAGTTTCCAGAAACAAAATTAAAAAAAAATCCATTTTTAGAAACAAAAACCCTAGTTTCTTTTTGTTTCTCCCTCTTTCTGTAATTTCAGAATTAAGTCTTTTCAATTTAGATTTATAGGTTTTGTATAGTCATAAGACATCCAACCCATAGGACGAGTCCTTGCGTCAATCTAAAAAAAAAAACAATTTTTTTTTGTTGGTGCGCCGTGTATAACACAGCACATCGGTGTTCTCTGTTTTACCAGCGCACCACGAAAGTACAATGATAAAAAATAAAAAAATAAAAATGTTTTTATCGGTGCGCCATATGTAACATATGACACCGGTGCACTATTTCATTATGGCACACCGCAAACGTGCTGTTTTGCAAAAAAAAAACCATTTTAGAAACAAACCCTACATTCTTTTTGTTTCTGCCCTTTCTTCTCCCTCTTTTTGTGATTTCACAATTAAGGCTTTTAAATTTATATTTATAGGGTTTGTATTGCTAAATATAAGCCTAAGACATCCAACCCATGGGACGACCTATATAATCGGATCTCAATCCATGTCGGCCTTTGCATAAATTATAAATTTTTTATTTTTATTTTAGTGCGCCCTGTGTACATGAGCGTACCAATGCGATCTATTATCCCAGTGCACCATGAAAGTACAGTGATAAAAAATTATAAAAACAAAATATTTTTTCTCAGTGCGCCATTTGTAAAATATGCAGCCGGTGTGCTATTTCATTATGGCGCACCGCGAACGTTCGGTTTTGAAAAAAAAAACTTTCAAAAAATACAAACCTTACATTATTTTTGTTTCTTCCCTTTCTTCTCCCTCTTTCTGTGATTTCAGAATTATGGCTTTTCAATTTAGACTTATAAGGTTTGTATTGCTAAATATAGACCTAAGACATCCAACCGATGGGACGATTAGCATAGTCAGATCCCAATCCATGTGGGCCCTTGCATGAATAAAAAAAAAACATATTTTTTTTTATGACTATGCCTAGCGTAACATAGCGTAGCTGTGCTCTATATTGTACAAGCGCACCGCATAAGTAATGTGATAAAAAAATAATAAACAAATTTTTTTTATCGGTGTGCCATATGTAAAATATGGCACCGGTTTATGCTACAAAAACTAACGCTGGATGATTTTTATTATTTTAACATGGTTAACCGGTGCGGTGAATTACATGTAACGCATTGGTGCTCCTTGTTGACATAGAGCACTGTACAGTCTATTATACTGTTTGTGCAGTGCGTTTGGAAGACACCCACACATCGACGTTGGTGCGTATACCATGGAAGGCGCACTGGTTTCTTGAGATTTTTTTTTACTTGAAAAGTTGACAATTTATTTATAAATATATTAATGAATGATATGGTACAGGTTTGAGATTGATAAAGAAATGACTAACAAGAGATCAAGTAACAAAAATACTGATAACACATCAAGAAAAGTAAAAAAGGCAAGTTCTTTGTAAATTCTTTACAAAAAATATTATTTTTGAACTATATGTAAGTTCAACTAATATGTATTGTTTATTGTGTATCATGCAGAGCCACAAAATGACGAAGCTCGATAAGATTATTTGTGATCTAGGATTAGAAGAGCGTAAAAGCTTGATGGAAAAATTACAAAAGGATGAATCAGGTGAATGAAAAAATCCTATCGATCCAATATGAGTTTCTTTTTTTAGTTTTCATTAATAATATAATTAAAATTATTAGATAACATGTGTGAAATAGTCTATTAATTAACATCTATTTAATGTTCTATAGGGACCAACAACTCAGAAAAGGAATGTTGTTCTAAGAAAAGAAAAAAAATAGAACATGCAAATGAAAATGAATTTCTCCTTAGTTCATCTTGAGTGGTGTTGGAGGTTAACAAAAGGGGGAAAAACTTTTACAAAAGTTTGAGGGATCTAGTGGAACGAATGTATAGACGTTCTTTCCACTTACAATGCAAAAACCAATCCAATGATTCCAAGAACCAAATTTTATCTAAAGTACAGGAAGAGTTTCCAGAGAATTGGTCAATGAGACATGTCAGACTTTTAATAGCAAAAATGTACAACAACAAAAAAGAAGGAATGAAAGTAATATTCCTTTAGATGTCTGTCTAGAATTATACATAAATATCACTTTTGTTATACTTAGTTTTCATATATCAATATAAAAATTAAATAGTTTATTTTCATGTTACATTTTCAAGAAGATTATGAAAATCTCAAAATATGAACGAGCTGATATCAGAAATATGCCAGTAGGAATGTTCGAAAAGGTGTACAAGGAGATGGTCAAATAAATGGACAAAATTTCATCGTGGGAGGAGCCATCTCAACAACAACGTGCTTCAAATGTAATATGTAATCATTGAATTTTTCGATCATTAGGTACAATAAATAAACATCTTAGCATTAAATATTAATTTTTAAGTATTTTCTTGCAGAAAAGAAAATAAAATGGAACCCATTCAACACATAAAACAGGATGACAAGGAAGAAAATGATTGATATCTAAGTTTGTGAGTAATTGTTACTTCCTTATAGCAACTTAACTAGATTTCATTTTTGTATCTTTTAAGTTGTTTTACAAAAATCATCATTGAATGTCTTTAAACAGGTGCCAACATAAAAAGAAGAACCATCAGAGGAATTGATTGAATTTGGGTTAAATACGGGTTGTGAGTATATGTTGGCACATTAGAACTTAATTGTCGAATTTGTAAGCATCTATCGATCTTGTTTTGCTTAGCTCCGTCTATAATTAATAGAAAAAATAAATATTTTATATTAAATATATGACTTGTTATGGGGTATAAAACTTGCAGGAAACAAAGTATGGCACTGTGCCAATAGATCAAAACTTGAAAGACGGCATGTTACATGTTTTTGAAAGAATGTGTATAGTTTATGAGTCAATTGTTGTATTGGTATATCATTTCTTTTTGATTTACATTGATATATATTATTTAATATTGAAATTTTCATTATTCTCACCAATGTATATACACTCATTACAGTTTATTTTTATGTTTGTAGATGGAAGGTGAAGAAGAAGAAAACAATCAACACCATGAAAAAAAATTCCTGAAAATAACCCAAGTCATGGAAGTAGCTCTAGCAGTGACAGTAGTTCAAGCGAAGAATGATGATCACTATGTTTGGATATCAAAGCAAGGCCTTATATTTTTTGAAAAATGTCTGTGAAATCAGATATTTTATTTAATGTAATGGACATAGTGTCCCAATTGAAAGATAAAGGGATACCAATAATTGTCCCATTTTGTATGACAAAGAATGTCTTATATATATATATATATATATATATATATATATATATATATATATATATATATATATATATATATAATGTTTTAATTTTTTCTATTGCGTTCTCTATTGTCGCTATTGCGTTCTTCATTATCATTCTCAAATGCACTAATAAAAATTTAATTCATATGAATATTGTTATAACATATATCTGTGTCGACTTTTGATGAATAATGAATTTTAAAAAACCACAATAATTATGATATGATATAACAAATTAATCCAAACATCACATTAAAATGCATTAATAAAAATTTAATTAATATGAATATTTTTATATGATATGTCGACTTTTGATGAATAATGAATTCAAAACAATCACGATAATTGCACTGTTATAGGTCGATGTTTCTAAAAAATACAAAATGAAAACCAGTGTGTGTATTCTTATATCGGTGTGCTTGTATTCTTAAGTGCACCGGTGCGTTTTTACGACCTATGGGCACCGCACAAATACCAAAAATAGTTAAAAATATCGAGGCATTTGTGCAGTACGACACTTCGGTGCGTTTATGTCTATATACGCACCGGTGTCGTTTTACGACCTATGGGCACTGCACGAATACCGATACCAATTATAAATCTCGGTGCGTTTGTGTGATACTATGCACCGGGGCATATTTGTGTCTATATGCATCGGTGCATTTGTATGACCTGTAGGCACCACACAAATACCGATACCAATTATAAATCTTGGCGCATTTGTGTGATACTGCGCTTCGGGGTGTTTATGTGTCTATACGCACCGGTGCATTTGTATGACATATGGGCACCGCATGAATACCGATACCAATTATAAATCTCGGTGCATTTGTGTGATACTGTGCACCTATGCGTTTCTATAAGTTTACGCACCTGCACGTTGATACGACCTATGGGCACCGCTCAAATCCCCAGGCCAATTAGAACAGCCTCGTGCGTTGTATCACCAACACTACGCCCGGTGTTGTTTTATATCTTAATGGCCCAATGCATTCTCCTTCGACTGCCGCGGGGCTCCGGCTACAGGTATGCACTGGTGCGTTAAATCCTGATTAGCGCACCGATAAAAAAAACATCCATAATTACCTCCAACCGCCAATTTTTTTTTAGTTGTATTGAATTTCCGTTAAAAGCTCTGCCAAAACCTCCGTAACCATAAACGGATGTTGTAACATATGTTTTTTGACAATTTTGGCCAATTTTATAACACTAAAAACCTCCTTTATAACCTCCGTTAGAGGGTTTTTTCCTTGTAGTGAAAATTTCAGTCAAAGAGCCCTCCCACTAGGTCAATTAGGGTTTCTTAAGCTTGATGGTCCAGCAGTGATCAAATGCAGAAATAACCATGGAGGAGGTACACCAAAAACCAAACATGAAGAAAAGTCTTTCAGAGATGATTGATGAAATATGGTAGAAAGGTGAGGTAAACTGGACAGAAGTAAATGGACTTGAAAGGGCTATAGAGAACTTAGAAAACAACATTGATAATTGTATTAAAACAGTCCAAACACATAAGGTTTTAGGAATGTGGCCATATAAGGTAAAAGGTATGGGTTCAACTCCATGCTGCAAGCAAAGGAATGATTTGAAGATGCCACTGTTTGACCAAATCCCAAACTTGTCAAAATTGAGTTTTCCATGTCTAAATGAGCAAAACATGGGTTCCAGCTCCAAAGGTGGAAATAAAGGAGGTTTTTAAGGCTGCTGATGTGTCAAGGGGAATAGGTCAAACCTTCAAGATCAAAAGGAACACAAATTTCTTAAAATTGCCAGCCAAGGTGAAAAAAGCTAAGTTCATGGTGTACATCACACAAGGTTTTGAAGATGTTGCCTTGTGTTTGAGTCCCAAAGGCGTCAAAATCAGTTTTTCATGCCTCAAGGAACAAAGGAGGAAGTCAAATTCATCATCTCAGTCCCCTACATGCAAACAATGTCAAAAGGTTAGTAAGAAAGGGTGAAAATCTGAGTTGAAATTCAATATAGAAACCACAGGAAACTTGAGGATGTTGGTATGTATAATCATCACAAATTTATCAAAATAAACATTCCAAGTCTCAAAGGCCAAAGAAGAGCTAACTCAGTGATTTCGGAAATCCATAGGCAATGGCATAAAGAGATATCAGTGAAAGAGAAAAAGGCTTAAAACCTTAGAAAATGGGTTTGTCAAAGATCAAATCATAAACCTATACAAACTCATTTTACACTTCATATGAATCATTGATCACTTGCAGAAAATTAGAAGTTTTAAGGAAAGATGAAAATTTGGGTTTTCAAGGCAAACTTGGAAAATTTTGCCTGGCATTGTGCCCCTGGCTTGGCACTGTGTGCCTGCCATTTTTTCCCTTGATTTTTCTTAAGGTACTGCGTGCCTAGGAGGTGGCACTGTGCGCCTTGAAAGGCACTGTGTATTTTCCCATTTTCGTCCAACAGGCCCGCCAAGGACCTTGGCACTGCGCGCCTGACACAAGGCGTTGTGCCTTTGCCCGACTCGACTCACTGGTTGCCTGGGCATTGCGCGCTTGGCCAGGAGGGCCCTCCAAGAAAATTAAACCTCCAAAATTCTTCAAATCATCACTAGGGCTTCTCCAACCACTATCAAAGGTAGTTGCAGGTCATCAACTCCTCTCCAAGTGTTTTGTCATCATTTGATTAATGGAATGAACCCCTAAGGAGCAACCCTAAGGCTTGAAACTTGAAACACTATTTAGATAATCCTTCCTCTGCCTACAAAGGGACGTCAATTATAAACAGGGAGATTTCACTTATAGAGGTTGTTCATTTACCCAAATTTATGCCTACACCTATTCCTCATAAACACTCATACACTCAGTCCCTTACATTGCAAAAACATTGACATTACATGCCCTCCTTCATTTCAAGTTGTCATCAGTCTAAGGTTGGAAAAGCAGAGTTTTAACAAGCAAATAAGGTTGTCCTTGAATTTTTCCTCTCACTCACACTCCTATACCCTTACCCTCACTCACCCGTCCATATCATTCACTTGCAAAGGTTGCCATTCCTCTATCCATTTATCTTATTTTCATTTTTTGCAGTCCTAAGGTCTCTCAAGGAAGATTTTTTCAAATGTCAATAAGGGAGAGGTAACAGTGAGAAATAAATTATTAAGGCATATTTCAGTCAAAGAGAGAAATGAATCAAATGAAAATAAGGTTGATAACAATGAAGAGTCAAGCAAGAAGGAGGAAAATAGTGAAGCAAATACAAGTGAAACAAAAATAATGATGAAACACATAGCAGTGCTGATGAGGAAAATGAAGATGATCAAAATGAGGCAAATAGTGCTGATAAGAGCCCTGAGGTCAGTGAGGATACAAATGAAGAAAGGAACAAGGAAAAGAGAAATTATGATGATGATGATGATGTCAGTGATAAAATAGAGAGCAACAAAGATAACAGTGGGTCAAGGAGCCATGAAGAAAGAAGTAAGGATGCTAACAAAGAGGCCTATGAAAACATGGTGGGAACAAGGAGGATAAAGACAAAGAAAAACTTGAAAAAATAGCTGATCCATCCCTACAGACATCCCAAACCTAATCAATAGAACAAATCCAAAGTTTGGCAAGTTTTTGAAGATTTTGGAATTTTAACTGTTTTTTAGGGCCAAAGTGTTGTGATTTTTTTTGGGGCACCTTTTTGAGCAGTGGCTTGAATTTTCAGAATCTGTAGGCTGAGGCCATCATGCACACAAAATTTCAAATCATTTGGATGAATACTCCAAAGGCTAAAACACCTAAAACCACCTCTTTCGCTCTATTTTCAAAGTTAAGCCATTTGAGTAAAGATTAAGAAGAAATTTTGAAGAAGGATGTCAATGGATTTTTTTTTTTTGGAAAGTATACTTGACAAGCTTTCCAATGAGCTATCATGGAGCTCATTTGGACACCGGGAAGCCTCCAAAACTCAACTGCAAGATGAGCTATTTTCCTAGTGTAGGCGCTGCGCCCTTGGCCTTGGCGCTGCACCCTTGCCTGAAAAGTAAAAAAAAGACACAAATTTATTGAAAATAGATATTTTGAGGGTTTTTTGGGCAAATAACTCCATATTTAGCTGAGAATTTATGTTATGAGATATTTTGCATTTATTAGATTAGGATATTTATGCCTTGGGCCTTGCATGGTCTCAAAGGACAAAAATGATATTTATGAGCAAATAATGGCCTCAAAAACCCTAGATAGGGTTTTTAATCTCCTTTGAATGATAAATACTACATGAGGGTCTCATTGTTCAATATTATTTTTTGAATTGAGCATAGGATCTGAGTTGTAAGGAGTTTTTGGCTTTGGAGCATTGTGAAGATTTTAGACTGAATATCAATGAGGCAAGAAATTTGTAGGATTCATGAACATGGCTAATGATGACATATTTCTCATTTTTTTTTCATTTTATTATGTTTTACAAATTGTGTCATCTTTCTCTTGCATTAGAACATAAATTTTAGCTTAAGATATGCTGTCAAAAGCACATTAAGTCTGTCTGCTTCTCCTGCTCTCATGTTTTCCTCTACTAGGTCAGTTTAGAGAATTCTTAGTTGCTCTCTAATCCCACTCAGCTTGTTTATCTCAAGAATGATTTAATGGAGTTAGTTCCAAATTAGTTTATGGTTAGCCCTTCCCTTTGGAATCACTCAAACATTGTTTTTGAGGTCTTTTCTTCAAAGTATTGCTAGATAGGGTTTAGCTAAAGAGGTATATGTTTTTCCCTACCCTTTTTCTCATCTTAAATGGTTTTTTTGAATTTATTTGTAGTCCGATTAAGAAATTTAGGAGTTCCTTTCTTCTTGATCATTACTATATGTTATCTTAGATGTTTTCTTTCTTTGAAGGTAGATAACTAGAGAGGCTAGGAGTTCCCTTCTCTCTAGGGTTTGCTGGATAGTTGTTTTTGAGTTTACTTGCTAGGGTTTGGTCAAAAAAGTATGGTATGCCCTGTCTTTGGTTTTTATTTATGCATAGTGACCTTAAAGGCCCTTATTGTTGTAGTATTTGACAAAGGATTCTTAACCGCCCTTTGCACCTACTTATTTCACAATTTAATGTTCACTTCACTCACCTATGCCTTGAAGATCCATTTAGCTTTGTTATACTTTCCCTCCAAAGCATCCTTGACCTATTGTTGTACCTTTCGAGACCTTTTGCAGACTCCATAGCCCAATGGTCTAAACCTCTCCTACTCTATCTATTTTTCTTGACAACCTACCCAACCAAACAAACAAACAAACAAACCTTAATCCTTATAACTAGCCTAAAATCAAAACCCTAAAGGCTATCAAGTTACATCCTTTACAGAAACATAGAGAGAGCCCTCTCTGAGTCCAGGAAGGCTAGGTCCTAGGACTCCAAAGACTGGTTTGATGTTACCCTTATATATTTGGTCTTGCCAATTTGACAAATTACGGGGACCTAACAGGTGACGTGGTGTTGGGACTGGTGGTGCAACACAATCGCAATATCACAATCAGTAGATGGGAGCAGTAAGTGTTAACAGAACCGAATGAAAACTTCAATATGCGATGAGTGAAGTACGACTGCAGGGATTTCGAGGAGGAAAGGAAGAGGTCAAATTTGATGGTTTTTCTGACGTTTTTGCGTTATAATGAGTAAGGCGACTGCAACCAATAGAAACAAAGGAATAAGGCGGTTGATGGGTTTAAGTGTTGTTAGGGAAAAAATGTGGAAAAAGGTGGAAAAAAGGTGGGTGTAGCAGTTAAAATAAGCAGAAAACAGGAGCAAATGGAGGTGTAAAAGAAAGGTTTAGAGGCGTAACGCAGAGATGGAAATAGTGAACATAAATCAATGTTTTTGGTCTGTGGGATGGTTTACCCTCCTTGAGATCTATCGATAGAGATGAGAAGGGAAGTATAGATCCATAACTTTTAGAGTTTTATCCTCTATTTTACTACTCACAAGAAAATGAAAAACTGCAATAGCAAACTGAAAGCAAAGACTAAGCAACAATGAAACTATCAGAAGCAGATCTAACTAAATGGTAGAAGAAAAACTAGCTAAATGACGAAAAGGGAAAGAATGAAAACAACAGAGAAACTGAGGCACATGAATTGGGCCCTAACCCAGGAGCCTGGCTCTCTAAAACTTAAATCAGTAAAATTAAATCAGTCTGCTCATTTCATAAAAAGAATAACCTCATACATCTTTGAAATTTTTATTACTGAGTAAAATAAAAAGTTCAATAGCTCGCAACAATAGTTTTGAATGGAATCGACTCACTGAATAACTAACTCCTTCATAGCTCTAGCTTTGCTCTACTTAGTCTACAAGGAAGCTACCAAAAACTCCCTTGAAAATGGTGATTGATTCCACTTGACTCCTAGTAAAAATAGGTTGAGTGCTCTCCTCTTTGAGTTGCATGGCTGCCTCTGGAACTCGAATTGCCGGAGAGAATCTTTGGGGTGATCGAGTCCACTTAACTCCAAGTCAAAAAAGATTGAGTGCACTCCTCTTGGAGTTGCTTGGATGCCTCTGCATTCAAATTACTGGAGAGAATATTTGGGGTGATTGAGTCCACTTAATTCCAAGTATTTATGATAAAATCCTTATGAAAATGCTTAATAATTCATGATTTTCTGCACTCAACCTCATATTAGGCACTCAGAGTATGTTATCCTTAATCACCACCTATACTAGAATCATAAAACCAAATAATAATAAAAATGCAAGAAAAAGAGATCTAAGAAGGAAAAAATGTGACCATTAACCCCTCCAAATATGTCTAATGATGGAGCTCATCACTCTCTGCAAATTTAACCTTGTAAGCTTCACGAATTTGCAACCATTAAACTTGCACAAAACTCAAGAAAGTATCAAGAAAATAACCTTGCCTTTCAACCAACCTCTTATACCAACTTGATCTAAATTTGAATATTAGTTTTGTTGTGCTAATTTCATCTTCAGATTTAAAATTAATTTGCTGATATTATGCTTGATGTACACATGTTTCCTTTGTGTTTATGTGTGCTAAACAGAGAAATGAGTTGAGTTTTTAAATTAAATTCAAGAGCATAAAGCATGAAATACATATGTTGAATATCAACAAAAAAAAGTACGACAAAACATCACAATTGATCCATCAACACAATGTTTTGATGAAGGAGTTCACCCCTCTTGGGCTACATCTCCTTGGTCTAGCTTCCATGGCTTGGACCTCTGTATTAGCTAAAAAGTGAAAAAAATGTTGTTTACATTCACCTACAGCTCCTGAAACATGCTTCAATGAGTCGAGAATGTCCAAATCTATCAGAAATGTCTCTTCTTGCCCTCAATTTGGTCGCAAATTTCAAAAGGTATGGCCAAAACAAATTTTCCTAGTAAACAAGCTCTAAAACTGGAGAAGACTCCAGTTAGCCCCGCTAATTATGGAGGTGGCGCCTAATTTGAAGGTCCACCGAAAATACCACCATATTAATATGTGAGTTAATTAAATGCTAATGGAAATTAATTATCGGATAAGCTTGATTAGCGCATAAAGTGCATTTAATACTAATCCAAATTTAATAAAATGCTTAGCGCATATTAGAAGGTTTAGGGTCTAATAATCCCGCATTGACACGTTAATATCTCGCTTAAATACTCCACCCGCCCGTGGTTTTGGTTGAATGGTTGTATGGGGAGGGGGTTGGCCCGTGGGGCTGGCTCTCTCCTTCCCGCCGTTGGAGTAACTGTTATAGGTAAAACATATGTCGGAGCCCTTACATAACAAGGTCTGACACAGTGGTATGGTGGTAGGCCAGTCTGTTGGCGCGGGGGAGGTCGTGGGGTAGACCTAGACCTCTGCCCATTCGATAAGAATTTTTATCTGATATAGATATGCCCACTATACCATAGTTTATGCTGAATATATATGTGACCCATAACATATTTAATCCGCCATGTGTAAAACCTTTGAAATATGTGTCCCGATATATACCAACTTTGGTCTTTGCGTTAAAATAAATATGTGCCCACCATGTTATAAAACCTTTGACATTGATATATGCAAACTTTGGAATTTAAATAAAATATATGCCCATCATCTAATTCTACCATGCTGACCATATGATAATAAAATTCGACCATAGCATAAAAAATTGTAATTTCAACCTTGGATAAAAAATGCAATTCGAACGTTGGAGAAGGTCCACCAGAGGAGGCACGTGGTGGCCCCTGGATACAACACATGTGTTCTTTTGGTTGGGCTGTCCCAACCATAATATCAAAAAATTCAAATTCAAACTTAGGAGCAAATCCATAAAAATTTTTGACCTTCAAAGCAATTTGGTGAATCCTACTGTGACACTTATCACAGTGTCATTGGGAAAAACTAAAGTATATTCCTAGAATATACCCTATATGTTGACTAGGTTGCAATGTCATCCTTCTGTCCTTTTCTACAAATTGTTTAGCTATTTAGGAAAATGAACAACAGGTTCTATCTTCTTCATCCTGACTCTGTTTTCGACGAAATGAATTGCGTCGGATTCCTGGCAATGCACTCTTCGCTGTCGTTCAATTTCTATTCAATTCTGAGCACTTTAATTTTTGAGCTTTTACACTAAGCACCTCATCATCCCAAGTGGTCAAATATGACCAACAAAGACGTTTTGAAATTTCATGAGTGGTTGGTTATCTCAGCAGCAACATCACCACTACCCATTCATCTCCGCTCCGCCGATCCCGCGCAACAGTCGCACTCCTGTCGCACAACTTGAGAAAACAAAAGGTTTCTTCAAGTTTGCAAGTCTACAAATCCACAAGCTTCAACACATACAAATTTCCACTCTTTCCTTTAGCAGGCCCTAATTACTCTTTCTCCACACCTTCCATACCTAGTTGTTTTGTCTATTGCAGGAAGGTTTGTTGTAGAGCCTAGTCTATCGTAGAACATTTCGTGACCCCACATTTTAACATCACACAAAATGCACCTGCATATGCAAGGTGAAAAGTGAAATCACCTTGGAACTTACTCTTGTTTTTGCATTGTGGATAGAAAAGACCTCTCATCACCCTATTTCTCAATATACCACAATGTTGCATTTTCACATTCTCCAGTTTTTCCTTCATAACAATCATAATGCACTTTTTATACTTGGTCCATTTTTATCAATATCGTCACTTATATGCCACTTGAGGAGCATTAAAGTTCCATTTCCACGAAATCCAACCCCACAATTTGATTAACATTGTTATTCATTTGATGCAATGTTCGTAAAATATCCATAGAAATTCAAAATATAAATGGTAATTACCATTAACTAATCGAAGGTCTCAACTTATATTACTACGGGAAACCTGTGGATTTTTCAATTTTATATATAAATAATACAAAGAGACCATTTATTTAGAAAGAATTATAAATACCCTCCCATAATACATGTTGGATGAATAAAGAAAATTTAAACATCAAAAGGCCAAGATTCATGTGGAGTAAATCAACGGTTGTCCAGTCACTTCATGCAACAGAACAATGGCTGAGCAATGAACTTATGGAGGCCATAACTTGCGTTCCTAATGTCCAATTTGGGAAAATGAGAGCTCCTTGGAAAGGGACAAGCATGAAGAACACATTTGGAGTGGTTTCTAGTGATAAAATCATAGATATAAGCTCCAAGAATTAAGAGAGCAATCATGAAAATTTTTGGGGCTATCATCAAATTATTTTTGAAAATGATTTATATAAAAGAAAATATGGTATATTTGAGGTGGGACTTGGCTTGGATGATGAATTCCTAAATTCATGAATCTTCATTCAGTTAATGTAAATATGAAAAATCTAACTACAAAATAGTTCCAAGAAGATAAAGAGAAAACTATAAAGGAGATGCTAATAACATTAAAAAAGGGCTCTTATCTTTTGGCTCCTGATATTTTAATGCTATATTTTTTCTCTGCTAGATTTTTGCTTAAGGATATATTTTCCTTTCAAAGAATTTTTTTGAATTAGATAGGTTGAATTTCCCTCTCATATTTTCTTCTCATATTTCTTTCGAGTATGTTATTCTATGTATGTTATGTAACATGATTAATCTAGGTCTAATTATGTTTTCTGCATTCTTCTGAAAAATTTCATGACATTTCAGGTCCACAAGAATACAAACCCTAGCCTCTAAAAAGTGAATGCAATTTAATTACAATTTATCTAATAATATTAGACATTGTTAAACTTGTCACATCAATATTTTATGGAAAGAATTATTTAAGTGTTATATTGTATTTATGGAATTATATGGCAATGTATCAATGGATTCTTGTATACATCGTCCTTTTATAATTTTGTGGGTGTTCTTTTTTTTGGGTGCAATTCCCTTTCTTTATTCCCAACCTTTAATAATATGGCTTTATAAAATGTCTTATATATTTGTAAATTTGAGCCCTGACTACAAATTCTCTCCTTCCAGATAATTCTTATTATTTGGTCCATGAAAATCAAGTTCTATTTCCTTATGGACGAAGTTTGTAGTATTATTTTTTACTCTTGCAGAGAGCTATTTTCGAGAGAGAATGCCATTTTTGGTTTTGTAGTTCCTTGCTTGGTAAGTAATTTATCTGTATTCATAGAGAAAGTAGGAATCTCATGAATGTTTTCCTATGTCATTTATGATCTTTAAACACACGAGAACATTTTACAATTCTCTCACAATTTAGACCATTTATTTACTTTATGTTGATTGAATTTGCTTCAAGCATATTCTTTCATAATATATGAATGTGTAAATGTAGAAATTTGAATAAATGAGATATTATTCACCAAGATTCTCCGGATCACACACTATTTTAGCTTCATGCATAATACAAAATCTCTTCTACCATTGATCATCACATGCGGAAATAAAATCAATTGCATGCATACATTAAAACCACAAACAATCACACATATGAACACAGTATTTAATGGGAAAGATTAAAGTTGAAAACCCCAACTATCTATATATTATATGTCATGGAGATCATGTAACAATCATCAGGTAAACTCCCTTTACAAGCTCAAAGACAATTCCAATTGTTACACACTACACAAGCTCGATCATACAAAACACTTGTCTAACTGCCTCCAATTCGTTATCCAAATTCCACTTCACAAGTAATCCAATATGGATAATCATGAGATCAAGGTTCAAATCCCACCAGTATGTACTGCGCAATCCTCATTGGCTTCTCAATCAATGTTTGTGCAAATCTCATGCACCAGTATAGTCACAACTAATAGTCAACCTGCTCTTTCACCTACGTCCATCACTGATCTCCACTGAAACTGTCCATGCACTGAAGTTAACTGGTATGTTCATTAGTTGATTTATGAGTTAATAATTAGTGAATTAATTAATAATTAATTCACACCACTCATCACTAGTGTATTAATCAGTTAGACTAAATACAACTAGTTCAACTATGTTTAGATTAGTTAAACCGAACACAACTCCATTAACTCCTCAATCAACTCCACCAAACTCTGTCACATGAGTTCTAACTGAAGTCAACCATGCAATAGCTTCACTAAACCCTAGGAATAGCGTAATTCCTTCTGTCAGTTGCATGTGCCACATCCGTGACTCGAATTGAAGTGCTCCAAGAGGATAAGATAATGTTCAGAGTCTAAATATTATTAAGAGCTAATAATATTCGACATATCTATTTTTAGACTGGCAATCTAAAAATAGATTCTGCCCAGTATGTCTAAAAATAGAAGTCCATCTATTTTCTCCGACTCGACCAACCATCCACAAATAGCATCCTGCAACTCATAGAACATGATCCATATGTCTAAAAATAGACATAGTCTAAAAATAGACTGCGGGCGCACTTAATGAAGGCGACTTCTTTCCACTAAGCTCCTCATCTTGTTGCAATCTCAACAGTAAACAGTGGAATGATTTTTTCAGTCAACATTTTTTTGTTCTTTGATGAACTTTCCATTCTTATTCTTATTCAATCTTGTAAAATCATAATCGATCCTTGATTTACATTATTTTAAAAGGAAGGAAAAATATATATTGAAAACAAAATGAATAAATAAAATTACTTTACACGCATATCATATGCTTAAAAGGAAAATATACTATCTAAGTGACTTGTTGGAAGATTTTTTAGGGCTTTTTTATTTATCACTCACTCATTGCATTCATTAGAATGCATATAGAATACTATTCCACATGTTGAAAGCAGAGTACCACCTAGATAGAAATGAAGAGAGTGTTTCATTTTCCCCAGAATATTTTCTTTCAATGTTGGTCATTTTCCCTTGATTGATAATTTGATCAACAAAATCTTACTAGACACCCACAGTGAGGGAATAGATCTTATAAAAATCTTCCTTAGTATACAGGTCAATGACACTAAATGTTATCTAATTAAGGTAGGCTCACTTGCATACCCATACAAAGAGTTTGCATGCTTGTTTGCAAGGATTGTTGGGTAGGAGTCAAGCATTATTATTTCAAAGTACATTCTTTTCGTTATTCAATATGATATCCAT
This sequence comes from Pinus albicaulis, assembly GCA_034641835.2. NCBI lineage: Eukaryota > Viridiplantae > Streptophyta > Pinopsida > Pinales > Pinaceae > Pinus > Pinus albicaulis. The sequence continues at coordinate 307,132,178 of CM076571.1, forward strand.
GAGAATGCCAGAGTTTATTGGGCACATGTTATCTCAGAAAACATATATATCAATTTCAAAACTTCCATAGGACTAAGAGATTTGACATGGACTCTTATTTAATTTATGCCATAGTTTATTGTCATGTATTTGAAAATTTACCACACTCAAGGAGCATATTGAAATTTTTCTTACACCCTAGGTTTGGTCTATGGCTTACCAAGCATACAATCACACTAGAAGTGCACAACCATGAACAAATTTGCATAGTGGAAATATAATAGTAGTGAATCAATAACAACACATAATATATATATATATATATATATATATATATATATATATATATATATATATATATATATATATATATATATATAGATAGATATATATATATATATATATATATAGATATAGATATATATATATATATATATATATATATATATATATATATATATATATATATATATATATGGCCCAAAAAATTTTGTATTAGTCCGTCAACAAGGAATACATATGGCTCCAATACTAGGGATCATGGCCCTTTACAAAACGCTGATACAAGACAACTAGTGCTCGAGGTCAACCCCTATTGATACTAAATCTACTCAAAAAAAAAATGAAAAAACACTCAACTTACTTGCTAGTTGACACTCCTTTGTAATCATCCCTTTCAATCTTGTTGTCCACATAAAAACAACTCCTTTTGTAATATTTCCTAGCAATCCTTTAGCTCCTTGACACACAAGGATTGGATGCTTTCAATACCCTATCATGCAGCTACTCACAATGGACTTGTCCTTCAGTAAACTATATTTAAAACAACATAAACCTTGATATCTAGACTTCCTTTTCCAAATAGGCTTCACTATAAACTAAAAAAATTAACCTCAGTAGAATATCAACCTCCTATTTGTTTTCCTTCTCATTTTCTGTAGACCTGAGGCCTTTTAGCCCCCTTCTAGGGCTTCGACCCTCCTCTTCAATATAGAAAGAAACTTTCTCCTCTCAGACATAACTTCAACAATCTCTTATCTACCTACTGAAGCTAGACATGGATCCTTTTAGCCCTCTTCTAGGGCTTAGATCTCCCTTACAGAAATAACAATACCACAAGAACCCTTAACATTCTTCTTGAGATAGATTCAACATCTTATCAAGAACATAGAACAAAAAACAAAACTTCTCAGATGCCCTTTTTCTACCTGCTGTGGCCCTCATGGCCCATTGCGGCCCTACGTGGCCCTCTACGACCCAAAAATTCCATAACCTTACAAAACATTCCTTAGAAGTGTCCCTATCACGAGATCCTCTCACTTCTTCTTCTCTTGATAGGCATTTATCCATTCCAAGGTTCCTTCTTGCTAACTATATAACTCTCCTTACTTCCCACTAACCATGCACTCTTCTTGGGTTGTGGATTCTACCTCTGAACGTGAAAACTCTCACTCTCACTCAAATCCTTCTGAGTTTTAGGAGTCTTCTACTTCCCTTGATCTATAAGAATTCTATTCAGCTTGTATAGACCACTCTCCCTAACTATAATGAGTGCGTTAGTGGAGTTAGAGCCTCTGGGATTAAGTATCACCTTTCCATCCTGGAACAACACTTCAAATCCATTAGCCTCAATTATTGAGACAACCAACATGATGCATTTGAGATCCATTACCTATAGTAGATATTGAACTTGTAGTAGCCCTCTTGGCTCCATCATGAATAACGACATACTTGACCCTCTGACAACTTCTGACTCTTATCGCCAAACTTCACGTGAAATTTACAGTCCCATTTGGCTAGAGTTTTGAATACTTCATGCAATCCTATCATATGTTTTGATGCTTCACTATTAATGAACCATTCACCCTCATTAATTGTTCCATTGGAAAACTAGGAGATTAAAGAAAAGTCCTCCTAAAAAATTCTTAGAAAGTCATCCTAATTGATTGTAGAGGTAGCAACCATTTCTATATCTTGTTAATTTTGAATATTAGTGACAGATTCCAACCATGGGACTAGATTCTATTTTTTGAGAGGACCGATTTTGACTATTGAAGTGCTCAATTTGGATAAGGGAAAGTGTACTTTTTAAGAAAATCCCACACGTGCACAAAAGGATAGGTCAACCCTAACAAGAAAATGGAAACCCTTGGAAGCCTATAAATACAGGTTTGAGGCTGGGCCGCAAAGATTGGTTCATATAGGTAAAAAATTTCAAGGCCAGAAGCTCACACGTGTGTTTAGGGTTTTGGTTTATGACCGTAGGCTTGACACAGGAAAATTTCAACTACAACTATAGGAACGCAGGCTCATCCATTTGGTTAGAAGCTCTCAATTTTACACATACCTCTTCCTCCATGCAATTTGGATCTAGGGTTACAATTTGACATTTAACTGCAATTGAGCGCAACCATGAGAAGTTGTTTATGATCAAAATTGATGCTAGGAACACATTTTTGAATATTTTTGGGTTAATTTTGATGCATGATTTTGTATTGGATCATTGTACTTTCTATTGAAAATTTTATGAAAATCTAATAGAAGAATAATTTCAAAGGGTGTTGGCCCTCGTTTTTTATCTCTTTTTGTTTATGAAATACACCTTATTTTGCCATGTTATCCATATATTCACCATCATATCCACCTTATATTGATCCAAAGATGCATATAAAGGTATTTAAGTTATGTTTTTCAATTATTAGATGTTTTTGTAAAAATTGAAATTTAAGTGCATTTTTGGACAACAATAGAAATTCCCGTAATGGCATTATGGTTTGCATATGTGTAGGACACTTGGGCTCGAGCTAGATACATATCTAGAAGGCTCAGAAACTAAGAATAAGAGTACACCTAGTGGTACAGTCAAACTAAGCTTTAATAGGGCCGGTAAAAACGGTCAAACAGGACCTGTCTTTATGGAGGATCCCTTGAAACTAGGTCAAAACTCTTATTTTGTAGGATTTTTCTCTGATTTTGATGGATATGATGGATGAATTCGACTTGATATGATAGGATAAGGATAGTTATGACTACTTGAGCTACTTTAGATGAGTTTTTTAGATACTTTATCTATTTAAGCCTCAAAATTTGAAGGCTTTGATATGTAGAACTTGTATGACTTATTATTATTATTTCTGAGACTTGGAGACATAATTGAAGATCCGTTCTATCATATTTGTTGTTATTATATGCTGGTTGATTGATTGAAGTCTTAAGTAGCTAAATTCACCTTCAGTGTGCGAGGCAAGGCTGGAGGGCCCCCACACCGAGCTAAGTGCACTTCTTAGTTTATTTCGTAGCTACAATTTCTGAATTAGCTTGCTTATGTTTAATTTGTTTATGTTGATTATTTCTAAGTATTGATGAATCTAATGATCATTCTTAACTTGCATATGAAAGGAAAAACACATTTTTAAGTTAAACATTCTTTCTATCTAATCAAGATCTTTAGTTAGAATTCATCTTTACATGCCTTTACATGATTTTACATGATTTTACATGATTGCTGATGGATATTAATCTTATTTCTATTCTGCATATGAAGAGTCAACCTAGTAATTAAAGTTAAATACTTCTTCTATCTGATCAAGGGACTAAAAACTACGATTCATCTTTCCTGATTTTTCTAAATTCCTACTTTTAACAATAGCATTACTGATAAATGAATATATGATGAAGGACAATCATGACCTCTTCAGTGAAGAGCCCCTTCAATTATTACTTCATGTATCTTAATCTTTTTTTTTAGTTAAGTAGTTTTTGATTTCTAATTCACATGGTAATCTTGTTAAGAGAAGGACAAACAAATCTCTTAAGTTAGGAGACTCTTTTTCTTCTAATTACACATCTGAATTTATAAATTTTTTAAGTTAGATTTATATTTGTAATATGCATTTCCCTAATCATCAATAAACCATCTTATGAATTGATCGCAACCGAAACCCATATACTTTGGGGATGATTCTAAGTTCCACTAACCTGGATTGATAATAAATACTTGCATTAGTTTACAACAGTAAATTGACCCAACAAGGGTTTCCCCCATAGTGGGTTTTCCCCTAGTCATTGACCTAAAATTTGGTGTCTCTTGTTGATGTGTTGATTGGCTCCTTTGTCATTACATTTATTGTTCTATCTTCAATGATTAGGAGATCAAGTCTCTTGAAGAAAAATGCTCAAAAATGAAGTTGCTCATAATGGATCCGAAACAGATCGACTGGAAAGAGCTCGTCAATACGATCCCAACGCCGTGAACGACACTCAAATCCGGCGCCGTATGAGGAAGATATTCAGTTTTGAATTTTCTCAATTTCAGTTAAAAAAGGCCAAAATTTGACTTTGGGAAAAAATATATTTTTATTAAAAAAAGAATATTCCATAGAATATTTTGGGACTATTTCATGGAATATTCCACAAAATATTTTGCAGAATATTCTGCTGGTGGCCAATTAAAGGGTGCCACGTGGCCAGCCCGGAGGCCGCCACGTGGCCCTAAGGCGGATTGGAAATGTGCGTTCAAAAGTTTTTATATGGCCGCGGTGAAGTTTGAACATGGGTCACGGCGGAGGCAACCCAACGGTCTAACCGTTGGACCACAGTTTGTTGTTATTAAATGGTGGCAACGCATTCATATTTAAGGTTTGATGTTGGATGGGCGGGGCCCGAAAGGGGGCCAGCCCCCTCTGCATAAAACCCAGGCCCGAGAACCCAAGGCTTCATCGTCGGCGCGCAATGGTTGGGGTATGGTCATACGCCTATACCCATGGGGCGGAGATTTATTTATGATTATTGTTTAAACATTAAAACAAACCCGCCCATAACTCAAGTTCGACTAACAACTTCTCAACGGCGCGGACGCATGGGATTATCACTTAGCCCCTACATTTCGGCGGATAATTTGGCGGTCCCCCCATTTTTTGTGGCCGCCCCTATTTTGGTGGGATTATCTGGCAGTTAGCCAGATTTAACTGGAGTTTTGTTAGGCCAGACTGGCAGTTAGTAAATGTGGCATAACTTTGGCTAGGAGAGGCCTTTTGAGACGAATTTTTTTTTGATTTTGGGTGTAGACATCATTCTGGAGCTGTTGGAAGTGTTTACAGAGCCATCAGGGCATTCTAACAATGAATTTACCAGCGTTTTTGGTCGTGGAGCCACTAGGGCCTAAGGGAAAGAGAGCTGTTTTGGACTACCTTCATCCAATGGAGGTGAATGTTTAGTCATTTTAGACTGATTTGGGCCTTCTAAATCTCTTTTTGCAGTGTATTTTTCCATTTGAGGCTTCTATACAGTTGTAATCACATTTTGAGCATTTAATCACAGAGGAAAAAGCCTAATTAGAGGCTTTTGGACCCAGCGGAGGTAGCCCAAGTGAGGGGTGAACCGCTTAAACAATTATTTGCTGTCACATTGTATAATTTTGCTGCATATTTCCAGATTCTGATAGTTTAAACAGTAAATTTTTATAAGCAAGCTTTTCCCAAACAAGTTTAAACAGTAAACAAAACTTGTTAGTTTATCTTCAAACCTCTACACTTCAATTGCAGAATATGTATACTTGTCTATTCACACATTAAAGTTGGATCAATGAATACTTTGTAGTTAAAACAAATACTTTCATTGATCGGATCTTTGTGATTACATTTTATTTCTTTAGGCAGAGTCTGTAGAAGGGCCAGGTAGCCTTCAGATTCATCCTTTCTAGTAAAGGTGAAATATCCGGTGAATGCCCCTATAGTCAAGCTCTGTATGAGAAATTCTTTGTTCTCATGATTTCAGATCATTCAATTACTGTTGATGGTTGGAAATATTAATTATTATTGAAAGATTCTAATTAAATAATTGAATTGGGATAAAGTAATTGAATCAACATAGGTTAGTGTGAAATTTAACATGTCTTTCTTCTTCTCATTATCTCCCTTCTTCTAACATAGAAAATTACTTGCATAATGACCATGCTCACTACATGTGAAACACTTCACCTTACTCAATTCGTTCTTCACTTTTCCCTTCATATTACTAGTGAGAGCCATTTTCTCTCTATCACACTTCTTCTTATGAAGATCCTCGTCTCGTAGTTCCTCTTATATGAATTCATCCAACAACCTATTCCAATATGGAAGCTTATCTCGAGAAACTATTCCTTTGATAAATGGCTTCCATTCCTTGGTGAATCCCTTCAAGCAAGTCCTCACTAATTCTTACTCTAGAAAATTATTACCGATGACAACAATCTCATCACAAACTTGAGAAAACCTCATTAGATGAAAATCCACGCCCTTACCATCCAAAATCTTGGTGTTCTTGAGCTTCTCTCTCAATACCAACAACCAGTTCTTATTCTTATTAAAGAACAGATCCTGAAGAGCCTTCCACATATCATGTGTAGTGTTCTTCTTGGTAATATGAGGTATCAAGTGATCCTTTACACTATCTAAGATGATTAGCTTCACTCTCACAACTCTTAAAACTTAGCCATCTCTTTAGGAGATGTTGGATTTTGTATCTTATTGTTAGAAAAATCCCATATCCTATTCACCAACAAGACAACCCAATATTGTCTTTACAAGGACTATAGTTGGACAACCCATCCAAAATGTCCTCATATCTAAGACTAGCAATCAACTTTTCCATGTTGTTAGTCCTTCAACACTAATCAATCAACTCCCTCTTAGGCTTCTTGATTTTTACACTCTAATTCAGTTGTCCCTTCAAAGTAGATCTTATGTCATGTTGAAATTTTCCTTACACCCTAGGTATGTATTGTAGTTTCTACAACACCACCCAAAATTTTGGGCATATTCAAAATTTTAAGTCCCCATCTGCTCACTCATCCCATTAAGGTTTCGACCAGGTCTCCAGTTGATTAATCTCCCTATGACCTATTCCTACCAAACCCTATCATTATTCCAATTCGTGCAATGAACACCCCACTCACTTGTATTATTGTCTGATGATTGCATTAGGGTTTGGGGGTTTGCTACTTCAAAGAGCGTTGAGAGTTCCTCTGTGGATTTGAAGCTAGGTTTTCCATAGTAGTCAACATCAATTAGAGAGGAGATTGAGCTCAGACATACAAGGCTTCATTCTGGCTGACCGTACTAGTTTTTGGCAGGAACTCTATTTTGTCAAGAGGGTGATCCCATTCCTATTTTACCAAATTCAGCTTTCCTTGGAGCACATTCTCATCACCGTTGGATGGAATCATGTTAAAAATAATCGAATTTAAGTGTCCCTCAAGTTCGTGATTGGTTTCCCCCATCTCAACATGTGCATTAGAGTTTTTAGAGCATTTATTGCTTTATTGATGCATCATAAGTCATACGCACCTGCAAGCCTATTTTTCTCTAGCATATGCATTGAAATGAAGTGGAGACATCTTGCATTGATGGTTAGGGCAGTGCTTGAGATTCACTAGGGTATATAAAATGCTAGCTCTCATATGCACCTCTAAAACCCTAAATTATTATGATTAAGGATCCTACCATGCCTTGAATTAATATTCACTCTCTAGAACTCTTTTCCACATAACTCTTCAAGGCACTTTCTCTATAAGTATATCATCACCATGGGAAACAAAAATATTAAAGTCACGACTGGTGGTTCCATTAAATGCCTAACTTTAAATGTGATTTTCAAAGTGAAGCACGAGTCGCTCCATCCATGCAATTTATAAAAAAATAATTTAGATTATTTTTTAGTTCATGCTCCTTGAGTGTATTAATTTTTATTTATTTATTAATCTCACATGAAAAGTATCATTTTGGTAAACTAATTGGTTTGGCTTCACTTTATTTGCAGGAGACCAAGAGAAGGTGGCTTGAATCCACATCCAATGACGAAACACTTGTACTCAATGAAATAAAGAGGAAGGTCTTAAGTTGGGTCCCATGAACCTCATCTACGCCTCTAAAATCATGAAAAGTCAACTCATATGCCCATTAAAATGGAAAAGGTGCACTCTCAAGCATTCGAATTGAATAAAATAGGCATACATTCAAATTACATGGAGGTGGTATGTGCTTTGAGGAAAGAAAAGGGCACATCGTATGTTATATACAAAAGGAATTATTAACATATGTATCATTGTGACCAACACAGGATGGAAAAAGCACATTCCTTATGAATTATATGGGCAGATGAAGAAACACGTTATAAAAAATCAAATATTAAACCCACCAAATTTGTGATAGTTATAAAATGAAGAAAATAAGCATTCCAAAATTCTACATAAATGTTAAAAGGGAATGATTTGTCACAGGGTATGATAAGTGAGTGAGAAACGTATCTTCAATAGCTTTTGGGTCCAGTGAGTTTATGTAAGGGCAATGAACATCTTCAAAATCCTCATTTGAACAAAATTATTCAAATTTTACTCAAGCCCAAATGACCATTTCGTATCCTCTCTTGAAAGAGGAGTTGGGAGCCTGCCTTAAGTATCACTATATCACGATGATATTCCCAACGCATATTTGAAATACGAAGGCCTCATCAGATACCACTAAGCACTGGTCACTTAGCATTTCAAATGGAAATTAACATACATATGTCAAATGGAAGAGAAAATCAAGCTGCAAGTTGAGCGTTGGAATAATAGACGTGTTCTGGTTATGACAACAGCAATAAACTGAAACCTAAAAGGCGCACAACGTGTATTATCACAGGGCGGTGTGATCTATTTAAAGGACAGAGGGTGAATAACCGTTCACTATATCAACACAAGAGAAATGTTGGAGGATGTCTAAAGGGACGGGCTGTTGAGGTGGTTACACTGTCGCGTTAGAATTGAGAGGGGTGTAACGCCGTGTTGATTACAAATCATACGCGATAAAAGAACGTAGCAAATCTCCGTAGAGGAGGCCACACACGCCCGTTTGCACATAAGCTCTCCACATTATTCATAGGTGTAAATGGCACAGAAACAAAGGGGGATCAACGTTGAGGGTGTAGTCCGATCAGTAGCAGGTCATGTTAACGTCATCGCAGCGAGGTTCACATTTTGAAGATAAAGGTTTATCGAACATTCAGATACAGTTGAATCGATTCATGTAACAATAATCAAGATTTCTACAGGTTTAAAGATGTTGAGCTGAAGGGTTTTATGAAACTTGATTTGTAACATTCAACCCTGCATTCAAGGAGCTAGCCAGTGCCAATGAATTGATTACAGGCATAGGACGTGTGATCTGGAAAGTCGCAGGGCAAAAATGAAGCAGTGTAGCTTCATAGTGTGACTTGCATGGAACATGACCACGCGGCCTCCTTATGAGTCGCAAGCTCGAATTTCGGGGCCTTAAGGAAGTGGGCAAAGGAAACGACCCCTATAAATGGTGACCATGTGACTTTAACAAGTCACAGTCTCTCTCTGGTCACATAGAAACATTTATTTTTCTCATATGTGCATCCAAAAAGTGCAACCTGGCCGTTAGCGCGACACTGCGTCCTCTCCCAGGTCTCCAGGTCACAGGACCGTGCCCAAGAAAGCTCACAATCAACGCGACTCTCCCTTTGTTTCGACGATGCTACCTCTTCACCAGAAATGTGACTCTACCAAGAGAACTCTCCAATGATACTTAGAAGACTTTTTCAAACGATCTGTGACTCCTACAGAAGATGTGCATGTTGAACGAAGGGGAGGAGGCTTATCTTGTTCAAAGTTCAACTCATGCATTAGGAGCCATGTAGTGTATGATGAGGCATTCGTCTATTTGTTTCTTGACCTTCTTTTTCAAAGGCTCTTAGGATTGGGCACACCTTCGACTCATGGGGCATCCATTATATTGGTGGCGACCCACTCTTTTCTTCTTGGAATAACGAGTGGCGATAAAGGAGGGTGGGGGGTGGCCTGTTTCCTTAATGCGTGTTTAATCAACGATGTCAATGTGGCGCTAAATTCTAGGCTATGACAACATTGGTTAGGGACAGGGGCTCCAACACCATTTGGTGAGATATGAGGGCTTCTTTAAAAGAGAAAACAAAGGCCCCTTCTTGTGATTACCTCTGATCTCTTTGGTGAGTAAAGAGGATTCCCTACCAAGAATGCTGACTCACACAATTGGTGAGTGGTGAGGAACGAGATCTTTGAAAGAAAGAGACCAAGGCTGCTTCCTTTGTGAGTAGCTCTCCTCTTTGGTGAGGAACTAAGGTGTGCTAGAGGATTCCAACATGGATAATAATTCCAAGTGTGAAGCACAACAACAATTGTTAGTTAAAATAGTAAAGTTGTTAGTGACAACTTCGACAACTTTATTAAAAGGGTGCATTCACTGATAAGGAAGCCAGATTCAACAATTTTTGTATAGTAGGCCCAACATGGATTAAAGAAGCATAGTAGGGGACTTATAAAAGCCACTCTCTCTGGAAACATAGTGGCACAACAAATGACCACACATGGGTCTAAATTGATTGTTTTTTAATGTCATTATTTCAATTAATTGACTGCGTTTCCAGTATCATTATTTGTTTATAAAGATGTGTGACCCATGTTATTTGTTTCTAGGTAGAAATTTTTGATTTGCATGGAAAAATCTATGGTTTCCTATAGCGACCAAGGTGGTTCCTTACAGAGCTCCAAGAACCTCACAATAAACTCAAAGGCACATCACCGAAAGATGAATGAACATAAACAAGGCACAGTGGCAAGAAAGTAGGCATTGATTAGGACCTAGAACCCACATCACGGCAACAGTTGGGCAACAAGTGTTCGAGGCTTTCCAACACCCCTCTACACTCTCCTGTTATTCTCCAGTATTATGTAAATGCCGGTCACCATAATATCAACCATTATGCTAAGGCTAAATTGAGCATGTAGTAGTCATTAGGTCTAGGAAAGGAGTGGGTAATCTCAAGGGCCATGAGGGTAGATGAAAGGTCAGGGGGAGGTCAAAGGTAATAGTAGGTGAACAGTCATCTCAGCTCTATAAATGTGCCCTCATGCCTCATTATGGAGGACTTTTAGCACTTGAGTTGAGGCTAGGACGAGATAACTGATTTTTGTTTGAGAGCTAAAGGCACTCAACTTTGGTAACTAGTAGAGGGAGTTGTAGTGAGGTTAGGGTTTTGAATAAGGAAATTGTATGAGTATCCCATGTTCCACTGTTGGGTTTTAACCAGTTGCAAGTTATGTACTTGAAGTTGCAACAAAATTAATAATATTTTATCTGTATTTGATACAGATTCCCATGCTTACTCATGGTGGTTATATTGGTTGTCTGATATTTCACTATATCTTGTATGTGTGCTTTCATATATGCAATATGTTTGGAATGATTCATAGTGGTTGCATGTATGTTTTTCTTTTGAATATATGTTTACATTTTCCTTGCCATGTCGGTGATCTATTGTGAATTTCTTTGCAATTAACTTCTAGCATGTTATTGTTAATGTATGTTTGATTGGGTTTTGGATCTCCAATCCCTCTCATGGCATACCCCTTCTTATTGCTGATGAGACTTGTTTGTATCTCTGTCTGTAGTTTGTCACTCTTGGGCTGATTTTGTTTCACTATTTGGGCATTTCAATATTGTCCCCAACTCTGACACATTGTCATCTGATAGTCAAAAGCGGAAACATTCATGGTGGAGGCTAGACCCACATACCAGATGGGGCTCCTATCCCAAACGGCGTGAGGTCTAATTGGAACTTCACACCAGGGAGATGCCCTTGTTGTTAGTGGTACATTCCAGGTCGTAAAAAAAATTGGTGCTAGAAGGAGGGCCAGATGACAAGCTGAGCTCTTGGAGCCTTCAGTTTAGTCTCATATATGTAAATGGCTCATCCTCAAATTATGCTCCCGAGGTGTTTATCAAATTTAACTATTTTTCAATGCTTAATCCCCTATGAGACTCTTTATAACTTGTCTCAGTTAAAGTTCGATGGTGAGAATGGAACTGCCATAACGGAGCACCTTTCTAATTTTGTTGGGTTTTGTGAATCTTACGAAATTGATGATGAAGAGTTTACTTATGTACTTTTATCCCTCACCCTATAAGGTCGTGTTAAGCCATGGTGCCGCACATTTCGAGCAGCATTTATCCATTTGTTCAAGCAACTCATTAGTAAGCTTTGACAAGCTTTTCAAAGGTACGATTTTCAAGATGTGTTTATAAGGATAAATGAGCTTATAATGAAACCTAAAGAATCTCTAGAGGATTTTGTTGTTAGATTTGTCCATATTTGTTTTGAGTTCCCTAAAAGAGATGTCGATTGGGACTATTTAGGTGAACAATTTCAACAGTTGGTTTTTGTTTCTCTGCAACACCTTCAATCCGAAAAAAACCTCGATTCCTATGACTATCATGATAATTTGCAAGTTACAAATTTCAGATTTTATACTTCTACGATTAATGATTTGTTTTGGTGTGTCTTTCGGATCCATCACATCCGATTATTCGTTTTCCCGACGTTTCAAACCTACTACTAAGGTTCATTATCAAGGTAGAGATGTGAGGAAGAGATCGCAGAGAAAATGGAATGAGGGATAAATAGGAGGTGAGGAAAAATAACTGACATGCATTCAATTCTTAAGTTATTTATTAATAGTAAATTCAAATGTATTTAATTTACAAATTAATTAGGTATTTATTTCAGATTTAAAATTAATAAGGAATTTATTTTAGGTAATAATAAGGTATTTATTATTAGTAAATCCAAAAAAATTTCTATATTTTATTATAAGGATAGGATATAAGTTACAAATTGTCCAGATTTTGTCCCTAATATTTTATTTCCTATATCTTTGAGTCTGGAAAAACTTCAAGCTTAATACAAGGAAATTATCGTTTGTGACATTTCTCATCAACCTCCTGATTTTCTACCTAATGAAGTTTTGGTCACAAATAGTTTAGGTGATGAAAAATGTTTGCAGGGAAATGAACCTCTTGTATCACCTCTGAATATTTCATACATCCTGTCAAATCAGAAATCGAAGATCAAGTTGGTTCAACATCTCTCCCTATTGATGAAACCAACCTCGATCTCTTGAACATATACTTAGGTCTTATCCTAAATCTCATGCACCTGTCGACAATGACTTGGGTCTTCTCCTGGACGAACCCAGTTGTCCTGTAAAACTGATGGACCATGACGTGCATGTATGATTCATTCCTCCCTCTGGATAACAATAATGCACGGGATTAGGGTACTGGCACGATTGGTCCCCCCTCATCCGAACCATTTTGTCCATTATACCCTGATTTATTTCATGAGTCAACTGCACCGATGATTTATACCGGTCATTCAAAATTTTATCCTGCTAGTGTTGTTTGTAGTGATGAACACGAGGGTGATGTTTCACATGTTTGCAATATGATGCAATATGTTGTCCTTGATGGCAACCTACTTGATGATGTTGTACTTGATGGAAACCTCTTGATGAGTTGCCTTTTGATAGCAACCTATTTGTTAAAAATGTAAAAATGATGTATCTACAGATCAGTTTAGATGTGATAGAGAAATGAAGTTCAGTAAGTGCCAGAGAAATGATAAATATAATATGTCACAATGTATACGCAGGTTTGATGAAGGCAACCCACGTATGGATGCAATGTATATGCTACTTTTATGAAGGAAACCCGTGTATACATTCAGGATAAGTATACACGCAGTTTTTATGAAGAGAAGTCGCGTATACACGTGGATAAGAACGATCCAAGTCACGTATGCCTTTTACGCTCTAAAAATTATGATACCAAGGGGCATTACCATGGTATTAGCCCACAGTATTGAGCGTTGTATTGTCTATTTGATTTTGTCCAAGAAACCATCAACAATTGTGTGGTTTTGACTCATGGTATTGGTAAAGGATAAATATATATAAGGAGAAGAAGATCATAGTGTGAAGTGTGCATTAGTAAGGGTTGTTACTGAATAATTTTCTCTGAGGTATATTTGCATGGGATGAACTCTGTTTTAATTGATATATCTGAATATATGATGCACTCATGGATACGATGATGGTGCAGGATCTCTAGATCTGAAATGACTATGCTCTTGTGTGATCCATTGAAGATATGATTAGATCTATGACCTGGCACAAGTTTTCTAAAGTCAAGCAAAGAAATCTGGTAAGTTCTATGGATCTGGTTTATTCTGCAAAGTTTATATTTACAGAGCTATAAGCTAGTTCATCTCAGTAAAAGCGTGTATATACGTGGATTTTCTTCAGAAAAGGCATGTATGGCAGTTAGGGTATTCTGAAGCTTACTGCAGAGGTTTTTCTGTTATTCCTGCTATTAATTTTCTATCTGTCAATGAAGTCTTCTTGTAGATCTAGGTTGTTTGAACACTGTATATGCTGCAAAGTTGATTATGTACAAATTTGATCAATGAGAGAATAAACATGGTTGATGGTGACTAACTAATGAAAGATTCTGCATTTCTAAAGATATCTGACTAAAAGCCTCATATCTGGATCTGAGACTGATTACATTATGAAAAACAGTATTCACAGAGCTATGCGCAGGTTGGTTTGAAGGAAACGCGTATACACCTGGGTTCAGAGAAGCGAAGTAGCGTATGCATTTTAAGTTGATGAATGTTCAGGGTTGAGTTTGTATTTGCATATTTATTTTGAAGTCTGGGTTACTTATGGGTTATGGTTTCAGTGATCTCACTGTTCTGGTTGATGTATTGGGTAAAGTTTATCGTTGTTGATGTTTATGAAGAGTTGTGTTGATGTTGTTTGATCCAGTATGAAAATTGATGAAACGTGGTCTGCAGTGGTTCTAAAGGAAGTAGAAGCTTCCTGATAGTAAAAGCTGGTGTTTTGATCAGGGGGTTGAAGCTCCCTTCTGTTAGTGGTTGGTGAACGAGCTCAGGGGGTTGTAGCTCCCTTCCAATAGCAACTGGAAAGCGAGAGAAGGTTGTAGCCTTCTGCAGGTAGATGCCTACGTACTGATATGAGTCTGCATCAGTACAATATTGTAAACAGTTTTCCATATAATAAATATTGAGGACAGAGACGACAGCAGCGGTGGTTTTCTCCTGAATTGGGTTTCCACCTTAAATATTGGTGTTCATGTGTGTTGCACTTGTGTGATGATTTATACTGTTGTCACTGCACATATTTACTGATTATCTAACAGATGCATGACTGGTAAACCTAGTTAAAAATTGTTCCTAAATTTTTTTTCTAATCTGCAAAATTATATCAATATACACTAGTTGCTTTTAGTATATGCGCGTGTATACGCAAGTTGGGCTCATCAAAGTCGCATATGGAATTCTATAAAGAGAAAGTTAAAATCTTTTCAGTAAATCTCTAAATACTGATTCACCCACCCCTCTCAGTATTTTTCCAACAATTGGTATTAGAGCCGGTCCTTCTGAAGAAGCTTAATCGCTAGAACGAAGATCAGCTAAGATGAGTAATCAAGAAGGGAAAAAATATAACAGGCCTCCTCTCTTCAACGGAAACAATTTAATCTTGTGGAAGACAAGGACAAGATCCTATCTTCAGTCTCTTGGAGCAGATGTATGGGCTATAGTTGAAGGAGGTTATCAATATCCATCATCAGTTCCAACAGATGGAGCAGAAAGAAAGAAATATGAAACCAATGCAAAGGCGGTCAATGCATTTTTGGGAAGTCTGACTGAATCAAAATTTGTCAAAGTCATGTAGTTGAATACAGCAAAGGAGATATGGGACAAAGGTAAAATGTGCTAAACTCCAAACTCTCAGAATTCAATATGAAAATCTCAAGATGCATAATGAGGAAAGCATTGCCAATTTCTTTTTACTTCTAGATGATATTGTAAATCGTATGAGAAATTTGGGTGAAACCATCACGGACACTGCTCTGGTTGAAAAGGTTTTAAGATCTCTAACTCCCAAATTCAAGTCTAAAGTGTCTGCTATTGAAGAAAAGCAATATCTACAAACTCTTACTATTGTTCAACTTCATGGCATTATGATTGCTTATGAAATGAGAAAAGGAGGTCCATCTGAAGTCAAAGAAGCTGTCTTTAGAGCTGCTGAAAAAGGAAAGGAAACAAAAGAACAAGAAGGATCAGGGTATGTTTCAGAAGAAGATGAGATAAATTTTGTAAAGAAGCTACAACTTGGCACAGAAAGGTTCAGAGGTAATCTTCCTTTTAAATGTTTTGCTTTTGGAAGGGTTGTTCATTATGCTGCTAAGTGTCCTTATAAAGAAAAACATGAAAAGGGAAAGGAAGTGGCAAAAGGAAATAAAAATTAGTTCATCAATAGAAAAATTTATTATACTCATGAAGATAGTGATGGGCTATCAAATAGTGACAAAGGAGAATCTGATCAAGATGTCAGACTACTCACAGCTTTTGAAAAAGACTCTACTGAGGCTAAAGATACATTTATGGATGCTCTAGAAGAAAATGATTTTCTTGAAGAAATTAATCAACTCAAAATATGTTTGGAAGAAAACAAAATTTCCATAGATACTCTAAAGAATCAACTTATAGAAATGAGAAGCATAATGAGAAATTAGAATGTGAAATAGTAAGTCTAAGAATGGAAATTGAGAAAGAAAAAACTTTAAATCTTAGATTTGCTAAAGGAACTGAAACCTTAGATGGAATTATCAAGGTTCAATGCTCTCCTTTTGTAAAGACAGGTCTTGGATATATCGGAGAATCCTCTCAGTCTTCAGCACCAAGCTATCTAAATGCAGCTAAAGCCAACCTACAATTCCGTCACTCAAAAAGAGAACAAAGAAACTTCACAGGTAAAGCATGACCACTTTAATACAAAGAACAATAACAGAAATATCAATCAGAGAAATACCAATCAACAGGTAAACACGAATAGAAGGTTTCATGATCGCATAAATTTCTTCCTTAATGGGAAATGTTTCTCATGTCATAATTTTGGTTATAAAGCTGCTTAATGTGTTGCATACAAAACCATCATGACCAGAGAAGCAAGAAAGCAAAGAAATGAGACTGGAATAAAGAAGAATACTTATAACAACTTTTCTCCTCTTCAATACTTATTGCAATAACTTTGGTCATGGAGAATCTGAATGCAGGAGAAAAATTCAGCCAAAAGAGCATATACCTTCAATTTCCAAGGTATGGAGAAAGAAGGACATACAAGTTGAGAACTGTGGCATAGCCTTATTTGCAGAAGGGGAAGAAAATAAATGGTACATTGATAGCGGATGCTCAAAACACATGACAGGTGATAGAAATAAACTCCTTGCATACCATGTTCTAGAATAAGAAAATAATGTTACCTTTGGAAATAATGCTCCTGCTATCATTAAAGGAAAAGGTTATGTTTTTCTAAAAGAAAAGGTAAAAGCTAACAATGTTATGTATGTGGATGGATTAAAACATAACCTGTTAAGTGTGAGTCAAATGTGTGATCAAGGAAATGAACTTGTCTTTAGTTCAAAAGAATGTGTGGTTCGTGAATTTGACACAGGAAAAATAGTAATAAAAGGAACTAGAACACCAAGCAATCTGTATGTATTGAAAGGTTTCAAAAAACAATGTTACTTGGGTAAATCTTTAGAAAATTGGTTATGGCACAGAAGATTGGGGCATTTGAGCTTCTCTCAAATCAACAAATCTAGCAGACTCAAAGATGTTCGTGATCTTCCTAGCATCACTTTGCCTGAAAGTACCATATGCAAATCTTGCCAATTCGGTAAGCAAACCAGAGTACAATTCAATGCCAAAGAAGGATCAACAAGTAAGCCTCTTGAACTCACACATACTGATTTATTGATGAGGAAGAAGTCACCCTGTGGAGAACAATACTATATTCTATTTATTGATGACTTCGCTAGAATGTGTTGGATTGGGTTACTAAAACACAAAGATGAAGCATTTGAAAAATTTCAGATCTTCAAAGCCCTGGTTGAAAATGAATTAGATCTAAAAATCATATATCTTAGACCTAACTGAGGAGGGGAATATATATCAGATGAATTATTTTATTTCTGTGAACAACATGGCATAAAAAGACAGTTTTATGTAGCTGGAACCCCACAACAAAATGGCGTGGTAGAAAGAATGAATAGAAAAGTTCAATAGATGGCTCGTGCTATGCTTGATGATTTTGGAACACCTAATACCTTTTGGGGAGAAGCAACACATACTGCAATAAATATTCTTAACAAGGCTCATGTTCGTGTGAATAGTGGTAAAACTCCTTATGAGCTCTGGTATGGTAATCTTCCAACTGTAAAGCATTTTAGAGTTTTTGGAATTAAATGTTTTATCAAGAACAATGATGAAAAACTTGGTAAGTTTGAACCTAGAGTAGATGAAGGAATATTTCTTGGATATTCATCTAGAAGTAAAGCATATAAATGTTACAATAAAAGACTTCGGAAGATTGTTGAATGCATTGATGTTGTAATTGATGAGTCTCTCTCAGCTCCTAAAAAGGAAATACCAACAACAAATGAAGATGATGATGATGTATATCCTCCTACATCAAATAGCAACAACATGGATGGAGAAACCTATGAAGAAACAGAAGATGATCTATTTCAAAAAGCTCCATCTAGGTATGTTCAAAAGAATGATCCGAAATCTCAAATTTTGGGAGAAAAGGGATCAGGTGTCCAAACAAGAAGAAATCTTGTAGGATCTCCTAGCTATCTGGCATTTCTATCCACTATTGGACCACAAAATGTCAATCAAGCTAGCAAAGATGAATGTTGGATTCAAGCCATGAATGAAGAACTTGATCAGATTGAAAATAATCACAGTTGGGAATTAGTTCCAAGACCTCATGATAAAAATGTTATTGGAACAAAATGGAGATTCAAAAACAAGTTAAATGAAAATGGAGATGTTATTAGAAACAAATCTAGACTTGTTTGTAAAGGCTATTCTCAACAAGAAGGTATAGACTTTGAAGAAACATTTTCTCCTGTAGCTAGAGTTGAAGCCATAAGAATGTTTCTTTCCTTTTCAAGCTTTCAACAATTCAAAGTTTATCAAATGGATGTTAAATCTTCTTTCCTCAATGGTGATCTAGAAGAAGAAGTTTATATAGAACAACCAGAAGGATTTATTTTGGGAAATGATGAAAAACTTGTTTGTAAACTTAAAAAGGCTTTATATGGTCTCAAACAAGCTCCAATGGCATGGTACTATCATTTTGAAAAATATATTCATCAACAAGGTTTTTTCAAAGGGATTTACTGATAGCAACTTATACACAAAAATTGAAAATGATAAACTACTGATTGTAGTTTTATATGTTGATGACATCATTTTTGGGAGTAAAGAAGAGTCCATGAGTCAGAAATTTGATTCTGTTATGCAACAAGAATTTTAAATGTCTTTATTTGGGGAACTAACATTTTTTCTTGGCTTACAAGTGCAACAAGCAATAGATGGCATATTTTTATCACAAGCAAAACATCTTAAGAAAATTCTGAATAAGTATGTGATGGAAGATTACAAACCTGTAAGTACACCAATGGTAATTGGATGTAACCTTAGTTCTCATGATGATTCTCCCATAGTGAATCAACCAGAATACAGATCCATGATTGGAAGTCTGCTTTATCTAACCGGGACAAGACCTGAAATTATGCATGCAGTTGGAATTGTTGGATGATTCTAAGCTAATCCAAAAGAGTCACACCTTCAGGCTGTAAAAGGAATATTCAAATATCTACAAGGGACTCAAGACTTTGGTCTATGATATCCAAAGAATTCTGATCTCAGTATTCATGCTTACACAGATGCGGATTGGGCTGGAAATGTTGATGATCGAAAAAGCACTAGTGGTGGTGCATTCTTTATGGGGCCCCAATTAGTATCTTGGTTTAACAAGAAACAAAGTTCTATTGCCTTATCTACAACAGAAGCAGAATATGTGGCTGCTGCATCATGTTGCACACAACTACTTTGGATGATGCAGACTTTACAAGACATTCAAATCAAATGTTCACCTCCCATCTCCATTTTTTGTGATAATACAAGTGCCATTAGTATCTCAAAGAATCCTGTTATGCATTCCAAGACCAAGCACATTCCTATCAAGTATCACTTCTTATGTGAACAAGTGCTAGAACAAAAGATTAAATTGGAGTATGTTCCATCCAAAGAACAAGTTGCTGATTTATTTACTAAACCTCTTCCCAGGGAAGCATTCGAATATCTCAAACAAAAGCTGGGAGTTGTCTCTGCCTCTCAGATTAGATCTTCTTAATTTTAGAAGATTAAAATTCAATACGTGGGTTTCATAAAGGAAAATTGCGTATATACACGAGTTTCTTTGCATAAAACAGGGTATGGGTTTTGCTGACAGAAATTCTCTGGGTCAACATTTCAGAACAATTGTGGTGCTGTTGGGTGTTCAGGATGCCCAAGCTAAGGGGGAGCACTTGTCCTGTGGAAAAGGATGCAGTTTTGGCATTTTGATTGGTTACTATGTTATGATCTCATGTTTGAGATTCTTTGGTCTTGATTATAAAAAGTCATATCTGTAATTTGATGAAAAGGTCATGTTGAGACCTATGATGTAAAATTGTTATATTCAATCATGTAAGGAATTATTCAAATTTGTAAACCCACTTGGTTGGAAAGTGAGTCAAATATGTAAGTATGAGTCCTTGGTGATAGGAAAGGTCATACTAGGTTGAGTTATAGAGTCATGTATTTGTTAAAGATGTAAGAATGATGTATCTACAGATCAGTTCATATGTGACAGAGAAAGGAAGTCTAGTAAGTGCCAGAGAAATGATAAATATAATATGTCACAATGTATACACAGGTTTGATGAAGGCAACCCGCTTATGGATGCAATGTATACGCTAATTTTATGAAGGCAACTCGCATATACATTCAAGATAAGTATATACACAGTTTTTATGACAAGAAGTCGCGTATACACGCGGATAAGAATGATCCAAGTCACGTATGCCTTTTGCACTCTAAAAATTATGATACCAAGGGGCATTACCATGGTATTAGCCCACATTATTGAGCATTGTATTGTCTATTTGATTCCGTCCAAGAATACCATCAGCAGTTGTGTGGTCTTGACTCATGGTATTGGTAAAGGCTAAATCTATATAAGGAGAAGAAGATCATAGTGCGAAGTGTGCATTAGTAAGGGTTGTTACTGAATAATTTTCTCTGAGGTATATCTGCATGGGATGAACTCTATTTTAATTGATATATCTAAATCTATGATGCACTCATGGATACAATGATGGTTCAGGATCTCTAGATCTGAAATGACTATGCTCTTGTGTGATCCATTGAAGAGATGATTAGATCTATGACCTGGCGCAAGTTTGCTGAAGTCAAGTAAAGAAATCTGGGTAAGTTCTATGGATTTGGTTTATTCTGCAAAGTTTATATTTACATATCTATACGCTAGTTCATCTCAGTAAAAGGGCATATATACGTGGGTTTTCTTCAGAAAAGGCACGTATGGCAGTTAGGGTATTCTGAAGCTTATGGTAGAGGTTTTTCTGTTATTCCTGCTATTTGTCTATTATCTATCAATGAAGTCTTATTGTAGATCTGGGTTGTTTGAATACTGTATATGCTGCAAAGTTGATTATGTACAAATCTGATCAATGAGAGAATAAACATGGTTGATGGTGAATAACTGATGAAGGATTCTGCATTTCTAAAGATATCTGATTAAAAGCCTCAGATCTGGATCTGAGACTGATTACATTATGAAAAATAGTATTCACAGAGCTATATGCAGGTTGGTGTGAAGGAAAGTGTGTATACACGCGGGTTCAGAGAAGCGAAGTAGCGTATGCATTTTAAGTTGATGAATGTTCAGGGTTGAGTTTGTATCTGCATATTTATTTTGAAGTCTGGGTTATTTCTGAGTTTTGGTTTCAGTGATCTCACTGTTCTGGTTAATGTATTGGGTAAATTTTATCGTTGTTGATTTTTATGAAGATTTGTGTTGATACTGTTTGTAATATCCCTGTTTAGGGTAGCCCTGTTTAGGGCGGGCCCTGCCACATGTTCGAGGTCTACGTAATGAGGGGTTGTTTAGCCGCCTCCCTCAGATGCTCCGGTGGGCTGTTTAGCTCACCCTTAACGCGCTGGGTTGCTGCCCTTACTAACAGTCCAGGCTTTTGGTGTAGTGGTTAGGTCTTTGTGGTATTAGAGCAGAGGTCTCGAGGTCAAGACTTGCAGAGCATGGTGGGCTTTAATATCCATGTTTAGGGCAGCGCTGTTTAGGGTGGGCCTTGCCACGTGTTTGGGGTCTGCATAATGAGGGGCTATTTAGCTGCCTCCCTTAGATGCTCCAGTGGGCTATTTAGCCCACCCTTAAAGCACTGGGTTGTTTCCCTAACTAACAGTCCGGGCTTTTGGTGTAGTGGTTGGGCCTTTGCTGTAATATTCCCAATTAGCAATAGCTAATTGGAATTATTAATTTTGACAATTTTTCTTTTATAAATTTAAAATATAATAAAGTGGGTGAAGGGGGACACTTAGCTCACACTTAGGTTAAAAAGTATTTCCTAAAGTCACTTATAGGACATGTCTATTTGGCAACGTGGGGCCTAGTGGTCAAGTGGCAGCATAGGAAAAGGAGTAGCCTAGATAGCATGGGGCCAAGCCAGTGCAGAGTGAGTTGGAAAACATGGGCCAAGGGGGACAACGCAGAGATTGGTGGGGCCTAGGTGAGGGAAAGGATCACCAAGCATAAAAGGAGGAAGGGTCTCCTCATTCTCATTGATTCTGATTATGCATCTTTGAGATTTGTCTTCTGACATTGAGCACACTTGTTGTTTATCAAAGCCTGCACGTACTATTCAGTGCATTGGGTGTCTCCGCTTGGAGATCCCAACCTCAGTCTCGGGGGACCTCAAGTGACTGCTTTGGTGAGGAGTTTCACCCTTGTTTTTCTGGAGAGAGTTGTAGCTACCACATGAGGAGCATTCATTTAGAGAGACAACGCAGTCAGTGAGAGGGAGGACACAGTCTTGAGAGGAGGTGGTTCCGGATTGGGGATTTGTTGGTGGATTCAGCCCGGGATAGTGGGTGAGGGACCAACCCTTCCCTATTCCAGCATTTTGGTGGAGTTAGGGGCCATTATTTGGAGCAGATCATTTAGAGTCGGCGTCCCTCCTTGAGGAGTAGCGTAGTGCCTCAAGGGAGCCATTTTCAGGGGTCGGCCATTTCTGAAAAGCTTTATGGGCTTTTCTAGGTTTTGGGAGTAGAGGCCATTCCCGAAGTTTCAGAATTTTCCAAGGTGGGGAGCAGCCCCAAAGATTTAGTTCATTCCAGCAGTAGCAACAACACAGTAGCAGTACCAGCAGCTTTGGAGATAACACAGTCTAGAGGGAGAAACCATTCCGGGTCATTTCCTGAGAGTCTTTCTACGCTTTCCTAGTGCAAGTCGAGGTGCCATCATTCTGATCACCTCTGTACTCATTTCCATTTCTCAGAATTAATAAAATGAATCAACGTTCTCCATATTGTTTGTTTTCCTTATGATTTGTCTCTATTTGCTGCATGTCTTTTTTTATGTGCTTGTATTGCTATTTATTTCCATTTGGGATATTACAATGGTATCAGAGCTCATAGACGTGGCTCAGCCCGTGGAGCAGATTTTCTATGACACTAGCAGGAAAAACATACATCACCTGGAAGGGAAAAAAGTATAAAGACCAAGAACGAAGGTTAGAACTCACTTTCGGGGAAGGTGACAATGTTCCGATAGTGGACCCAGAGGAAGAATAACCGATGGCAGAGGAAAAGGATGCCGGGAAGGAGTTCAGGGAACTCCTCCTCAAATTAGTATAGGATTTGTCAAGATGGATAGAAGATATGGGACAAAGGTTCACGACAGAATCTAGACAATGCGAGACCCCAAGGGGTTTTCATGTTGGAGAGGGCTCAGGAACGTCTCATCCTTTACAGGAGCACCTCACAGCACAACAGACGACATCACACACACCTCCCTATTCCATGATGCCTACATTTCTTGCCGCAGACATTGGGGCAGAGGCACATCGAGAGCAAGAACTGACACACATGGGAGATTACTTTGCTTAGTACCAGTCATATGGCCAGGAGTTCAGAGATGCCCTCACTTTCCATGATTTTTTTCAGCTCAAGTGGGACAGCAAACCCCGCAGCCATCACAGAGGGAACATGAACTCACATGATGAGGAATTACAACGCACAGTGGGTAGATTCCATTTACCGACATTTGATGGGTCATCCAAGTGTTCGAAAAAAGCTTGGGTGGAGAAGTTGGATATATATTTCCAACTTAATCAGATGGCAGAGCTAGAGGCCATCAAAGTGGCAGGGCTGCACGTAGAGGGTGAGGCCCAGGATTGGTGTTTTCATGGGATGGCTACGCTGGGACACTTGAGAGTGATAGCATATGCTGAGTTTACGTGGAGGCTAGTGGAGCGCTTCAATGGTAGGGATCCAGTGGAGCATTTTGTTGAGCTAACAAAGCTCAAGCAGATTGGGAGGCCGGACACGTACATCTCCAAGTTCTTGAGACTTTCTGTGATGCTACCTAATTTATCCACAACTCGGATGATCTATATGTTCATAGATGGATTGGCAGAGCCTCTATGGGGATTAGTCAGATCGACGAGGCCCGTGACACTCCATGATGTAGTTGAGAGGATTTGGGATTTGCAGGATGCACTTCCTAGGACTAGAGCTCCTTTTCCCCAGAGACCGGCATTCCAGCCGAAGGGAAAGGACGAGAGGGTTCCACCTAGCAAGGGGAACCAGGGCAGAGGGTTTGGAGATGATGAGGTCAAGAGAGACCTAAAGCGGAGGAGGTTATGCTTCACGTGCCAGGAGCCATGGGCACCAGGACACCGTTGTGCCTCGAGGAAGGCACATTACATCGAGGTCTTCTCTGATATTAGCGGGGAAGAAGAGGATTATGAGGGGATGGAGGCTGGAGGCAGCAGTACAGCACAAAGAGGGGATCATCTGCCACCTCCACCACCGGGAGGAGGAGGTGCAGCTTTTGTACCCACCGGGGGAGCCCTTGCAACCTTGCGGGGAGTTCCCAAGTACTTGACATTGCGTGTCCGAGGCACAGTATGAGGGCAACGCGTGTCAGTGTTGGTAGACAGTGGGGCTACCCACAATTTCATTGATTCCCAGCTGGTAGAGTGGAGTGGCATACAGACGGAGAATTTTGAAGGGTTTTCGGTACTGGTTCCAGGGGAATGGACATGCAGTGTGCCAACCTTGGCAATGACGATGGGGACGTACACCCTGATAGATCATTTCTTCATGGTGGAAATTTCAGACACCAACATGATACTTAAGGTACAGTGGCTTATCACACTGGGGAAGGTCACCACTAATTGGGAGACCTTGGAGATGGAGTGGACGGACAAGACTGGGAGGCATGAGACGATTCGGGGTATACACACCTATCCACCACAGACAGTTTCGGCACACCGGATCGAGGCAAATTTCTGGAAGGGAGATATAGAGTGGGCAGTAGAGTTGCATGTGTCGGAGGCAGGATCTACCGGGCAGGCTGTACAGCCAGATGTACAGTCCATTATTGACAGGTATGCTACGGTATTTGGGGAGATACCACCAGGACAACCACTAGATCGAGGGTTTGAACACACGATCGAGCTGGAGCAGGGCATCCAGGCTCTTATCACTACACCCTATAGGCATCCCAAAGCCTATCAGGATGAGATTGAGAGGGCTATCCATGAGCTCCTAGCTCTTGTACACATCCATCCTAGCACTAGCCCTTTTGATTCTTCAGTAGTAGTTGTGAAGAAGAAGGACGACACGTTAAGGATGTGCATTGATTACAGGGCCTTGAACAAGAAGACCATGAAGAACCGGTACCCCATCCCATAGATCGATGAGTTGATGGATGAGCTGAGGGGGGCCAAGTTCTTCTCAAAGATTGATTTTAGATCTGGGTACCATCAGATTTGCGTGAGGGAGCAGGACATTCCCAAGACCACTTTCAGGTGTCATTACGACCATTTTGAGGTTTTGGTGATGCCTTCCACTTTCCAGTCATGCATGAATTACATCTTCTGCAATCATTTGAGGAAGTGTGTATTAGTGTTCTTTGACGACATTCTGATTTACAACAGGACATGGGAGGAGCACCTCCTACATATAGAGGCTGTATTGCGCATTTTGGAAAAGAAGCAATTTTATGCTAAGCTCTCCAAATGTGAGTTTGGGCTGAGAAAGATGCTCTACTTGGGGCACATCACAGGGGTGGACGGATTGAGGGTCCATGAGGAGAAGATCAGGGCCATCATGGATTGGCCAGAGCCGAAGAACATGACAAAACTTCGAGGATTTGTAGGGATTTGCACCTACTACCGGAAGTTCGTCAAGGGATTTTCACAAATTGCTGCACCCCTTACAGAACTTACCAAAAAGGGGGCATTCAGTTGAATGGATACAATGAAGAGGGATTTTGACAGGCTTAAGGAGGTGATGAGCAGTTGTCCGGTGTTAGCATTGCTAGATTTTACATAGCCCTTTGTCTTGGAGTGTGATGCATCGAGGGAGGGGATCGACGCAGTTTTGATGCAGGGAGGCCACCCCAAAGGCTTCGAGAGCCAGAAGCTATTGCCACATGAGAGGTTGTATGCTATATACGACAAGGAGATGTTGGCTAGCATGCATGCCTTGGCCAAGTTTCGATAGTACCTGGTGTTAGCGCTCAAATCTACCTTAGGCTGAAATAAGGTAAAACTCAAGGCTACATCAAACCACGCTCAGCCTCGTAGCTAGCCCTACGAGGACAGGAGAGGACTCTCTCCGGGTCTATCTCGGCAAAGGTCTTCAAAGGGGCTGAGATGACTTATAATTGGTACTGATTTTAGGCTAGTAAAGAGATAGGAAAGTTTGATTTTGATTTTTTTTGGTTTTTGTTGAAAAAATGGGAAAAACAATTTTGGGTCCGGGGATAAGGCCAGATCTTTACAAAATTCGAGTTGGGGCGAGGTAGGCAGTAGTCTTGATGCTTTTGATCGGGTATATGGATGGATCAGAATGACAAGGAGCTGAAGAGGGCAAGGGAGAACATGGATCCTCTCCAAACAGGCGAAAACATGTAAAACTAAACAAATTTAAAGGCAGAGCACTAGAAACAATGGATTCAACCTCATTTACTCATTCATTTAGTTTCAGAAGCATAAGAAGGGAATGGCATACATCAAACATGAAAGAACTTACAATAAACTAAGAGATAACACCATCAAGAACTGAAAGCCACAAGAATCCCAACAGGTGCTGTAAAACCTCTGATCTTTCCTTAGCCAAAATATGAAAAATATGTACAATAGTGTGCCAAACTTTTCCCAAGAGTCCAACCAGTTCCAACCTCTGAAAATGATTGAGAAATTACATCATATAGACCATCCTAACCCCTTTCCATGCCTCTAGGGGTCGAATTCCTCCTTCTAGGAGCAGTTTCAACTAATTCTAAACAAGGAGCTAGAATATAGGCAGCCAAACAACTTGCCTCTAAAAGGAAGGAAACTCATTCTTTCACTTGATTTTTACTTTTTTAGGAGTGAATCATCTAGAATAGGTAAAAGTAAGTCCAAGTTACATGCCAACCATAAAATTACATCAAGATAACTCAAAAATTACACCCACAAGCAAAACTTGTCCAACTGGCCGAAATCCTGAGCTCGAAGATGAAAAATGGACCAAAAATCTCTATGCGTAGCGCGCCTTTCAGCCTGCTTTTGGGGCACTTCCCGGAGTCCAAATTGAGCTCATGATAGCTCGTTGGAAAGCCCTGGATGTTGGATATCCAAATAAAGTAGAATTTTTCAATTTGGAGCTCATTTTCCCCTCCAAAAATTCATTCTCCCAGAAGTACTTCCTGCTGGTGCAAAAGGTGGCAGAAAGGTGATTTTCATGGTGTTTTTTGTCCTTTTGATCATCCAAAACTTGATGAAATGCTTTGGTCCAACTAGAGCATGCATAACTTACCATGAAAAATCCAAAAATATAAATTTTTCCTCCAGAAAGTGTCCCAATCATAAGCGAGCGCGTCGACGCGCTACGCGTTGGGCTGAAAAACCTGTTTTGAGACCAAAATTTTCCAAAATGACAAAAACTTCTCCAAATTTGCTGAAATTTGGACTGAGGGTACATCATCAAGTATCATGCCCATTGAAAGAAGTTTCGGCCAAGATTATTCCTTTTCACGCCTCCTCAATGCCTTCTTCGTCTATGTTGCCCGAGGTGAATATGAAGAGTTTAGTGTCTTGGTCTCAATGCCAAAATATGCTAAGTAGGAAGGGAGTGTGGGAAATAAGGCAATGGGAACAATGGAATGTACTCAAGTGAGATTTAAAGTGCAAGGACACTCACTTTATTTTTTGAGAACTTGGGGTTTGAGGACTTTACAAATGAGATGGGGAAATGGGAATGATAGGGAATGAAGTGACTTGGGGATAGGAAAAAGGGGTTTAGGAATAAGTCACTTAGGATGTAAGGGGATGTAAGGGGATAAGGAAAATAGAATATAATAATGAGATCATGGGAGATGGAAAAACAAGGTGGGAAGTGACACCAAAACTATTTTAAAACACCAATTCAAAAACCATGGAGAGGCATTTCTTCAACAAGATAGAGTTGGTTTTTGACATTCAACTCTCATATACGATTTTCAAACTACACCAAAACTTGAAAAATAGAAATTAAAACACACATAAACTTATTTGGAACAAAGGGGACTGAGTCAATTTGATTTTTGGTAAAGAAATGACAAAAATTTTGAGTTCTGGCCCAATGCGTCGCGCGCACTTTTCTATGCGCCGCGCGCTACATAGTTCATTTTTCAGGAGGATGTTGGAGGCCTTACTGGTGTCCAAATTGGGTGTGTGATAGCTCGTTGGAAAGATCTTGGAGTCTAATTTCCAACCCAAGTGTAATTTTTCAATTTGGAGTTCATTTACCCTGTCAAAAATTAAATCTCCCAACACTACTTCCTGCAGGTGCATCAATTCTCCTGAGGCAACGATATTCTTGACATTTCTCCAAAACCATTACACCTGTGTAAAAAGTGAAGGATTTTTTTCTTCCTTGGCATGTTTTGGACAAAAACCTCTCTCAGTTTTCCGAAATTCATCTTTTATTTCTCAGAAACATGATTTGAGTGAAACCTATCCCGATGGGTGGAACAAGGGATTTGTCGAAATGAATCGAAATGAAGGGGATAAGGGGCTTCTAAATTCTTGGGGAAATTTGGGGAAGTATGGAGGGATGTTAGGAAGCAGGGGAAAGTGGAATCTCAGAGATTGGGTGAGGGGAAGGGGTCCAAAAGGGAAAAACACAAGCCTAGCCTAGAAAATTGCCAAGTTGTGGCAAGAAACTAGGGTTTGTGAAAAATGAGGAATTTGGGGAATCTCACTGATGGGAAGTGTTTAATAAAGTACATTAATGATAGGGGAAGGTGTATGAACATCAGGATACAATTTTTTCTAATGATTTGACCATCCAAGAGAAATTACCTCCAAAACCCTAGGAGAGGGAAATGGACCTTACCTAGGCACAACTGAAGCATGAACAAGCTGTAAAATGACCCAATGGAACTTGACATGATGATGAAAACCCTTTGAATGATGGTACACTCAGCTGAATGGTGACATGAACCAACATTTGGAAAACTTTGAAAAGAGTGAAAACAAACCCTAGACCTAATGCCTAGTGACCAAATTTTGCTTGAAGACTCATTGAAATGACAAAATTTGACCTTGACACCTTAAAATCACTTTGTAAGAGCATGTTTGATCACTGAAGGAAAGCTGCAAAGGCTGACACTAACACCTGGTAGGGAACATATTCAGGGTGAGGACGGATCACAACAACCTTCGATTCTTTTTAGAGCAGAAACAGTTGCAGGAGAGGCAACAGAAGTGGGTCAGTAAGATCCAAGCTTATGACTTTGACATCGAGTATGTCAAGGGGATGAAAAACGTTGTGGTAGATGCACTTTCTTGCAGACCGGCAGTGTTGTCCTTGATGAGTTTGGACACGGACTGGAGGGCTCAATTGTTGGTAGAGTACTCCAAGGACCATTTTTCTTGTGAGATTTTGGATGGACAGGTGACAGATGATAGGTACAAAGTGATGGAAGAGGTGATCTATTACAGGGACAGGATCTTTTTGACTGAGGGCTCCCATCTCAAGAAGATATTGCATGCCTCACATGATTCTCCATTATCAGGCCACCAGGGGTTTACCAAAACCTATAGGGCGATCAAGGAGAGGTTCTCTTGGAAGGGCCTCAAGGAGGATGTGGTCCAACATGTCAGTGAGTGCGAAGTTTGCCAATGTAACAAGGGGGAGATGAACCATCTGGTAGGATTATTGCAGCCTCTTCCCATACCTAAGGGGAAATGGGAGAGTATTTCGATGGACTTCATTACAGGGTTTCCCATGGTACAGGGCAAGGATTGCATATTTGTCGTCGTTGATCAGCTGACTAAATATGCTCATTTTTTCACCATATCGACACATTACATTGTAGCACAGGTAGCAGAGTTGTTCTTCAGGGATGTTTTTATATTGCATGGTCTCCCAAAGACCATTGTCAATGATAGGGATAGTTGCTTCATGGGCAGATTTTGGCAGGAGATTTTTTGTTTGGTGGGCACTGAGTTGACTCTGAGTACTAGCTACCACCCCCAGACGGATGGACAGACCGAGATAGTGAACAAGTGGCTAGAGGGCTACTTGCATAACTATATTAGCGGGCAGTAGAAGGCATGGTTGAGATGGTTTCACTTGGGGGAGTACTGCTACAACAACACTCATCATATGTCCATTGGTATGTCTCTGTTTTATGCATTGTATGGATATCATGCTTTATCTTTTGTTGAAATGATGTTTGGTGTTAGCAAGGCTCCTATAGCCAAGGATTAGATCCAAGAGAGTCAGGATATACTCCGAGCTCTCAAGGATAACATGGCTACAATGCAGAACTAGCAGAAGTTGTATGCCGATAGGGGACGAGTTGAGAGGTAGTTTGAGGTAGGGGACTTGGTCTACCTACGCTTGCAGCGATATCATCAGTCCATGCTGAAGTAGAAGGGGGCTGAAAAGCTCAAGCCTCACTTCTATGGACCTTACCAGGTGATACACAGAGTGGGACAGGTTGCATATGAGTTGGAGCTGCCCATAGGTAGCAAGATTCACAATGTTTTTCACGTATCATGCCTGAAGAAGGCACTGGGGCAGCAAGTGACTGCAACAGAGAAGCTTCCGCCCATAGATGATGAGGGGCATTTGGTGCTACAGCCAGAGACCATTATTGACACTAGGGAGAGGCCGCTATGGAGCAGGACAGTCAGGGAGTACCTAGTGAGATGGAGGAATTTACCGGATGAGGACGCCACCTAGGAGAGTGAGAAGATTATGCAACATCCATCATTACAATTGCTTGAGGACAAGCAACGATTTGCAGGGGGAGATTTTAATATTCCCAATTAGCAATAGCTAATTGGAAATATTAATTTTGACTATTTTGCCTTTATAAAGTTAAAATATAAATAAAGTGGGTGAAGGGGGACACTTAGCTCACACTTAGGATAAAAATTATTTCCTAAAGTCACTTATGAGACATGTCTATTTGGAAACGTGGGGCCTAGTGGTCAAGTGGTTGTGTAGGAAAAGGAGCAGTGTAGACAACATGGGGCCAAGCCAGTGCAGAGTGAGTTTGAAAGTGTGGGCCAAGGGGGACAATGTAGATATTGGTGGGGCCTAGGTGAGGGAAAAGCTCACCAAGCATAAAAGGAGGAAGGGTCTCCTCATTCTCATTCATTCTGATTATGCATCTTTGAGATTTTTCTTCTGACGTTGAGCACGCTTGCTGTTTAGAAAAGCCTGCATGCACTATTCAATACATTGGGTGTCTCCGCTCAGAGATCCCAACCTTAGCCTCGGGGGACTTCGAGTGCCTACTCGGGTGAGGAGTTTCACCCTTGTTTTGACGGAGAGAGTTGCAGCTACCACAGGAGGAGCATCCATTCAGAGAGACAGTGCAGTCAGTGAGAGGGAGGATGCAGTCTTGAGAGGAGGTGGTTCCAAATTGGGGATTTGTTGGTGGATTCAGCCTGTGATAGTGGGTGAGGGACCAACCCTTCCCTATTCCAGCATTTTGGTGGAGTCAGGGTCCATTATTTGGAGTAGATCATTCAGAGCCAGCGTCGCTCCTTAAGGAATAGCGTAGTGCCTCAAGGGAGCCATTTTCGGGGGTCGTCCATTTCTTAAAATCTTTCTGGGATTTTCTGGGTTTTGGGAGTAGAGGCCATTCCTGAAGTTTCAGAATTTTCCGAGGTGGGGAGCAGCCCCAAAGATTCAGTTAAATCCAGCAGTAGTAGCAACACAGTAGCAGTACCAACAGCTTTGGAGATAACGAAGTCCAGAGGGAGCAGCCATTCCGGGTCATTTCCGAAGAGTCTTACGCTTGCCTAGTGCAAGTTGAGGTGCCATCATTCTGATCACCTCTGTACTCATTTCCATTTCTCAGAATTAATAAAATGGCTCAGCGTTCTCCATATTGTTTATTTTCCTTATGATTTGTCTCTAGTTGCTGCATGTCTTTGTTTATGTGCTTGTATTGCTATTTATTTCCATTTGGGATATCACTATTTGATCCAGTATGAAAATTGATGAAATGTGGTCTGCAGTGGTTCTGAGGGAAGTAGAAGCTTCCAGCCAGTAAAAGTTGATGTTATGATCAGGGGGTTGAAGCTCCCTTCTAGTAGTGGCTAGTGAATGAGTTCAGGGGGTTGCAGCTCCCTTCCAGTAGTAGTTGGAAAATGAGAGAAAGTTGTAGCCTTTTGCAGGTAGATGCCTGCGTACTGATATGAGTCTGCATTAGTACAATATTGTAAACAATTTTCCATATAATAAATATTGAGGATAGGGATGACAACAAAGATGGTTTTCTCCCGAATTGGGTTTCCACCTTAAATATTGGTGTTCATGTGTGTTTCACTTGTGTGATGATTTATACTACCGTCACTGCACATATTTACTGATTATCTAATAGATGCATGACTAGTAAACCAAGTTAAAAATTGTTCCTGAAAATTTTTTCTAATCTAAAAAATTATATCAGTATACGCTAGTTTCTTTTAGTATATGCGCGTGTATACACGAGTTGGGCTCATCAAAGTCGCGTATGGAATTCTGTAAAGAGAAAGTTAAAATATTTTTATTAAAGCTCTAAATACTGATTATCCCCCCCCCCCTCTCAGTATTTTTCCAACATCACAATCACATGATGGATATCCTATTTATGATATCTTCCATCTACATTCGTTAACCAATGTAGAAGGAGACCTTGCATCTCTACAAATTTAGGATGATTTTCTCACTGATTCGTCTTTACCTTTGATCTGAGAAGATCCTTGTATGCCAAATACCCAACTTGATCAAATTGGTGGCTTCAGATATTTCCATTTTCTCTAAAACCTATTCTCTCACACCTCTGGTGATTGTCATTCGTACCTATCTATTGATCCTACGAAGCCACCGAAATTCGATGATTCACCTTTCGAAGATTCAGGGACTCATCAGAAAGTTGAGGCACTTCATCTTCAATTTATGGTTATGTCATTTTCTCATGATCCTAATGAGACCCCTGAACCAAGTTAGATTAGGGTTTCCACGCACCACACTCCTTTCCACATAATATTGTCGAATTATAGGTTATCTTGGAAATCCTCTAATTCGAGTGATGTTTCTTTGAGCACATACTCCCATCCCCTATTAGTTGATATGCATCAACCTCTATACCCTAATTTTTTTATGAAGGGAGTACATCGGCCATTGTCTCAAATATTTTTGACTATTGCCCAGCTAGTACGGATTGCATCCAGGTACAAGCAGGGGATGTTTTGCAATCTAATCACTCAACCTCCCTATTGCCTAAGAATCTTCTAGTCAATTCATCTCATTTTCAGGAATCTAAATAATATAATATGTTGAACTGTTAATCTATCAATGTGAAAACATCTAACAAATTAACAGTTATCCAGTCACCGCAAATAATGACCATATGCATTCACCAATTAATCTCACGAAACCACCAAATTTGATAGCTACCTGTTTGAAGGGTCAAATATTTCCTAGGGAAATGAGGCACTTCAACTCTTGCTGGTGGTTATGTCAGGTCCCCATGTCCTCGAAAAAACCCATGGAGAACTTCAAAATAAGGTTTTTGAAATTAGGGTTTATGGACTTGAATCCTCTGGTATCTCATTTTCACCTGGTGGATGCATATTTGTCCCATGCCATCAAATTTATCATCCTCACTACTATGATAAGGTTGTTTCTCTGCTTGAAGGATATTATCTAGCAAATTTCTCTACAAGAAAACAACATCTTACCTCAGTTGCACCAGATTTACGGTTAAGCATGAATGGATGTGTGTCATAGCTGGAGGATTATAGGTTTTAAGTACATATTTCTGTTTATTAGGATAGGATTGCAGTTTGTCTTGAACAATATTTTCAGGCATATTTTCCTATAAGTAGACATGACCTTCTTGATCTTGTGAATGTATCACATGTAAGCTTTGATGTTAGTGCACCATTATTCATGCTGGTTCTAATTGCGGACATCCTTATTCTTGTAGGTCGGGAATTGATGTGATGGTTGCATTAGAAGTCTGATTTCACATGACCCGACCTCCTTTTTGGTTAAATTAGGGTTTTAGGTTTAGGCTAGCTAAGTTTTGCTAATTAGAGTTTTTCTTGTCCAAGTTTGCTAACTAGGGTTTATTTCCTAGAATTTGCTTTATGGTTTATATGTTGTCTTTCTTTAATTTAGGTAGTTTAATTTTACGCATTATGATTTTATGCTAGTTTGCACTCATATTATTACAGTGCTCATTGTTGCATAACATGCATAAACTCTTTTCTTGGTCCTTTTATCCACAATTAGATGAATCCTTCCGCACATAGTATTGCATTGCATTATAAGCCCCCCCTATTGCATCACATCATGCATTTTCCTTCTTGCATAGAATACACTGGTCATTGACCTAGCCTTTTATTTTTCTCTATGTCACGTGCCACTGCATGAGCCTTCAAGAACCTAGAACCTTTGGTCATTCCTACAAGACCATGCATAACTTTATCTCACCTTTTTTCACATGCTCAAACCCTAATGGAGCTTTCTTGGACCTCTTTGCACATGTTGAAACACTAGAAGAGCTTCCCTGGTCACCTCACCCTAATGTTAAAACCCTAACCCTAATGATTGTGTGTGTTTTTGGTGGTTATTATAAGGGGTAGTTTCTCTTAGAACTAGTCATCAAAGTCACATCCTAAACATCTTTCCTACGAGTCTAATTCATTAGCCAGGGAAATACAAACAAGTTTCTTGTGGGGAACCCTAATCAGTTTAAGTGACCTATATCCATAACCTGAACCTCATGCTCAACATGGTTTTGAATATCTCAATGACTTGTTTTCATGGTTCACCTGTTAATGAGAGATGATATGTGGAAGCTTGGCATGAGGGAAAACCCAAACCAGAATATCTTTCAGTTTCTATCAAACAAGAGAAAACCTCTCTTTCCCGTAAAATAATTCAGGATCCCTCATTCACCCTGGTGTAATGAACAACCAATAATAAGTGCTAATATGCACATGAAAGAAAATTAAATTAAATAAAGGGTAAAGGATCAAGAAAGGATTGTTGTGCAGGGAGGTAATGCAACGACTCCTTTGAGGTACTAACTAGGCTCATTGGCAGCAGAGAAACATTTGTGATTTGCTGAAGTGACTCCGCCAGGGTACTGTCCA
Organism: Pinus albicaulis; assembly: GCA_034641835.2. Classification (NCBI taxonomy): domain Eukaryota; kingdom Viridiplantae; phylum Streptophyta; class Pinopsida; order Pinales; family Pinaceae; genus Pinus; species Pinus albicaulis. Next base: position 307,167,898 of record CM076571.1, read on the forward strand.
AGCGTGCTGACAGTGTAGCAACACCATAAAATTATTTTAAAAAATTATGAATACAATAATCCCTCTGCCTCGTTATTTGAATCATCATCAACTACTAGCATGTGTGAACTTATAATTGGGTGTTTAATGATTGGCAAGACCTATATGAGACACAAAGGGAAGCCATATATGTAGAGGTCAAGGTAAAAAAAAGAGGCACCCATAGTGATTGTTCAATATTCCTTTGCATCAATATCAAGACTCGTATTATTGTAGGGATGTTGCCAGAGATGCTGGATTCTACCACTGGTTCACCAATTGTTGTAGCTACTACAACACCACCCAAAATTTTGGGCATATTCAAAATTTTGGATCCCCTTATTATCGTTGAGCCCATTAAGGTCTCGACCTAGTCTTTGATCGGTTAATATCCCCATGACCTATTCCTACCAAACCCTATCGTTGCACCCATTCGTGCGGTGAAAATCACACTCACTTGTCTTGTTGTCTGATGATTGCATTATGATTTGGAGGTTTGCTGCGTCAAAGAGAGTTGAGAGTTCCACTGTGGATTTGAAGCTAGGTTTTCCATAGTAGTCAACATCAATTAGTGAGGATACTAAGCCCAGACATATAAGGCTTCAGTCTAACTGACCATACTAGGGTTTGGAGGGAGCCCTAATTTTTCAAGTGAGTGATCCCATTCTTGTTTTACCTAATTCATATTCCCCTAGGGTGCATTATCATCGACGTTGCATGGAATCATGATAAAAATCATCGAATATTAGTGTCCCTCAGGTTCGTGATTTGTTTCCTCCATATTAACATGTCCATTAGGGTTTTTAGGGCATGTATTTCTTTAGTGATGCATTAGAAGTCCTACGCACCTGCAAGCCTCTTTTTCTCTGGAATATGCATTGAAACAAAGTGGAGACATCTTGCATTGATGGTTAGGGAAGTGCTTGAGCTTCAATGGGGTGTATAAAATGCTAGCTCTCCTATGTAACTCTAAAAACCTAAATTATTATGAATAAGGATCCTACCATGCCTTGATCTGGTGGTTCAAATTTATGCTCAAAATTCAAAGTTCTCAGAATGGAATGAAACCTATGGGATTGGGTAGATCTCGTCATTCTGAATTTGGCGTAATTCATTTCGTGCAAAACTGACTTCATATGCTCCTTCAATCACGATATTTTCATTTGGGTAAAAAATAACAAAAATTGTTTTTGGATGTATAGGGCTGTCCATTCAGTAGTCCGTACTGCTCACTGGACTCTTGCTGTGTTGGATGACCTAACTTTTTCTTTCAATTAATGGTTGCCACTTGTCACAATTTGGTTAGTTTTTAATTTGAGCATTTTCATTCGTTAGATATTCTACCAATGGTAGGGAGCCACGTGGGCCAATGGGAGGTAGCCATGTGGCCTCCCCGCATTGGCCGATTTTTTTTTTATAAGTCCAAAAGCACTCGAGCAGATTTGAACACGCAACCTTTGAGCTGCAATACTGGCACCCTACCAATGTGCCATACATTTTTTCTTAACATATGCATGTTTAAAACATTACTTGAAGGCTATTTATGCGATCATGGTTGGGAGGTGGGTTGGGGCTAGCCCTAGCCCTGGTCACCGCGCCCATGGGAAACAAAGGGTGGGACCAAAGGCCAGGGCTTAGCCTACCTCTGAATTATATTAAAATATTTCAGCCACTGATATTAATAAAAAAATTGGTTATTAGGCCACATTATGCAAATTAATAGTCCCACAATTTGCATCGATGGTTGGAAGAAAAGTCACTCAGCTGGTGCTTTTTGGGGTTAATTTGTATGGCGGTTTGTAGGCAAGGTAAAATTGTAGGACAAATATCCGAAGAACTTGGGAGGCTCATAAATTCTTTAGATTTTATCCTTTTTGGGAGCAGAAAGAGGCCAGACAGGGGTTTTTGGGTGCTTTGAAGCCATTGGAGCTATCTGTTGAGCCATTTAAGCATTGTAATTGTATGAAAACACCATTTTTTTAGCATAATGAAAGAGGCCCAACCATTGGAAGTTGGACCAAGAGATATAGCTCACGAGGAGTGAACTCCTTCATCAATTGTTGTTGTGTTTTTGCTGTTATGGTGATATTATCTCTTATTTACTACACAAACTATAATTTTTATGTATTTTATTGTGTTTAAGAATTTGATAAAAGAGGCTTAAAACCCTAATTGAAACACTTGCAAAATTTACATAATCTTCAAGAAACTTCACATACAGATTAGTTTGGCATCAAAGCTTAGGATTTCTTTGTTGCTGTGAGGGTTTAATTGTTTGCAAGTGTATGTAGTTCTTACAAGGTTGAAGCTCAAAAGAGGAGAAAGAAAGCTTGTGGTTGCAAGTCCTCAAGTTAGGTCAAGGATAAGGAGAGCAGGTTTGCCACAATATCCACCACAAATTCTGCCTCAAATTGTAGTTCAAGCTTCAAAAATTATGTCACATGAAGAAGAGTCTGACAATATGTCAGAGGATGAAAAATCCTTTAGGAAATCATTCTTTGATATGACAAGAATTGTGAATTTCTCTATGGCGAGAGAAACATAAGATTGCAAGGTGAGAGCTCCAATCCTCCAAAGGGAGACAAGTATTCAAAAGGAGAAGGAGCAGATGGTGAAAAGCCTCCAAAATGTAATGGTAATGGTTACAAACCACCTTTGGCACCACGATTCTCTTTACCTTCATCCTCACCATCATATTCACCATTATCTTCTTCCATAACAAGCCCTTCACAAACACCTGCACATTCTCCAAAAGGTCATGGTGAATCTCCATTTTTAAAGCTTGACATTAAGTTTATTTTTCCTATGTATGATGGAGAGGTAGATGCTGAAATATTAGAAAATTGGGTATGTCAACTTGAAGTGTATTGCAGGATATAAAGAATCAAGTATGTTGACACGAAGATTTAGCTTGCTTCACTAAGATTGGAAAGTGTAGCTCTTATTTGGTGGGAAGCAAAAACTCAAGACATGGAGAAACATGGTAATGTCTTAACATATTGGAATGATTTTTTTTCTACCTTAAGAAGAAAATTTTATCCATTATCATACATGCAAAAGGATATGATGGACTGGAAAAACTTTAGGCAAGGTAAAGGACAACGTGTGCAAAGCTATACTCAAGAATTTAGGAGAAGAGCACTAATATTGGGTGTGGATTTGACATCTCAATAAAATTTGTTGAAATACATTAGAGGTTTGCATAGTTACCTAAGACATAATATTCTCATGTTTAATCCTTCAAATTTAGATGAGGTATGTGTACAGGCCACACATCTAGAGGAAAGAGGTAAACATGTTTCAGAGGAGACAAGTTAGGATACCTTTGAGTCTGGAGAGAAAGGAAAGGGTAAGTACATGGGGACATGTAATAATAATGCATCCATCAAGATGGAAAAAGAAAAAATCACATGCAAACACTACTCCAAAGATGGACATGATTAAGATCATTGCTAGAAATTTAATCCAGAGATGAGACCCAACAAACTTAAAAACTAGGAGAAGGAGATGATAGCTGCAACAATAACACATGATTTAGGTTCTGATTGTGGAGATGAAACAAAGATCATAGCAATGAGTTTTAAAGGTAAGGAAATTGCAAGTACTAGTTATTCAACTTGTCTTAATAGTAATCAAAATGAAGAAACAAGAATTGAGATTTTCCATGTTAGATTTATTTCAAAGCATACCAAGATCGACACCCTATTTGATAGTGGTTCACAAGCAAATATTATTTTTGAATACTTAGTCAAGAAGTTGAATTTAGAGACCATTCCTCATCCAAGACTTTATTCTTTAGTTTGGATATGTAATAATGCAAATTTGCAGGTGACGAGGAAGTGCATACTTAGATTTGCAATCACTGCAAACTTTTTTGATGAAGTTGAACTTGATGTTGTTTCACTTGATATTTCTGGTATTGTTTTGGGAATCCCATATCTTTATGATAGGAGAGAAATATTTCATCACCATGAGAATAAGTATCACTTGTTCAAGAATGGGATTGAGTACATTGTTAGAGCGCATAGTAAGAATATGAATTTGTCTCTTATGCATGCTTGAAAAATGAAGAGAATTGTGAATGCTAGTCGAAATTTTGCTTTGTTAATGTTCAAGCATGAAGATGTTGTGAATGAGGCCTTTCAAGGAGATGCATCAAATGGGAAATATGATTTCATTGAGGTTGCTATTAGTTGTGATAATATGTTTTAGGAATCTGACATGTTTCTTTCTAAAAGAGGTAAACAAGATGAGGTAAAATTGCAACAACATGCATCATTTTTGAGTAGTGATGTGAAAAAGATGCTAGTGCAAGAGAGTGCAAAGGTCAAAGAGAAAGCGCCAAAGAAATTTGACAAAGAGGGCATTGGGTTCAAAATTCCTTCTTGTGGATTTCACAAAGTGTTGTCTTTGAAATGGGATGTTGCATGGCGATGACAATCACATTTGGTCAAGAGTTGAGCCAAGCACAAGGCGAGACATGTCAAGCATCGTCATGTCAACAATGTTCAAGGTGAGAAGAGTTTGAAATTGTTAAATCTATCTTTGATTGACGAACAAGGATGGAATGTGTTTGTTCCTTCAAGGAAGGGTTATTGTTCTGCAAATTCTAGGAAATTGCAGCAAGATTGTATCTACAACAACAAGTCAAGGTCACCAAAGTTAGGGAAGATGATCATTTTTCAAGAAAAGCTCAAAATGTCGCATTTAAGCAATTTTTAGAGGATAGAGAATGGAAGGGTGAGGGAGCTGAAACCTCATCTATTTACTGACAGATAAAGATATTTTGGAGGTCCAAAATATTCCAGTGGGGAGGAATAATTCGGTGGATCAAATGTATGCTCAAAATTCAAAGTTTTCATAATGGAATGAAACCTATGTGCTTGCGTAGATCTCATCGTTCTGAATCCGACACAATTTATTTCACGCAAAACCGACTCCACATGTTCCTTCAATTGCGATATGTTCATTTGGGTTAACAATAAAAACATTTGTTTTTGGATGTACATAGCTACCCAGACAACAGTCCGTACTACTGACTGGACCCTGACTGTGCTAGTTGACTTGAATTTTTCGGTCAATTAATGGTCGCCACTTTCACAATTTGGTTTGTTTTAAATTGGAGTGTTTTCATTGGTTAGAGGTTTGACTAATGGTAGGGAGCCATGTGGCCCAATGGGAGGTAGCCACTGGCCTCCCTGCATTGGACCAAAATTTTGTTACAAGTCTGAAAGTAGCTGAGTGGATTTGAACATAATACCTCTGAGTTGTAAGTCCAATGCCCAAACAACGCGCCATACATTGTTTTTTTAACATATATATGTTTAAAAAATTACTTAAAGGTTATGTATGCGATGGTTGGGGGGTAGGTCGGAGCTAGCCCCAACCATGGTGATCGCGCCCATAGGAAACAAGGGGTGGGACTAGGGGCTAGGGCTTAGCCCGACCCCCTGAATTATATTAAAATAATTCTGCCACCGATATTAATGAAAATTTGGTTATTAGGCCGCATAATGAAAATTAAAAGTCCCACAGTTTGCGTTGGTTTTTGGCAGAAAAGTCGCTCAGTTAGCACTTTTTGGGGTGAGTTTGTAGGGCAATTTGCAGGCAGGGTGAAATTGTAGGACGAATAGCTGAAGAACTTGGGAGGCTCATAACTTCTTCGGTTTTTATCCTTTTTTGGAGCAGAAAGAGGCTAGACAGGGGGTTTTGAGTGCTTTGAATCAATTGGAGCTATCAATAGAGCCATTTGAGCACTGTAATGGTACAAAAACACCATTTTTTGAGCATAATGAAATAGGCCCAACCATTGGAAGTTGGACAAGGAGATGTAGCCCAAGAGGGGTGAACTCCTTCATCAATTGTTGTTGTGTGTTTGTTGTTATGGTGATATTATCTCTTGTTTATTGCACAAAATGTACTTTTTATGCATGTTTATGTGTTTAAGAATTTGATAAAAGAGGCTTAAAACCCTAATTGAAACAGTTGAAAATTTTCACAAACCTCAATTTTTTTTTAAATACATATCATGCCTTGAATTAATCTTCACTATATAGAACTATTTTCCACTTGAATCTTCAAGGAACTTGCTCTATAAGTGTATCATCCCCATGGGAAACACAAATATTAAAGTCACAGTTGGTGGTTCCATTAAATGCCTAAATTTATATGTGATTTCCAAAGTGAAGCACGAGTTGCTCCATCCATACAATTTATAACAAATTAATTTGGATTATTTTTTAGTTCATGCTCCTTGATTGAATTAATTCTTATTTATTTATTAATCTCACATGAAAAGTATCACTTTGGTAAAATATTTTTTTTTTCGTTTTACCTTCTTTGCAGGAGACCAAAAAAAGTTGGCTTGGATCCACATCCAACGAAGAAACACTTGTACTCAATGAAAGAAAGAGGAAGGTTTAAGTTGTGTCACATGAACCTCATATACCCCTCTAAAATCATGTAAAGTCAATACGTATTCCCATTAAAATGGACAAAGAACACTCTCAAGCACTCAAATTTAATAAAGTAGGCATACATTCAAATTACATGGAGGTGGTATGTGCTTTGAGGAAAGAAAAGGGCACGTTGTATGTTATATACAAAGGGAATTATTAGCATATGCATCATTGTGACCAACAAAAGAGGGACGAAACACATTACTTCTGAATTATATGGGCAGATGAAGGTACACATAAAAAACAATCAAAGATTAAACCCACCATATGTGTTTTAGTTATAAAATAAAGAAAATATGCATTCCAAAATGCTACATAAATGTTAAAAGGGAAAGGGATGTTAGAGGGTATGATAAGTGAGTGATAAGCGTATCTTCAGTGGATTTTGGGGTCAATGATTTTATTTAAGGGAAATGAACATATTCAAAATCCTCATTTGGAAAAATTATTCAAATTTTACTCAAGCCCAAGTGACCATTTGGTATCTGCTCTTGAAAGAGGCCTTGGGAGCCTGCCCTAAGTATCACCATATCACAACAATCTTCCCACCGCATATTTGAAATACAAAGGCCTCAGATGCCACTAAGTGTTGGTCACTTGTAATTTCAAATGGACATTAACATATATATGTCGAATGGAAGAGAAAATCCAGCTACAAATTGAACGCCGAAGCAATAGATATGTTCTGGTTATGACAACAACAATATACCGAAATCTAAAAGGCACATAGCGTGTATTATCACAGGGTGGTTTGATCTATTTGAAGGACAGAGTGTGAATAACCATTAACTATATCAATTCAAGATAAATGCTGGAGAATGTCTAAGGGGACATGAAGCAATGCCTCGAAAGCCGTTGAGATGGTTATGCTGGCGCATTAGAATTGCAAGGGGTGTAACGCCAGGTGAATCATACGCGATGGAAAGAAAACGTAGCAAATATCCATAGAGGAGGCTACACACGCCTGTTTGTGTAGAATATCTGAACATTATTCGGTCGTGTAAATGGATCAGAAACAAAGGGGGAGCAAAGCTGAGGGTGTAGTCCAAGCGGTAGCAGGTCATGTTAACGTAGTCGTCACCAGGTTCACATTTCGAAGATAAATGTTTGTCCAATATTCGAATACAGTAGAATCGGTTCATGTAACGATAATCAATATTTATATAGGTTTAAATTTTTTGAGCTGAAGGGTTTTATAAAACTTGATTTGTAACATTCCACCGTGCGTTCAAGGAGCTAGCCTGTGCTAATGAATTGATTATAGACATAAGACGTGTGATCTGGAAAGTTGCAAGGTAGAAGTTTTTAGTGTCAATATTTGCATCTTGTCACCAGTGATCAAATGGAGTCTTATCATGTCTTTTTAGAGTCCCATAATCAATTTTTTTTTTCATTTCATTAAGTCTTCAAGCAAAAAATTTGTCACTGGGTATTAGGTTTAGGACTATTTTCCACTCCTTCCAAAATTTTTAAATCGCTGGTTCATGTCACCACTTAGCTGAGTGTATCATCATTCAAAGATTATCATCATCATTTTAGTCATCTCCATCATGATTTCATTTAGTTAAATGTCTCCATTAGGTAATTAGGGTTTCAAGGTCATTAAAAATGTCATTTCATGCATAAAATCTGACAATTGGAGGAGTGGTAATAAAGCAAGTTTCTTCAATAAATTTTGATTTCAAAATGTAATTTTATGTTTCTATATGTAATAAGAACATCATGTTACTAAAGCTATAGTTCAAGTTTTAAAAAAGTTCAAAGTTCTAAAGATATTCTTTGTTCCAAAGAAGCCACAAAAAGTTCAAGGTTACAAAGTTCAAAAGAATGAAAGTCATACATGGAAAAGACATGTGGGACCCATCATCACTCAAAGGGAGTCATTCTATATTTATAAAAGGTCTAAAATACACAAACATATTTCATTTGCACTCTCATTACCTCTCATCATTGAGCCCATCCCTCATTTGGTGAGAAAAATGTGTTTTTTGCTCAAACTGGAGAAAATTTGAGGGCGCTGCAAATACAAACATTGTGATGCACTTCTGGAGGAAGGCACTGCGCATAGGAAGAATACGCTGTGCATAGGCGTTGCGCACTAGTGGGTTGCGCTGCGCACGGGGCAGAGTTGCCTGAACTTTCCATTTACCCACCAAATTTAGTTTTCCAGAGCTCCACTCCAGATTTTTCACCCTCCAAGCTTTATAACAAGTAAGTTTACATCTGTTCACGCCCTCCTTTACTTTGCATGCTAAGAAATTGATCACAAGCTTAGTCTCCTAGGGTTTGCATGAATTTCATGGTGTTGGTCTCTGAAATATAAATTACTTCTTTAAACCCTAATTTCCTGGTCCCTCTGTTTCTGTTTACAGTTTATACATCACCTCCATCCATCACAAAGTCATTTCCCTTTATTTTCTATCATTTCCTGTAATATTCCCAATTAGCGATGAGCTAGTTGGAATATTAATTATTACTTTTTCTTCCTCGTTTAATGAATAAGAGGACAATAGAGGTCCATAATTCTCCTTAATAATGAATAAATCAATGCCAATGTGAAAATGATATATCTTGGTAGCTTAATTTATCATATTTAGGTGTGAAAAGGGGCTAGAACACATTGTATGGGTCACTTTGACCAAATCAACAACACTGTCATGGAGGAGTGGCCATCAATGAAAGACAACACAGTTTTAGATGGAGATGCTTTGCATGGAAGTAGGGTCATAAATGAATGGGGCTTAGGGTTTGAAAGCTCACATATTATAAAAGGAAGAGGATGGCAACCATATTATGTATGTTGATGTATATGATATTTCTGAATATATGGTCTGTTTAGACATATATCTTTCTCTTGCTGTTTAGCTAAGATTTAGTGTTGTTTAGCACTGGGTGTTCCTGATCGGGAATCCCACCTCTTCCATTGAGAAGCTCTTGGAGGAGTTTTGTACTACATTTTCCACTATCAGGCTTAAGGCCAAGCTTCATCTTTCATTTACAACACATTTCTTGTTGAGGGTTGAGTTGTTTTGCAGGTTCCAGTAGTGGAGACCATATTTGGCTCACCTCATTGCTTATTTTCAGTGGAGAAGGCTTCATTTCCATTGGGAGGACAGTAAGGAAGGCCCTCGTATATATTTCAGATCTTGGCATCAGGCCAACTATTTATTTGACCCTACAACGCAGTTTATTTTCAGATCTATCTTATTCCTATAGGAGGAGTTGTAGGGTGGTTTGGCACACCATTTGGAGAGAAAATTTTCTGGTGAAAGGGATCTTCCTTTCATCTAGGAGATCTATTGGAGGAGGCTATTATATTGTGCATATTAGATTAGCCACACTTTCAAGATCTGTATTTTGTAGTGGATCTTCATCCCTAGGGCCTAGATCCCCATCTTGTACATGGTGTTTTGCTGAAAACTATTAAGGGGTTCTTCAAAGGAGGTTGTATAGTGCTCAGATCTGTAGTAGATCTATCTTTTGAGGAACATATCAGCCTTAGATCTGATGTGTAATCATTCGCTATGGCAGTGCATTTAAAACAACACTGTAGCAGCCTTCCAACTTTATATATAGTAGCAACACCTCTTTTGAGGGATTTTTTCCATTGGAGGTTTGTTCTTTCTTATTTTACATCTTATGGCCCATTATTTATGCATATTTTGCTGCTGTTATAATGTATGAAAGGTATCCTTATTGGCCTCTTGCTTTTATATGATGTCTTACACTATTTTTCCAGCATTTTGCACTATATTCCTGCTTTTCCCGTTTGGGAATATTATAGTGGTATCAGAGCATAACCTTGGCACAACCTATGCATCTTGAAAAGCCAATATGTCATCTGAAGAAGGAGATCCTTTTACATATAAAGAGAATAGCTATCAAAGAAGAAGACACCAGAAGTTTGACTATACAAATGATAAATAAAACAATAGTGAAATCCCATTATCTGGAGAAATGAAAGGGAATGAGTTCTCAAGTCTTCTTTTCCAAAATATTCAAGGCATTAACAAAGACATCATATAAATGAGGATGGAGAGATGTAAAGATTCTCCAAAAGAGCTGGTGCATAGAGGAAGCTCCAAATTTTCATATTATATGTGTGAGCATTCAACCACACAATCAGATCTACAATGCTCTACCATGCCTATTTTCATAGCAAGAGAGATGGAGGAAGGAGATGTGCCAAAGGAGGAGACTCTTGGTGACTATCTTCAAGAGTATGAATCTCAATCTCAGAGGTTCAAGGGTCATATAAACTTTCAAGGGTTTTGCAAGATCAAGGAGAATAGAAGACTTAGCAACCATTATAGAAGCAAAAGGTGCAAGTAGCATGATTTGGGTAGATTCTTTCTATCTACTTTTGATGGGTCACCTAGATGCACATCTAGGGCTTGGGCGAAGGAGCTAAACACTTATTTGCAGAAACACCAAGTTTCATAAGATGAAGCCATCAGAGTAGCAACACAACATCTTGAAGGTAAGGCTTATGCCTGGTGGTTTTATGAAACTTATTCCTTGAATCATGTAAATGTATCTGTTGAGATTACAACAAGATGATGAGCTTAGTGAAAAGAGTCACCTTCACTAAGTGGGCCCGCACGCTATTTTTGGCACAAGTCTATTTCTAGACTATGTCTATTTTTAGACATGTCGATCATATTCTATGAGTTGCAGGATGCTATTTGTGGATGGTTGGTCAAGTTGGAAAAATAGATGGACTTCTATTTTTAGACATATTGGGCGGAATCTATTTTTAGATTGCCAGTCTAAAAATAGATATGTCGAATATTATTAGCTCTTAATAATATTTTGACTATAAACATTATCTTATTCTCTTGGAGCACTTCAGTTAAGTGCACAGATGTGGCACAGGAGCTGACAGAAGGAATTACGCTATTCCCGAGGGTTAAGTGGAGCTATTGCATGGATACTTCAGTTAGAACTCATGTGACAGAGTTTGGTGGAGTTATTGAGGTAGTTGGTGGAGTTGTGTTCAGTTTAACTGAGTTAAACATAGTTGAGCTAGTTGTATCTAGTCTAACTGATTGATACACTAGTGAGAGTGGTGTGAATTAATTATTAATTAATTCACTAATTATTAAATCATTAATCAACTAAAGAATACATCAGTCAACTTCAGTGCATGGACAGTTTCAGTGAAGACCAGTGGAGAGATAGGTGAAAGAGCAATGTGACTATCAGTTGTGACTATAGTGTTGCATGATTTGCAACAATCAGTGATTGGAGATGCCAATGAGAATTGCGTGAGCAAGGCTGGACCAATTCGATTTCATTCAGAGCCAATATTCAGCAGGGATTGTGCGGTAGAGGTAGGCTAACAGGTGGCAGAGATTGGAGCATGTGTTTTGCTAGATCAGACTTGATTAGTGTGTAGCAATTGGAGATTGTACTGAGAGCTTTGTGAGGAGCTTTGTATAATGATTGTTACATGATCTCTATGACATATAATATATAGATAGTTGGGGGTTTTCAGCTTTAAGCTTTCCCATAAAATATTGTGTTCATATGTGTGATTGTTTATGGTTTTAATGTGCGCATGCGATTGTTTTTATTTCCGCAATTAATGATCAATGGTAGAAGAGATTATGTGTTGTGAATGAAGTTAAAATAGTGTGTGATCAGGAGAATCTCAGTGTATAACATATCAGTTATCAAATTTCTACATGGTATCAGAGCAATATTGATCATTGGAGCAATTGAAAAACATTGAAGCGGTTGAGTTTTTGAGCTGGTGGAATTCGAATTTACAGCAGTGTTTTCTTGGTGTCGAAGTTGAGATGTCTTTCAACAGATTACGATTGGAGTATGCCCTTGAGGGCAGCTCAAATTATATTGCATGGAAGGACAGGATGGAGGCATTGCTGGATGACAATGGGTTGAAGGAGTTCATAGATGGAGAAATTCCAAAACCTGCTTCTAGCGATGCTACCGCACATGACGCATGGAAAAAGAAGTCAGAAAAGTGTCGAAGAATTCTGTTGGAAGGTGTAAAGGATCACATCATGTCCAACCTTCATGGTAAGGCTTCTCCATTCTTGATGTGGAAAGTTTTGATAGACTTATTCCAAAGCAAGAGTGACCAGAGGAAGTTGACGCTCAAGGATAAACTCAAGAACATAAAAATGGAGAAAGGTGACAGTATGCCCAAGTACCTCACGAAGTTCATCCAATTCAGAGATGAGATGGGAAGTGTGAGGGTGACTGTAGATGACGAGGACTTGGTGAGCTTGGCTCTCCTTAGGCTTCCAAAGAGTTGGCATTCCTATCAGGACTCTGTCAATGGTCGGAAGAAATTGCTAGGATGGGAGCGACTTTGGTTGGATCTTGTGCAAGAGGAGATAAGGCGAAGTACTAGGAACGGATCTTCATCAAAGTACTCAGATGAAGAAAATTGCGCTTTGGCTGCCAAAGCAAGGAAAGGGAAGAGCAAGAAGAATGCTTCTCAATCCAGTGCGAAAGGCAAGAAGCAGGACATGTCCAAGGTGAAGTGCTTTTACTGTCACCAACACAGACATTACGCCACTAATTGTCCACAAAAGAAGAAAAATAAGCAGGCTGCTGGATCTGTAGTTAGAGAGGCCTTAGCCTCATAGTTTGAGCTGGATTTTTCGCTGATCGCATGCTTGGTCTCAAGTATGATGGGTTCAGTGTGGTTTCTTGACAATGGTGCGTATTTTCATATGATCAGAGACAAAGATTTGTTTACTGATCTAGATGAGAAATATATTGGAGTGCACATCAAGATGGGTGATAATGGTAGATACAGTGCGACCAGTATCGGTACCATTTCCTTTGAGAGGGAGTCTGGTAACCCTTCGTATTGAAGGAAGTGATGCATGTTCTAGGATTGAAGAAGAATCTTATCTTTGTGGTGACGTTAGAAGACAAGGGATATGATGTTGTCTTTAGCAAGGGAAAGGCTTTCCTGCGTAGTAAGGCAACTGGTGAGACCCGAAGGATAGGGGTTCGAGTTAAGAACCTTTATCAGTTGCAGGTAGATGGCTGCGCAGCAATGGCAGGCAAGGCAGAAGGAGTGATTAGCCGGGTTGATGGTGAGCTGTGGCACAGGAGATTGGGCCACCTTCACCATGTAGCTTTGAAAATTTTGCAGCAGATTTCTACCGGGCTTCCCAAATGTACACTTGCACAGTTAGATCAGTGCAAGGGATGTACTTTGGGAAATTTTTTGAAAGCCACCATTCACGAGAAGGATAGTCGCGCCACGACGATCCTTGAGAGAATTCACACAGACGTGTGTGGACCTTTCTCAGTAGCTTCGACAGCAAAGCACAGGTACTATGTGATATTTGTTGATGATTTTTCTCGGAAGTGCAGGATCTTCTTCATGCAGAAGAAGAGCGAGACATACTCAAAGTTCTGTGAGTTGAAGGCACTGGTTGAGAAAGAATCGAGGAAGCAGGTGAAGGCTCTTAGGAGTGACAATGGTGGTGAATTCATCTCTGGCGAATTCAAGGACTTTTGAAGCGCAGAAGGAATTCGAAGAGAGCTCATAGCGCCTCACAACCCACAGTAGAATGGGGTCGTGGAGCGAAAGAACAGAACGATCGTGGGTGCTACACGGGCGATGTTGCATGATCAGGGCCTTCCCATACACTTGTGGGCTGAGGCATGCAATACTACGGTTTATGTGCAAAACCGTTGTCCTCACAGGATACTTGGCATGAGTACACCCGATGAGGCGTTTTTTGGTAAGAAGCCTGATATTTCCCATTTGAGGATTTTTGGTTCACCTGTTTACATTCATGTGACAAAGGATGCCAAGAAGAAGCTGGAGTCGACCGCAGAGGTTGGGATATTTTTGGGGTACACTGATATGCCCCACAACTATCGTGTGTATTTTCCAGACAGTCGCAAGACTGTTGTGCGACGGGATATCAAATTTCATGAGGAGAAAGCCATGAAGTGTTCACTTGAGAGGGAGCCACACTTGCATGCAGATGAGGAGCTATTAGTTCCTAAGGATGAGTCTCAGGATGTTGATCAACCACAATATGAGGTTCATGGAGTGGAAGAGACCACTCATGTAGCGCCAACCATCAGAGGGCGGAAGTGCACTATAGAAGCTGAGCGACTGGCTCAAGATGCAGAGAAGGTTGTAGGAGCACCTACATCACAACGTAGATAGAGACAATCACCTGACCTATACACTAGATACATGGCTCTTTTGAGCAAGTGTATCGTGATAGAGCCATCCTCTTTCGAGGAAGCTGTGGACGATCCCGCATGGGTAGATGCCATGGTGGAAGAGTATGATTTGATTGTCAGAAACAGTGCATGGGAAATTGTCCCGAAATAGTGCATGGGAGATTGTCCCAAGGCTGGAAGGGAAATCAGTGGTAGGTTCGAGATGGATCTACAAAGTGAAGCAAGCAGTTGACGGGAGTGTGGAGAAGTACAAGGAAAGATTCATTGCCCGAGGCTTCTCACAGATTGAGGGGATCAATTATGAGGAAACCTTTGCACCTGTCACAAGGTATTTTTCTATACAGAAAATCCTAGCTCTCTTAGTGCAGATGGGGTGGCACATTCATTAGATGGATGTGAAGACTGCATTCCTCAACGGAGTGATTGAGGAGGAGGTGTACATAGAGCAGCCCGAAGGTTTCGATATCTTCAGCAGTGAGTCGCATGTGTGCAGGCTCAAAAGAGCGTTGTATGGGTTGAAACAAGCACCTCGTGCTTGGTACACACGGATCGACAATTACTTTACCGGACTTGGATTCTCCAAGAGTGAGGTGGATCCGAACCTATAACAGATAGTGGTGGAGGGTAAGTTTCTGATCATTGTACTTTATGTAGATGATTTGATACTGACCGGTGATGAATAGTTGATACTCTCATGCAAGGCTGATCTTACAAAAGAGTTTGAGATGAAGGACTTGGGCCTCCTTCATTATTTCCTGGGATTGGAAATTTGGTAGCGCAGTGATGGACTGTTTGTTTCTCAAGGCAAGTATGCCCGGGAGATACTGGAAAAGTTCAACATGCATGGATGCAAGCCTATTGATACTCCTCTTCCTAGTGGTTGGAGGAAGGAGGATGCTACATCGACGGATGTAGTGGATGCCACTGTTTACCGACAGTTGGTGGGGTCGCTCATGTATGCGAGTCGATACACGACCCGACATATGCTACGCGAGTTAACCAACTTTCAAAAGCTATGGTTAAGACTACCAAGCTCTTTTGGAAGCGGGAAACATGTATTGAGATATCTCGAGGCGGCACATCGAGATATGGACTTTGGTACAGACGGTCGAATGAGGTGAAGGTGTGTGGCTTCACGGATGCAGTTGGGCGAGGGGAGCCCAACGGACATAAAGAGCACATACGGAGGGGATTTGATGCGGGTCGATAGCAGCTTCTTGGTATAGCGGGGGAAGCGAGAGATCCGTGGCACTCGGTTCAGCGAGAGGCCGAGTATATGGCGAGCGAGTTTGGTGCCATGCGAGGCTATATGGATGAGAGCATCTCGGTCGGGGCTGTTCGGGTTCGGTTCACACTTAGATTTTATTGTGACATATTGTGATAATAAGAGTTGCATCAAACTCTTGGTTAATCGAGTATTTCATGATAGATCTAAACACATTGACATACGGTATCATCATATCAGAGATTGTGTGCAACGGAAGATCATGTTACTTTCATACATTCCCACGAAGGATCAGGATGTTGATATCTTGACGAAGGCGCTCAATAGGAGAAAATTCGAATACCACAGGGGTAGGATCGGGGTGGCAAATAATCTCTATCTTGTTGAGAGGGAGTGTTGAGATTGCAACAAGATGATGAACTTAGTGAAAAGAGTCGCCTTCACTAAGTGGGCCCACAGGCTATTTTTGTCGCACAGTCTATTTTTAGACATGTCGATCATATTCTATGAGTTGCAAGATGCTATTTGTGGATGGTTGGTCAAGTTGGAAAAATAGATGGACTTCTATTTTTAGACATATTGGGCGGAATCTATTTTTAGATTGCCAGTCTAAAAATAGATATATTGAATATTATTAGCTCTTAATAATATTTGGACTCTAAACATTATCTTATTCTCTTGGAGCACTTCGGGTCAGTATACGGATGTGGCACGGAAGTGACGGAAGGAATCACGCTATTCTTGAGGTTAAGTGGAGCTATTGCATGTACCGAGACTTCGGTTATAACTCATGTGAGAGAGTTTAATTGGGTTGATTGAGGTAGTTGGTGGAGTTGTGTTCAGTTTAACTTAGTTAAACATAGTTGAGCTAGTTGTATCTAGTCTAACTGATTGATACACTAGTAAGAGTGGTGTGAATTAATTATTAACTAATTCACTAATTATTAACTCATTAATCAACTAAATAATACATTAGTTAACTTTAGTGCATGGACAATTTTAGTGAAGTCCAGTGGAGAGAAAGGTGAAAGAGCAGTGTGAATATCAGTTGTGACTATAGTGTTGCATGATTTGCAACAACCAGTGATTGGAGATGCCAGTGAGGATCGCGTGAGCAAGGCTGGACCAATTCAATTTCATTCAGAGCCAATATTCAGCAGGGATTGTGCAGTAGAGGCAGGCTAACAGGTGGGAGAGATTGGAGCATGTGTTTTGCTAGATCGAACCTGATTAGTGTGTAGCAATTGGAGATTGTACTGAGAGCTTTGTGAGGAGCTTTGTATAATGATTGTTACATGATATCTATGACATATAATATACAGATAGTTGGGGGTTTTCAGCTTTAAGCTTTCCCATAAAATACTGTGTTCATATGTGTGATTGTTTATGGTTTTAATGTGTGCATGTGATTGTTTTTATTTCCGCAATTAATGATCAATGGTAGAAGAGATTCTGTACTGTGCATGAAGTTAAAATAGTGTGTGATCAAGAGAATATCGGTGTATAACATATTAGTTATAAAATTTATATAGTGTCTACTTATGCACAGTTCACCAGGAGGTTAGTGAGAATATTTGATGCAAAACATTCTGAAACATCCTTGGCTGAGCTAGCCAAGCCTAAACAAACAAAAAATTTGCATGAGTTGGAAGGATATATAAACCCAACTCCATTCCAGAATGCTATTGAGGGGCTTAAAAACTTGAAGAATACCTTGTTAGAGGCAAGATCCCCACTTCAGAAGAGCTCTCTTCTCAAAAGGAAGACATGGAGATCTCTTTTTCAAAAGAGGAACTAAACAAAGAGCCTATTAGTGATGATGAGGAAAACTCCATTCATAATGAGGGGGAAGAGAAGGTAAGAGCTAACAACACTGTCACATCAGGAGCAGATCTAGTACCTCATAGAGAGGAAGATGGAGCAATTGCTCCAATGAGAGGAATTCCTGTACCCTTGCAAGAAATTCCAAAGACTCTCACATGTGAAGATCAAGGCACAGTCCATGAGCAACATGTGCCACCATTGATAGATTGTGAGACCTTGAAGACGAAAGAAGAGGATAGGGAGGAGGACCAACATCATATGATTAGGATCACACACCCATATCTATTTTAGAAGGTTGATGCATAGAAGAGGCATATTGATTTGCACAGTGGAAGAAAGGACCTAACAGTCTCATCTATTATGCATATGAGATTGGCTCATGAGACATCATTGTGTTGTGGCA
Organism: Pinus albicaulis; assembly: GCA_034641835.2. Classification (NCBI taxonomy): domain Eukaryota; kingdom Viridiplantae; phylum Streptophyta; class Pinopsida; order Pinales; family Pinaceae; genus Pinus; species Pinus albicaulis. The sequence continues at coordinate 307,186,016 of CM076571.1, forward strand.
AACCACCTGGGAGGCCACCCGATCCAGATTTGGTGAGACGTGTATTACATCATGATGCACCATTCATAGATCCAAGAGGAATGGGAGCATTAAGAAGCCATGATACAGTGCTGAGAATCTTGGGTAGACTCAAGGAGGAGGGAAACATTCTCCCAGCATCATCATTACCCACTCATTTCAGATTCTACTCTATGGGAGGAGAAGCATGAGAAGGATAGAAACCTTCCAACATATACCTTTGGCATGGGATATGTCAAGGAGAAGGGTAGCCACATGACATATGTTCTTTGTGATATATCATCAACGCTGTCACTATGGAAGATTGATCCATGTGGGAAATCCCAACTGTTGGTGGATTATTCCAAGGATATTTTTACATGCATGATACTTGATGACCAGCTACATGAAGAGGGCTATTCAGTCCAAGATGAAGTCATCTATTATCATGGTAGGATATTCTTATCTAGATCCTCCAAGCTCAAGGAGAAGTTACTACAAAGAGCTCATTAAGAATTCCTTTTTAGCCATACTTATTCCATGAGAGCCTACAACACTACCATGGAGAGATACAATTGGGAAGGCTTTCAAGAGGAACTATATCAGAATTTTCAAAGAAGCATGGACCATGTGGAGTTGGAAGAGAGACATAACTCAATGAATGAGTTATCACAACCACCTCTTCCCTCTTTTTGAATGAGAGGGGATCTATCTATGGACCACTCCATTTGTATGAGCAGAATTTTTGGTAAGGAAAATGCTTATGTACATAATGTTTCATTTGATGATTACTTGCATTCATGGAAAATTTTAGGGGCTAATATTCGGAGGTGGGCTAATTTCCATGGTTTTTCCAAAAAAAAGATTCGCCAATTTCCATTTTTTTATAAAAATGAATCGCCCAAATTTTACAATATAAAATTATTTTACATTAAAAATTGCCAACATTATATAGAAAATATATAAAATATCCTTATAAATTTGAATAATTTTACAAATACATCAGTAAAATTTTTATAGTTTGCATACTAGGGGGTAGTGAGATTCGCCAATTTTTTAAACTTCAAGGTAATTTTCCATCCTTAAAATTTTCCCTGCTTGCATTCCTTTACCATGTATATGCAGGCCATAGCTCCAAGGAGGAGAATTATTCCATATAAATGGCCAAATTTGGGCCATAAACATTTCTGAACATGGCCACTCCCTTGGAGGATATGGGGATATTTTGTATCATTGTGGGTGCACTCCAAAAGCACCAAACATATCTCACACTTTCAACCATTGTGAGAAGAATTGGGCAGAAAGTAAGTGGTGGGGAAACCACTTACCACATCATTATATGATGCAGTCTGGAGATATACTGCACTGGTTCCACATGTAGGACTATGAACCACCTCCATTTGTATAAATTTTTGTTTTCATGTACTTAGTTTTGATCCCATACATTGATGATGTACTTATTATTTTTATGGGAATGTTTGGAGGGAGGATGGGAGGAATGTATGTGCCTTATGGGAAAGATATTATCCATGTTCACTATGCTACATGTTTCAAGGAGAACATTGGGCAAACCATGTTTGTTTCATTGGAACTATTGTCTCCTTGTGGGATGAATTATTTGCATCTCATAAGAAATTTGGAGGAGAAATTCATGGAGGGATGGATTGGTAGACACTTAGCTTATGATGGAAGCTTATCACATGATGGTGTAACCAATGATGGAGAGTTGCAGCGCTCATCTTGTTAGTTTCTTGAGGAAAAGTAGCATTTGGGAAGGGAGGACTATAATATTCCCAATTAGCCATGAGCTAGTTGGAATATTAATTTTCACTTTTGCTTCCTATTTAAAGAATAAGAGGACAATGGAGGTCCATAATTATCATTAATAATGAATAAATCAATGCCATTGTGAAAAGGATATATATTGGCAGCTTAATTTAGCATCTTTAAGTGTGAAAAGGGGCTGGAACACCTTGATTGGGTCAACTTTGGCCAAATCAACAATGATGTCATGGATGAGTGGCCATCAATGAAAGACAACGCAATTTTAGATGGAAATGCTTTGCATCGAAGTAGGGTCATAAATGAATGGGGATTAGGGTTTGGAAGCTCACATATTATAAAAGGAAGAGGATGGTGGCCATATTATTTATGTTGATGTATGTGCTATTTCTGAATATATGGTTTGTTTAGACATATATCTTTCTCTTCCTGTTTAGTTGAGATTGAGTGATTTTTAGCACTGGGTGTTCTTCATCGGGAATCCCACCTCTTCCATTGAGAAGCTCTTGGAGGAGTCTTGTAATACATTTTCCACTATCTAAGGCCAAGCTTCATCTTTCATTTACAACGTAGATCCTGTTGAGGGTTGAGTTATTTTACAGGCTGCAGCAATGGAGACCATATTTGGGTCACTTCATTGCTTATTTTCAGTGGAGAAGGCTTCCTTTCCATTGGGAGGATAGTAAGGAAAGCCCTTGTGTATATTTTTAGATCTTGGCATCATTCCAACTATTTATTTGACCCTACAACGCAGTTTATTTCCAGATCTGTGTTATTCTTGTAGGAGGAGTTGTAGGGTGGTTTGGCACACTATTTGGAGAGAAGGTTTGCTAGTTAAAGGGATCTTCCTTTCATCTAGGAGATATATTGGAGGAGGCTATTCTATTGTGCATATCAGATCAGCCACACTTTCTAGATCTGTATTTTGTAGTGGATCTTTAGCCTTAGGGCCTAGATCCCCATCTTGTACATGGTGTTATGCTGAAAGCCCTTAAGGGGTTCGTAAAAGGAGGTTGCATAGTGCTCAGATCTGTAGTAGATCTATCTTTTGAGGCAAATATTACCCTTAGATCTACTGTGTAATAAGTTTTTGTAGAATTGCATTGAAAACAACGTTGTAGCAGCCTTCCAGCTCTTTATATATAGTAGCAGCACCTCTTTTGAGGGATTTTATCCATTGGAGGCTTGTTCTTTCTTATTGTACATCTTATGGCCCATTATTTATGAATATTTTTCTGCTGTTATAATATATGAAAGGTCTCCGCATTGGCCTCTTTATTTTATATGACGTTTTACACTATTGTTCCAACATTTTGCACTATATTCCTACTTTTCCAATTTGGGAATATTACATTTCCCTACAAACCCTAAATATACCCTATGTATTTCTAGGGTAGGACTGTGTTTAGGATTTTTCCACATCCTCCCCTCAATAATTTCCCAAATTTCCTGCTTCTCTAATTCACTAAACTCAACCCCTATCCCCCTAAATTTCCTTAAAAATTTAGGAAACTTCCAAGTGCATCATACCACCTCATTCCTTCATAGCAAAAAAATTCATTGTTTTTTCTTGTCTATCATCTAGATTTCATTGTGGAAGCATATTATTCGCCATCAGAGAAATGAAAACACCACAAAGGGGGGAAGATACTCAGGTATGATCCCTCAATTTGTAGTGAAATCACTTCCTCACCATTTATTAGAAAGTGCTTTTTAGATGTCAACTGCCTAGGGTTTTGTGAGAGAGTGGAGAAGGTAGGTTTCCATGAGAAACTTGCATATTTTTTTGCCACCAATTTGAATGGAGAAAAGGCCACCATTGCAAGGATTTATTTCACATATTTAGTAGATGTTATCTCTCTTACTATAGAAATACCAAATCATGGTGAATATTGGTTCAAAGGCATGAACCTAGACCTTGGGCAGTATAAACCTTACATAAAATCACAATACAAAGAGGCTCGTACACATATTTTTCCATTCAGATGCTTGATGGAGAGGTATGCACCATTGATGAGGGTTGTAATGTATTTTTTCACATGTGAGGGAAGGTTTTATAGATTGTACCAATATCACATTATACTACTCATGCACTTCACAACAATGAAGTCTCTCAATTTATGTAATTTTTTGTATAGAAGTGTGATCAAGATGTATGAAAAGGTGCAAGTAAAAAACACAGGACATTATCCTAGCCTCTTTCAACACAACTTGGTGAAGGTCATAGTTCTCCATTAGTTTGCAGAGAATAACATGACATGGGATACCTTCATTGAGGCAGCCTTGAAAATGCACACAACCACTACACCGACTCAGTAAAAAAACATATCACCTACCATGTCAGCACAGCCTATGGAGGTGGGATCATCAATCAAAAATTGCTGAATTTTCAAAGAGGCCTACACCTGAGGTTACTCACACCTATCAGAGAGTCAGGAGGCTTGTGTTTTCTCCTCAAGTCAAGGAAGGGGCCAAGCCTACTTCACCCAAACATGGATCACCATCAACACAACATGAGACATCCATGCATGATGAGGATGAACATGATTTTGACTTTGTATAATTGGAAGCTATTGATGAGCATGAGAACCTAGAGGGGGTAATAAAAGACAAGGATGCTCAGATCAAAGAGCTCTAAAACAACTTGGCAAGGGCCAACTTCATCATTTCATTATTAGAGCAAGACAACCAACAAGTGAAGGAAAAACAATTGGTTTTGGAGAAAAGGTAGTTTGAGGCAAGCAAACATGATGAGAAAGGATAAGAAATGGCTGAGCATGATGAATATGATGAGCATGAAAAACAGGTGAAGAGGAAGAGGCTAAGAACCATGGGTATCAAAAAGGCATTGCAAAAATAAAGATAACAAGAGTCTACAGATGAAGAACTCAGTTTTGAAGACAATTGCAAATGAGATTAATGAGGATAGGGAGTGTTGGATTGAGAAGGTAAAAATACACTTGGAGAAGCTCCTTGACGAGGCAAATTATGACAATTATATGTTGAGGCACATGACTAACCATTACCACACAAGAAACAAAATTTGCAATGTCAAGGTCAAGAAATTGCAAGATAAGCTCAAGGAAATCCTAATCAGCCAAAATGAGAAGGGTAAGTTAGATATTCTTGTTGATGCCTCCATGATAGCATATTACACCTCATTTAGCACTTCTGGACCAATTTTGGGAAGATTTGGAGCAATTTTTGTTTTTTTTGGTGAAATTTGGTGCAAATTGGCAAAATTAAAAAATTTCACTAGGTCCAGAAGCACAGTGCCAAGGCATTGTGATTTTCCCTCAGGGATCCAAATGGAAAATGGATGAAATTTATAGAAAGCTAATGGCCTCCTCTCAAAACCTATTTTCTCAAATTTTTGATTCAGGGCTCAGATTTTGAGAAAAATGAGAAAAGGGGTCAATAATCAACATTCCGCCCCTCTTTTTGACTAGCGATGTGCTTCTGGAGACACCTTGTGAGAATGAGTTTTTGAAGGCTTTCCCATGGGTAATTTTCAAAAAATCAAGATGTTCTGGAAACTAGATAGATAGGTATAGTTTAAAATTCTTTCATATTTAAATTTTGACTTTAGGAAGGTGCCTAAAAATAGCCTCCAAGATGGCGCTGGAATTCTACAATTTTATGAGATTTTAATAAAATTTTCACTATGTAATTTTCTCCAATTTCTAGTTTGACTTTTGAAAAAGTCTAAAGGTGAAAGTAGATGAATGTAAAATTCAAAATGCAAATTTAAATGGTAAAAATGGAGTTGAATATGTGTCTTATCTTCCATTTAATTCTTTGAGGCTATGTCTCTTGATGGTTAGATAGAGAAATTTGTTAAGTAACCTCCCTAGTGTGTCGTAGACTTCAGATAGATGCATGTATTTGAATTTCTTGCTGGAAAATTCGACGTCCAAGGGTGGATTTCGACCTCAGTGGCTATAAGAGGCCCATTGTAATCATTTTCAAAGGTTGGATGTTTTGGAATTTATCTTGGAACACTAATGTACTTTGTGATTTTGGCAAGAACTAATAGACATAATCTGCATCTATTGTGGTGGGATTCATGTGGTATGTGCTTTAGCAATGTTTCTTCTTCCATGATTATTTGTTTGAATTTATTGTACCTTATATTTCCATTTTCATGTCTTATGTGTTTTATTTCTAAGTTTGATAAGTAGAATTTATTGATTCAATGCTCTGTTTTGGAGAAGATTTCACATTTATGTTCATTTTCTTATGATATAAACTAATTCATGAAATTCATGCTCGTTTTGAAACTCTATCAATATACCATATTTGAAAAAATACCTTTAAAGTGCTAAAGTGTGTGCCTACCTTTCGCCATTACATCTCTGCAAATTTTATTTTCAGAGCCCTGACCTAGTTTTTCCTAGACCTAATTCACCATCCAGCACAAACCTTGAAAATAAAATCAAACCCTAATCTACATACCTAGCCTAATATATTTCATGATCCAGTAAAATTAGTTGTGATCTCATTGAGAGGGCTCTCTCATCCTAGTAGGGATAGCTACTAGGTCAAAGTGGTCTGTGGTTACCTTTGCTGGTCTCCTTCTCAGCCTTCAGAGAACTGGTGGAGTGATAAAATAAGTGAAGGGGTGTAGCTTCATAGTGAAACTTGCATGGAACATGACCACATGACCTCCTTATGAGTCACAAAGTCAAATTTTAGGGCCTTAAGGAAGTGGGAGGAGGAAGCGACCCCTCTAAATTACGACCATGTGATTTTCACAATTCGTAGTCTCTCTATGGTCGCATAGTCACATTTATTTTTCTCAGACGTGAATCCACGGAGTGAGACCTGTAGAAATTTATAGGGTAAGTTCCGTAGATCAAGAACCAAAGGTCACCGCTCAAAAATCATTACACCAGTATAATCACGTGGTTAAAACCATCGAAGAGGGAAACAATCCACAGACTGAACCAACGCGACCACTTTAGGCAATTTATTAATATAAAAAGAAAAGTTACATATGTTTCTCTCATAAAAGGTTACCAGAAAAATGACCCTCCATTCTCTTTAAATAGATATCATGGACCTATCGAGTGTTAAGCCACAGATCAAGTGTCGTTAATACTGAGGAGAGAGATAACCATAAGATCACTACAAATCGTGACTGTTGGATTATAAGTTACAAATGTACATGGTAAAAAAACACACTTTACCTAACTCTACACTAGACTAAGTTATTCTTAGCTATTTCCTATGTGTTAGAATATCCTAACATCCCCCCTTAAGAACAACTTGGGATAGGATTGAAGGATTTACAAAGGTGACACAAAAGGAGCCTATTTCCTATGTGTCGAAATATCCTAACATCCCCCCTTAAGAACAAATTGGGATAGGATTGAAGGATTTACAAAAGTGACACAAGAGGAGAAGGAAGGAGGCATTAGAGCCTATCCCCTCTTACTGACAAATTTCCTGAACTCCAAGCATGGATCTAAGTTTGGTAAAATTCGCTTCTATGAGAGCCTTCATAAAGATATCGACTACTTGATCATGGTTTGGACAGTATTGCACTTCAAGAACATGATCATGAATGAGCTTTCTGATGAAGTGTATGTGGAGTTAAACGTGTTTCATACACTGATGTTGAAATAGATCTTTACATAGATGAATGGCACTCTGATTATCACACCAAAGTGTAGTTGGATGCTGCTGATGAAGACCAAATTCAGAAAGGATCTGATGAAGCCACACGGCTTCCTTGTTGGCTTCAACTACACCACGATACTCTGCTTCTGCTGAAGAAAGAGAGATGGCACTTTTTTTCTTACAAGAACAAGTATTAGGTCCTGAACCAAGAGTGAATACATATCCTGCAGTATACTTTCGATCATTAGGGTCACTGGTCCAATCAGAATCAGTGAAACCAATCAACAATGGAGATGCTCCTACACTGTAATGAATCCCAAACTGAACTGTACCTCGAATATATCAAAGTATTCTTGTATCTGGATTCCAGTGAATTTCATGGGGTTGGTGCATAAACTAAGCGACAAGACCAATGTCAAAGGAAAGGTCAGGACGAGTATGGGTTAGATACAAAAGTTTACCAACAAGTTGACGGTAGAAGGTAGCATAAACTTTAGGAGTAGTACAAGTGACTGAAATCTTGACTCCAGACTGAAAGGGAGAAGGGGCTGGCTTATAGTCTTCCATGTGAAAGTGGTGTAGAATATCACAGGCATACTTGGACTGAGAGAGGGTAATGCCTTCGTTGGATTGAAAGACTTGAAGACCAAGGAAATAATGCAAATGTCCTAAGTCTGTCATTTCAAACTTATTTTTGAGGCTAGACTTCACATGGTTTATATGGTTTGGATCACTAACAGTAAGGATAAGATCATAAACATAAATAATAAGGATGGTGAAGGACATAGCTACTTTCTTGGTGTAGACAGTGTTGTTAGATTGACACCTAGAAAAGTCATTATCTAATAGAAATATATCCATTTTGGCATACGAAGCCCAAGGAGCTTGTTTGAGACCATAGAGAAATTTCCTAAGGCGACAAACAAGGCTAGAGTCGTTTTGGATAAAGCAAGGGGGTTGTTCCATGTAGATTTCTTCATGCAAATATCCATGTAAGAAGGCAGATTTAACATCCATCTGATGGACTTCCCATTTAAAGGAGGCAACAAGGGAAAGAACAAGGTGGATAGAATTCATTTTGGAAACAGGGGAGAAGGTTTCAGTATAGTCAATGCCTTTATCTTGTGAAAATAATTTAGCAACAAGACGAGCCTTATGTCTATCCACTTTTCCATCTAGTCCAAACTTTGTTTTGTACACCCATTTGCATCTAACAAGTTTTCTTCCTTTTGGAGGAGGAACAATATCCCAATTTTCATTCTCCAATAAGGAACAATATTCTTCATTCATAGCTTCATCCCAATCTGGATGACTGGAGGCTTCTTCAAAGGTTTTTGGATTAGGTTTTTCTAGAACTTGAGCCAATAAGGAAGAGGCTCTTTTGAACTGAGAATGTGTACGTTGTCGATCTGCAGTGTCACCTGCAAGAGAACCTATTGCATCTCGAGTAGAGCGGAGCCATCTTGGAAACTGTGGAGTGTAAGGAATATTTTCAAGAGGTGGAGGAGGATTGTCATCCTCGTTGTCATCATCTGAAATAGAAGGAATTCTATTAAGAATAGAAGAGAGAGATAGGTGGCACATATGCCAAATCAGGCTCGCAGACCAAAGGTGGCACACCCGCCGAACTAGGCTCGCAGCCCGATATATTTTCATCAAATTTTACATCTCTTCTAATGATTATATTTTTGGATTTTGGTTGAAGAAGTATGTATGCTTTGACATCTTCAGAATATCCAACAAAAATGCATTTTTCACTCTTATGTTCTAAGGCTTTATGTTTTGCATCTGGAATATGGGCCCAAGCATCACTTCCAAAAATACGAAAGTGACTTACATCTGGTTTGATTGAGCTCCAAGCTTCTTCTGGAGTTATATTATTTAAAACCTTAGTAGGAGTGTGATTTACTATATAGTTAATGGCTTCTTCCCAAATTGAGACCAAGTCCTTTAGATTGAAGCAAAAAATTAGCCATTTCTTTTAAGGTGTGATTCTTCCTTTCTGCTACACCATTTTGTTGTGGAGTATATGGAATGGTGTGTTGCAATTGAATGCCATGCTCAGTGCAGAATTTGATAAATTTGTTGTCAACATATTCTCCTCCATTGTTTGATCGTAACTTAAGAATTTGATGTCCAGATTGTTTCTCAACAAAGGCCTTAAAGGCCAAGAACATGTTAAAAACTACACTCTTGAGTTTTAAGAAGTATACCCAAGTGCATCTGAAAAAATGATCAGTGAAAGTTAAAAAGTACTTGCAACCAAAGAAAGAAACAAAAGAAAGTGGACCACATAAATCACTGTGCATAAGCTACAAAGGGATTGAATCATGCCAAGAGGCACGTTTGTCAAAATTATCTCGATGATGTTTTCCAAGTACACATCCGAAGCAAACACCATCTCGATAAGATACCATAGGAAGACCCATCACCATATTTTCTTTAAATAGAGTTTGAAGAGAGCGATAGTTTAAGTGGCTAAATCTCTCATGCCAAAGTTTGCTCATATCATCATTATGAGCAATATAAATGGAGGGAAGACATGATGACCCAAATTTGTCAAACTTATAAAACCTTGCGGAATCATCAGCAATGCCAATAGCTAAAATATGTTTAGGATCTTTGAGGTCCTTGATTACAACATCATGAGGTGAGAATTCTACTATTTTCCCTTCACCTGAATGAGTTATCTGATAGACAGATAGAAGGTTGCATGACAAGGTAGGAACACATACTACATCATTAAACTGACCATTATCTAGATGAATGGTTCCAGATCCTACAACATTAAGAGATCTATCATCACCAACATAAATATTTTTGGTGTTACAATCATTTAAATAAGAAAACATGGCTTTATTTTTTTCCATGTGGTAAGAAGCTCCAGAATCAATGAGCAACTCATGAGAAGGAGAAGAAGAAGATACATTTAATACATAACCAGATCTTGATGCTTAACAACCACAAGTAGAAAGTGCCATGCCTAAAGATGATGGTGAAGAGTGCTCCAAATTTATGGTGTGCTTCTTCATTGCTGCTTCTAAGGCTTCCATCTTCTTAAAACATTTGGACTCTATATGGCCACCACGATTACAAAAGTTGAAATGTCTATCTGTTTTCTTCCTTTTGTTTTTGTTTGCCTTATCATTTGAGTGAGTTTCTTTTTCAGTTTGTAGCTGAAATTGCTTAGGACCCTTGTTTGATTTAGGACCATACTTTTTAGGATACTGCTTCTTGGGATTCTTTTGATATGGTTGTTGTTGGGCTACTAAGGCTTTCTTAGAAGCATTTCCAGAAGTGATAAGACCAAGGTGTAAGAGTTTTTCTTGTTATCTTATCAAAGAATCGCAAAAGGCATCAAAAGAGGGGTTCTTGTAGGCGGCTCCTGAAGAAATGATGGTTTCTCTAGTGGAATGGAAGGTGGAAAAAAATACAGGGTATGCAGGGCCAAGCTTAGCAAGAATGGAATAGATGTGGCTACCATCATCCTTTTTTATCTTACAACCTTCTAAAAGAATTCTAAGGGTCTTGAATTTGGAAAAAAAATATTCAATGGAGGAGAAATTATTGGGGTCCAAAGTAACCAACTCATTTTGAAGCTGGTGGGCCCTGATTTGATTTTGAATGCCAAAAACATTTTTTAGGTTTTCCAGGGCTTCATCAGGGGTGTCAATGTCAAGGATATGAAATCGAAGAACTTGAGCAATGGAATTTCCTATCAACCCTCGTGCTTGATCTTGTTTATTTTCCCATTTAGCAGCTTTATCACCATCATAAGGTTTAGTTTCTTATCTTGTGTCTATTCTATAAATCTCTTTAATTCTAAGTATATCTACCATGTGAGGTAGCCATTGGAAATAATTGGTGCTGTTAAGAATAATCGGGCATGCACTTTCCAATTTTTAAAAGAACTGAAGTTGAAAATTACTAAAACTAATTGATGCAATGGAAATATCTCGAAAAATAGGCTGATTAAAAAAACGGCTTCCAGATGAAAAAGTTATGCCTTTTTGAAAAAATGAGTTGTAGATGCCGAATAGTTACGGGAACGGTTTGAAATTTGGTGGTGAAGTTCAAATTTTTAAAAAAATCCCGCCCCTTTAACAATTTTTTTTTAGAAAAGGAAGCTTGAGAAGGAGATTTGAACCCAAGACCTCTATTCTCATAAACTAACTCCTCACCAAGTGAGATAGTAAAAGGATTCTATTATTGTTTGAAAGGAGGAAGGGGGTTTTACTCTTTGGTATGCGTGCCTTTTCCTGCACAAAAAAACACAAAAAATGAGCAAAAATAAAAATAAAAAAAATGCAAAGCCTTATGGAAAATTGTTAGATTTTCGGTTAGCCTTACCGACAACTATCAATTTTTTCACTATTTTTTATTTCCCAAGATCGCACAAAGACGCGGGGAAAGAGCATACGTAGCAAAAAAAAATTCCATTTCCTATTTATGATTTGTCGAGATCGCACGCAACGCACAAAAAAGAGCATACACAGAGAAGAGGGTATAGATCCGGCAAATAAAAAAAAAACTAAAAACCGAAAATAAACAGAAGAAACTGAAATAAGCAGAACTATTATCAAATATAACTGCAAAACAGATGCTTTATACCTCCAGATCTAAACTGTCATAACTTGGGCAGTCGGAAACCTTTTCACATGAAAAAAAAGGTGTTCCTCACTGTAACAGACACTCCGGACACAACAGATCAGTTCTCAAAGCCCAAAAATATTCAGAAATTGTATATATACAAAACGGAATTCGCATGTAGTCAAACCGGCTTCGGATTTTGATCAACAATGGATGCGACCCTCAGAATAACTCTGATACCATGTATAAATTTATATGGTAAGTTCCGTAGATCAAGAACCAAAGGTCACCACTCACAAAAAAATCACAAATCAGTACACCGGTATAATCACGTGGTTAAAATCCTTGAAAAGGAAAATAGTCCATGGCTTGAGCCAACGCGACCACTTCAGGAAATTTATTAATATAAAAAGAAAAGTTACATATGTTTCTCTGATAAATGGTTACCGGAAAAATGACCCTCCATGATATTTAAATAGAGGTCATGGACAAATCAGGTGGTAAGCCATGGATCAAGTGGTGTTAATACCTAGGAGAGAGATAACCATCGGATCACTACAAATCATGACTGTCAGATTATAAGTTACAAATGTATGTGGTAAATAAACACACTTTACCTAACTCTACACTAGACTAAGTTATTCTTATCTATTTCCTATGTGTCAAAATATCCTAACAAGACCCAACTGTCAACGTAACTCTATGACCTCTCCCAAGTTGCTAGGTCGCAGGACCACGCCCAAGAAAGCTCAAAACCAACATGAATCTCCCTTTATTCCGACTATGTGATATCTTCAACAGAATTGTGACTCTACCAAGAGAACTCTCCGATGACGATGAGAAGGCATTTTCAAATGCTCTGATACTCCTACAAAAGTTGGGCATGTTGAACGAAGGGGAGCAGGATGCTCTTGTTCAAAGTGCCACTCATGCAGTAGGATCCATGTAGTGTACACTGATGCATTCATCTATTTGCTTCTCGACCTTCTTTTTCAAAGGATCCTAGGCTTGGGAACGTCTTTTACTCATGGGGCATCCATTGTATTAGTCGCAACCCACTCTTTTCTTCTTGGAATAACAAGTGGGCAATCTGGGAGGGGTTTCCTTAATGCGTGTTTAATTAGTGGTGTCATTGTGGGGATAAATGCTAGGCTATGACAACATTGGTTAGGGATAGAGGCTCCGAAACCATTTGGTGAGATATGAGGGCTTCTTTAAAAGAGAAAACAAAGGCCCCTTCCTAGAATTAGCTCTGATATCTTTGGTGAGTAACGAAGATTTCCTTCCAAGAAGATTGACACACATAATTGGTGAGGAACAAAATATTTGAAATAAATAGATCATTGTTGCATCCTTTGTGAGTATCTCTCCTATTTGGTGAGGATCTAAGGTGTACTAGAGGGTTCCAATAGGGAACATACTTCTAAGTGTGAAGCACGACAACATTTTTTAGTTGAAATGGTAAAGTTGTTAGTGACAACTCTGACAAATTTGTAAAAGGGTGCATTCACTGATAAGGAAGCCACATTTAACACCCGTTCCATAATAGGCTCAACATAGATTAAGCATTTGGGGGGGGGGGGGGGCTTATAAAATCCACTCTCTCTAGCAACACATTGGCACAAAAATTGACCGTACAAGGGTATAAATTGATTGTTTTTTAATTTAATTCTTTCAATTAATTGACCACGCTTCCAATATCATTATTTGTTTATAAATATGTGTGACCCATGTTATTTGTTTATAGGTAGAAGCTGTTGATTTGCATAGAAAAATCTAGGGTTTTTTCTAGTGAGCAAGGTGGTTCCTTACAAAGCTCCAGGAACCTCGCAATAAAATCAAAGGTGCATTACCAAAAGATGAATGAATATAAACGAGGCATAGTCGAAATAAAGTAGGCATGCATCATGACCTAGCAGCCACATCATGGCAGCAGTTGGGTAGCAAGTGTTCAAGGGTTTCCAAGACCTCTCTATGCTCTCCTCTTATTCTCTAGTATCATGTAAATGTTGGTCACCTTAATATCAACAGTTATGCTAAGGCTCAATTGCCCATGTAGTATTCATTAGGCCTAGGAAAGGAGTGGGTAAGCTCAAGGGTCATGAGGGTAGATGAAAGGTTAGTGGGAGGTCAAAGGTCACTATAGCGGAACAATCACCTCATCTCTATAAATGTCCCCTCATGCCTCATTTGGAGGAATTTTAGCACTTGAGTTGAGGCTAGGACGGGATAGTTTATCTTTGATTGAGAGCTAAAGGAAATCAAGTCTTGGTAACTAGTAGAGGGAGCTATAGTGAGGCTAGGGTTTTGCATTAGGCAATGGTATAAGTATCCCATGTTCCACTGTTGGGATTTTACCATTTGCAAGTTATGTACTTGAAGTTTAAACGACATTAATAAGATGTTTTATCTATTCAGCACAGATTCCCATGCTTACTCATGGTGGTTGTAATGGTTGTTTAATATTGTGAATATATCTTGTATGTGTGCTTTCATATACAAAATATGTCATGGACTTATTCATAGTGGTTGCATGCTTTTTTTTTCTAATTTGTGTTTACTTTTTCCTTGCCATGTCCGTGATATATTATGAATTTCTTTGCAATTAAATTCTTGCATGTACTTGTTCATGTATGTCTGATTGGGTTTTGGCTCACCGATCCCTCTCATGACATACCCTTTCTTATTTCCGTTAAGACTTGTTTGTATCTATGTATGTAGTTTGTCAATCTTCTGTGAATTTTGTTTCACTGTATGGGAATTTCACTCTTGTCCCCAAATTTGATACCTTCTCATATGATGGTCAAGGGCAGAAACATTCATGGTGGCACTCAGTTTACTTGACAAAGCACTCAATTTACTTGTTGGTTGACACTCCTTTTCAATCAACCCTTCAGTCTTGTCCAGAGAAGATCAACTCCTTTTATTATTTTTCATGGCTATCGTTTTCCTCGTTGAAACAAAGTGATTGGCTCCTTTCAATACCTTGTCAAAAAACTACTCATAATGTACTTGTACTTAATTTAATTGTATTTAAACAACATAAAACTCGGAAAAGAATGGTTCACTATAAAATCAAAAAATCACCCACAACCGAACAAAAAACTCCTCTTTATTGGCCTTCTGACTGTCTGCAAACCTAAGGATTTTTGACCTACTTCTAGGGCTTTGGCCCTCCTACTCATTACAAAACAAACCTTTCTCCTCTTAAACAGAGCTTTGGAAACCTCTTCTTTTCCTAATGCAGCCTAGATAGGGGTTTGTGTAGCCCTCTTCTAGGGTTTAGATCGCCCTTACATAGACAACAATACCAGATGAAACCTTGGCCTTCTTCTTGGGACAAAATTTTCCTCTTCTAAAAAGTATAAAACATAAGACATAACCTCTCGAATGCCCCTCTGCAGCCCAATACGTCCCTCTTTGGACCTCTACATCCCATGGATGTCATAAACTTACAAAACTTGCCTGTAGTATACCCAGGGGTGGATAATGTGGGGTACATGGGGAGGTTCCCATGGATATAAGGTGATTATCTAGTCTAGTAAATAAGGCCCACATTAATAAGTTGTAATTATTTGACCCTCATTATAAAAAGGAACCACAAGTAATTAGTTAGATAAATAAATAGGCCATAGTTAATAAATAAAGTGGTTAGGGTTTGTTAGGGCTATGGGATCATAGAAAATTATATATAGTCCAATATAGGAAGGGAATAGGTGTTAGGTATTGGTTTTGTATTGACAAACAATGGCTTATGGAGTGATCTCCTTCCTTAATGAGTAATTTTATGGTGTTACCGTACCTTACGGGTTTTTTGTATATATTAATAAAATACTTCACTTTTATCATATATTGTGTTATTCTTCTGGCATATTTGTATGTTTAATATTTTTGTAGGTCAAATCCATTACAAGTGGTATTAGAGCTCTTTCTTGGGCAAAGCAGGGATTTTTTTTTTTTTAATTTTATTTTCGGAAAAGAAAATAGTGGGCGACAAGTTTGTAGGTTAGATATGGACATATTGGTGAAAAATATTCAAAAAATAGTTTCATATATCAATTCCCTAAGGAAAAAAATCCAAATTCAAAAGAAAAAAAATAAAAATTATCCGAATCTGATCATGGACGGAGGAGATATCACTAATTTAAAATCGATTAATTTCAAAAGTTTTTTATGACGAAAAATCATGGGTTACGAGTTGCAGGTAAAATTTGGGCATATTGGATGAGAATATTCAAAATGCAATTTTATATTTGAATTACTTGCAAAAAAACACCACATTTAAAAAAAAGAATCATCCAAATCAGAGTTTGCATGGAGGAGATATCGTTGATTTAAAACCAAATATATTTGTTTTTCATATTTGTTTTTGTGACTACAAGACAATTGTAGCACGGATCTAAGTTCCCAAAGTGCCAAGATAGTGATTCCAATCAAATGAGAAGATGCATAATGGCCATTCCATTTCCAAAAACATGTTATAATAAATATTTTGAGCCATATTGACTAACATTCTCGCCTAAAGTACGTGATTTTCTTCGAAACTCTCATATTATTTTCGGGGTTCTAGAAAGATGAATATTACAGGAAGTGGTGATGGTCCTGCTACCCACCAATTTGTGGGTGATATCCCTAGGAGAATTTTTTTCTTCATGATGGACCTCAACCATCAACCAACGACCCCTTGCAGTCTTCAACTAGCTCGTTGTGCCATTTCTCCGCCACCTAAGCCAAACATGTGGTCCGTCACCCATATGTATTGATCGTATGTTTGAAGGTGGGCCTCCCGAATATAAAGGTATGTATTTTAATTTGGTAATTGAATGCTAGGTTTAATTATCACAGATACTTCTGGGCATGGATCGATGGGGGGATTTGGTGAAAAGAGTGGGCTTAGCTATCCTCCTGTCCTCTTGATCTCTTTTGAATGTTACCCTTGGATCTTAGTCCCGTGGGATCTCCTTTATTGACCATATGGTTCTAGGGTGGTACTACTTGGGAAATCCTAACTTTGGGTGCGTGGTTTCACTCCTTTATCCACATATATTACTCCCTTTCCACTCACTATACCCCATTCATCATTTCTTTTGCCTAGGTCCACATTGCCTCTCTGGGTCCACATAGGGTTAGCCTCCCTATCGCCTTGCCCCCATCTTGGTTCAGGACTGGAATGATGCCTTGGAGGTTAAAGTAGCTAAAATAAAAAGTAAAAAACATAAGTGGCCACACTCAATAGGAAAATGTACCACAAAATGCAAAAGATTGCCAGGACAAAAAATAATTAGCACGTGGGAAAAATCCAATACATGAGATCTACCCCTTACCCATGGTCATCACCCTGGTTCCATAGGCCTTGGATAAGCCTCCTTTATCATTCATGAACCCATGATTGTCCCAACCCCTGGAGGGAAATGAACTGCCCAACTTGAAACGGAGTAATCATACACACCAGACTCTTGTCCTTTGAGCTCCAAGCATTTAATTAAAGAAAATTCATAAAAGAAAAACAACATATAAAGAGGGGTGGAAAAATAAAGTCTCGGGCACTTCATGTACCACGATTTCTCCCTCCTACACATTATATACCTAGGTTTGGGCTTCCCCTTATGTAGCTACCCTTGATCCCCACTATGCGGCCCTCTCATTCCCTATTCCATTTCACTTCTTTATTTCTTTACACCGATATTTGAGGGATGTACATTGGACATACTATCCCCTCTAAGAATATAAACCACCTAATAAGGTACCTAGCTAATCCCCTTTGGAGCTTGGAGACATCATCATATGCCAAATCCCACTATGGAAGGGAATTCCATCATGAAGTGCTCACTTTGTTGTTTATGGTTTCTAAAATATTTTACATGATTATCCTAATGACTTGTTCTACTGGAAGGATAGGTGATGCCTTGGATCTTATACAGGATTGCATATGGTGTCCATTTGGGTTTGGTCTCCCTATATGGGGTCCTAACCTCCCAGAGGGCTACATTAGCACATGTAGGGTGTGTGTAGAGAGCCATGGGTCTCCACAGCAGCAGAAAACACTCCATGGATACCCACTGATGTACAAATATTACTACAGATCCATGTTTGGGACGAGGATTATGCACTTGGTACACTATTCCCAACAAGCCCCACAGGAGTACCACACACTTGGTAGGTGTCCTAGGACTTGTATGATGACATGGAAACTTTAATTACATCATTTGAGCCCTTATATATGATCTACAGGAATATTCAACTCATATGGAGACCCATGGGGTCATTGGTGTGCCCCCACACCCATTGGGATCACCACATGTCTACTACTTGGAGAACAAGTGGCCACCCCCATTATCCATCACATTTTGAGGATTTTATTCATAATTATGGCACTTATGGAAATTATCAGGCCTTTTGAGGGCATCACAACATGAATATATTATTATTTGAGATTCTGAGATGCTTATTATTTCATTTATGAGCTTGTTTGGTGGGCTTGTCACCAAAAATTAGGTTATTTGCACATTATTTTATGTTTAGGGGCTAATGTAGGCTCATTAGTTACATAAAACTCCTAAAAGGGGTATAAATAGGAGTTAGTTGGATTCATTTGTATCATCACTTGGTTTGGGATCTCTCTCTCTTAAGATTATTTCACATTTTTCCTTGGTGGAGATTTTTGGATGATGGATGAATTTTTATTTATGGATTTGGGTTCTCTCTATCTTGGAGCTTCTTATATTGCGAATGTGATGTTGGTTGGATATATTCTATAACATGTAATTTGATCCAGATTTATGCAGGAACGTAATAAAATACATGAATAAACATAAACACAGAGATGTAGCAGAAAATATACTTCATTTCATTAATATAAAATATTGAAATAAGCTTATAGATAGAATGGAAATAAACTGGCTCGGGAAATGGTAGCTTATCTATGAAATGAGATGTGGCAGCTACATGCCTTTGAACTGTGTTAAAATGAGGCTAAAGGGAATTTTTATTATTGAATAACATGGGAAAACTTTAAACAACCAAAACCCTAAGCCCAGAAGATGGAATGCCAAGAGTTTGCGGGCCCCGTTGGGGTTAGTTGGGAAACCAACTTCCTAGGGTCGTAACTTGGTCATATTATCTCCATTTTGTGCATATGATATATCACCAAAAATATATCTTTGATTACTACATGATTTGTCGCAGGCCCTAGCTTACAGCTATGGGCTTATTGCGTACCTCAAAAAAACATCGTTTAGAGGATCAAAACTACTCCGAAAGTTTAGGGCCCAAAAATATGCTAAAATAGTAAATACTGCTATAAACAGGGAAAATGATGAAATTGACTGAAGGTGTAGGTGGAGTAGGTGGGTGGCCACCAATATTCACCTAGTCATTCCTTCCCCCTTAGGAAGCAATGGTCCCCATTGCATGCAGAGCTTCCATGAGGTGAGGAAATTTGTGCTGAATCTAGTCCCTGATGAACCACTTTCCCTAGTGAAGGAGTTGGCCTGCTTTGACAACTTGATAAACTGTATCCTATGCTAGAAGGTTATTTTGATCTATGTGTCCATAATCCAATCAATTGTGTCCTATTCCATGCAATATGAGTTTAACTCTGTTGGTGTGAGTTGTTCTACAATGTCAGATGTGCTGAGAAATGGTAGAAAGTAGGGCCAAAGGTGGTCCACATTGAACATTGGTGCAGACCAAGGAATGGTGGAATACTGAGCTCAAAGGAATTGTCCCATATAGCCTTGGTGATGGTATATGACCCATATTAGAGCAGGAAAAGCTTGAGGTGGGCCCTAGCGAGGCGCTACTTCTGCAAATGTAGCCAAAATTTGTCGCCCACCTGGAAGTTGTGTGGCACTCGATGTTGAGCATGTCACTGCTTGTACTTAACATTGGCTCTGTCCAATATGTCATGGAACTGTTGGAAAATGTGATGAATGCGCTCAATGAAGCTATACACCTTGTTGGCTTCGAACTGGTCATGAGCCGAATCTGCCTGAGTAGCTTCAAATGGTATGACCACATCAATGGGACTTTGTGGCTGGAATCCCAAGTCCACCTGAAAGGGGTTGTGGCTAGTTGAGCTATCAAGAACTTGATTATAGTTGTGTTGGACATAGGGGAGCCTTTCATCCCATGTGCGTGGATGATTCGAGTTGTACATGCGCAAAATGTGTACGATCATCCTGTTGATGACCTCTGTTTGGCCATCAGTTTGGGGGTGGAAAGTTGTGGACTTAGTAAGCTTGGTGTCTAGCATCGACCAGAGAATTGACCAAAATGTACTAGGGAACTTGTTGTCCCAATCTAAGATAACGTTAAGTGGGATCCCAAAGTGTACCCCACTCACGCAAAGAAGAGTTTAGCAGTGGCTTTTGTTGTGATATTCTTCATGCAGGACGCCATAATGACCATCTTAGAGAACATGTCGACGAACACGAAAAGAAATTCAGTTCCATGCTTGGTAGAAGTAGGACTCAACATGTATTTCATGGAGATGCATGATTCCCACGACTGACTAGGGTTAGGAAATGGAGTATATAGCCCTTGATTCTTGATGGTTGGTTTGGAAATAACATAGGAAATGCAGGATCTGATGTACTTCCTGACATCATGTAGAAGGCTCGGCCAATAGAAATACTTTTGCAATACTGCCACTATTTTCTCAACCTAGAAACGTCCAACGACTCGACTGTAGTGTGATTCCCAAATCATCTTGGTACGCTCACTTGAAGGAACCCACAAGTGTCCTAGGTGGCATAACAGTGCACCCTGGAGGTGAATATTTGGAACTTTATTACCATCCAGGAGCGTCAGGTATGTGTTTCCGAATTCTGGATCGATTTCATAGAGATGTAGCCAACCCGAAGTATCGTTCCCACAAGATTTGAGCACAATGGTTAACACAAAAATCGGTGGTCAGCTGAGCCAGTCTGCAACATTATTGGTGCTTCCCTTCTTGTACTTGATGTTCAAATGGAATTGTTGTAGGTAGGTGGCCCATTTCTGATGGAGATCATTTTGAAACTTCCCTTGTGTTTGTATGAACTGCAGGGGTTGGTGATTTGTGTGGATGATTGTTTCCTTCCCCAAAATGTAATGCTTACATTGTTAGAAAGCCTGCACAATGAAT
This sequence comes from Pinus albicaulis, assembly GCA_034641835.2. Lineage (NCBI taxonomy): Eukaryota > Viridiplantae > Streptophyta > Pinopsida > Pinales > Pinaceae > Pinus > Pinus albicaulis. Next base: position 307,207,134 of record CM076571.1, read on the forward strand.
TACATTTCCTTGTCATAGGTGGGATAATTTAGGATTTTATCTGAAATTGTCCACTCAATGCCCCTGTTGAGTAAGTACTGCCCCAATAGCATAGTCAAAGGAATCTGTCTCAATATCAAAGGGTTGTTCCAAGTCTAGTAATGTGAGCACTGGTGCAGAGTAGAGGCGATGCTTCAACTCTTTGAATGCCTTTTGTTGAGATTCATACCAATTTTTTTTTATTTCACTCTTGCCTTTGTGACTTGACTCAAAGTCCAAGTGATATGCAATAACCCCAACATGAACATGTAGTAGAAAGTGAAAAGAACTAGAAAGAATGAGAGCTCTATTAGATTTTTTGGGGCTAGCCAATCTCGAATGGCCTGGATCTAAGCAGGGTCCATATGCACTCCCCTCTCATTGATAATGTACTCCAGATATTGAACCTATGTCATGCCAAAAGTGCATTTTTCCAAATTGGCACACAACTTGTGTTGTTGCAGTGTTTGGAGGACCTGCCGAATGTGGTGGAGGTTCTCTCCCAACTCTGGCTAAAGATAAGGATGTCGTCCAAATACACCACCATGAATGAGATAGTGAATGGTCACAAGATGTCATTCGTCAACCTGAAAGGCATGAACAACCATTAAAAAAGGCCCTCATTGGATTTAAGGGCAATCTTCCACACATCGGAGGGTTCGATTGGTACCTGGTGATACCTGACTTCAAGTCAATATTTCTGAAATATTTCCCCCCTTGAGTTGGTCAAGAAGGTCATCAATCTATGGGATCAGATATCTATTCCAAACAGTGATCTTGTTCAGCGCCCGATAGTCAACACAGAGTCTCCAAGTCCCATCCTTATTCTGCACCAACATAATCGGGCTCCCATAGGGCGATGAACTTGAATGGATGTGACCTTTCTGTGCTCGTGAATCTACTTCTTCATTTAGTCGTTCTCCAAAATAGAGCACCGATATATTGGTCCATTGGGTAGCAGCGCACCTAGGGTCATATTGATGGAGTGCTTTACCTGACAGTGAAGAGGCACCCCTGTAGGTGAGGTGAAGATGTACCATGCTCCTCCACGACCTTGTCCATATGTTTTTTCCATGTGGAGGAGTCCTATCTAGAGGTCATGGTCATATTCTTCTTCTTTCCCAAAGGGTGTATCATAAGGAAAAAAATATCCCAGTTTGGGAAATTAGCTTACTGCATTGCTTCACAGTGATCAAAGAGATGGTGGTAGATGGTTCTTCCTCTGATTTCCTGTACAAATTATTACCCAAAGTAACAATAACAGTGTGAGGACGAGACTCATACACAACATGTCGCTTCCACAAGTATGGATGACCTAATAATACATCACAAACTTCAAGAGGAGAAACATCACATAATACCTCATCCGTGAAGTGCTTGATGCTATAGGGAAGGCGTCACTGTTGGTTGATGCAGAGATCTTGTCCTTGGTGAAGCCACCCAGTGGTGTATGGTTGTGGGTTTGTTGTGATTGGCAAGCCCAGTTGCTTCACAACCTATGCTAAAATGAGGTTATTTTGGCTCTCATAATGAACTGCAACGGGGAACCCTTCACCCACATATGGGAATGGAAGAGGTGCCCCCCCTCCTTTGGATCTTTGGGTTCTTCCTTCTAGATCTTGGTGGTGGAAATGGTGGAACTGGGCTCCACATCGATAATATGCTCCCCTTTATCACTCCCCTTGTAGTGTTCTAACTTAGAGTCGGAACATGCATATGACTTGGAAGCATTCAACTCAACCACCAATGACTTATTTGCATGACACTCACTTGTGTTGTGAGTGGAGGTCTTATGGAACTCACACCACTTTCGAGTGTGTCCTTCTTTGGCTTTGTGGTGTTTTTCTTCATTTTCTACTTTGAAGAGTTGTCCTGGGCCACCCCACCTTGGCCTTGTACTTTGTTCTGTGCTTTGGGGGCGTCATTCCCTTGCTTTTGATTCACAGATCCAAAGTCTTGCTTCTTTTGTTTGAATTTCTGCTCAATCTTGGCAGCATACTGGTATGCTACACCGAGGGAGGAGATGTCGAGTAACTCCATTTATTCCTCGATGTATCTGTGCAGAAAACTATGGTACTTAAGCACCAAATGTTTCTTCGAATCTTTGATACCCAACTTTGTGTGTAGGGTATGGAACATATTCGTCAACTCATGCACATATTGATCCCTTTGTTGACGAAGATTAGTCCATTGTATGTACTTGTACTCATATCTCCCCACGTGGTAGTATTTTTTCTTGATGGCATCTCAGAAATAATTCCAAGTGGGTACGGCTGAGAACAGGGAGGATTCCCCCTCGTCCTTTTCCTCACTATAGGTTTCCCACTAGTACTTGATATGGAGGGCAGATTTGAGGAGTGAAAAAGTAATCTTTTCCCGATTGGAAAAGTAATGAAATGAAAAATATCCTTCCAATATATTTAGCCATATATCTACGCCGTATTAGGCCCTCAAATATGGGAATGTCGAAGTTAAATTGTACCTTAAAAGGAGTGGCACCTCTAGAGTGGCTGCAAGATGAAGATGCGTCGCCGGTGGGTAGATATGGAAGGATCTAGGAAAATTTATCCATCATCGCATTCCTTTGTTTCTCGAGGGCCTTCTTAAGAAATATTTTGATAGGATATCCTGCTCTGTTGGAAAAGGGTCTCCTAAAGCTATGAATTTTGTCCATTTTTGTATATTTTTGGTATTATTTAGTCTAACGCAGGGGTTTTGGGGTGGGTCAAAGCCCTGAATGCATTGTAATGGGTCAAGGGTAGACCAAGAGTCCGCAAACCACGGTTTGCGGACCATTGGATGCATAGGCTAAATCAATATAAATAGATGAACCTTTTTGAGTCTTAAGGTAGGAAAGAATTAAGGTTGATGCTAAGCACGAATTTTTAGATCCATTTTCGGGTTGTTTGGGTAAGGAATCCTGTTGGCTGTGTGCGCAGAGATCCTCAGTCCTATTGTGTGCGGACCCTGCTGGCTATGTGCACAGGCAATATTTTGGGATTGTAAGTGAAATTTAATATTAATATATATGCGAAGTACTGTTAGACATATGATGTGATTTGGATCTGTTTTGTTATGTTTGATGTCATGCTGGGCTATATGATTAAGTTGTGAAAGTATTTGTTTAATAGCTGCGAACTGTGAAAGTATCTATGTTTCTGGTATATGTATCTGTGATCTATTAATTGTTGCGATTATAGTGTTTTGTGCTAATAAATTGGTATTATGCATGTGGATGCGAAGGTACTTACTAGATATGTGCATGATCGTAGCTCTATTATACTATGGATTATATTGTCAATAGGTGTTGAGATTCAACAAGATGATGAACTTAGTGAAAATCAGTCGCCTTCACTAAGTGCGCCCGCAGGCTATTTTTCGGTGCAAGTCTATTTTTAGACTTGGTGATCATATTTCAGAAGTTGAAGGATGCTATTTGTGGATGGTTGGCCAAGTTGGAAAAATAGATGAAATTCTATTTTTATAAGATTGGGCAAAGTCTATTTACAGATTGTCGATCTAAAAATAGAAGTGTCAATTATTATTAGCCCTTAATAATAATCAAACTCTAAATATCAACTTATTCTCTTGGAGCACTTAATTTCAGTATACAGATTTGGAAAATCAATGGGCTGAAGGAATTACGAAATTCCTAGGGTTGAATGGTGGTTCATGCATGGAGGACTTAGTTAGGACTGAAGTGGCAAAGTTATGACAGAGTTGGAAGAGTAGTTCATGGAATTGTTATTCAGTTTAACTCAGTTATTGGAGTTAAACTCAGTTGAGCTAGTTGTATCTAGTCTAATTGAATGATACACTAGTGAGAGTGGAGTGAATTGATTAGTTAATTAATTCACAAATAATAAATAATTTATCAACTGAACAAATACAACAGTTAACTAGAGTGCACGTCAGTTCTATTGGAGACCTTGTGGAGAGGTAGGTGAAAGGGTGAGATGGACTATCTGTTGTGACTATAGTGATGCATTGATTGCATCACACACACATTAGAGTTTCCAATGAGGATTACGCAATTAGGGCAAGGGTAATTCAAATTCATTTAGAGCTATTCTTCTGCAGGGATTGTGCAGTGGAAGCAGGCTATCAGGTGGTAAGAAATCAGTGCATGGATTTGTAGATTTCTTCATGTTAGTGTGTGATGATTGATTGTACTGAGAGCTTGATGTACTAAGATTTGTATGAGATTTTTACATGATATCCATGATACATAATATATGATAGTTGGGGTTTTTATCTTCAGGCTTTCCCGTTAAATAAATATGTTATGTGCGATTGTTTTTATTGCTTCATGTGTTTGCAATTGAGTTTATAATTTCCGCAAAAGATTAATAGTGGAAGGATTCTGTATTTAGCAAGAATATAAATATTGTCAGATCAGGATAATCTAGATTTATAATGCATATGTTATATAATTTCTACAATAAGCCCGCAAATAGGTCTGTTTAGTACGAACTCGGTGGGCTGGGAACACAGACTTGCTTGACTCACCTGCTCTCTCTCAAGGTGCGGAAACCTAGTTCCAACACCCTCCCATACTGCTTCGGGTAAGACTTTGGCCTGCACAAGCAGGTCACTGTCGAAAGGGCCAGTAGTATAGGTGTTTGTTGGAAAAATTGAGTTGGACCCCTCAAGCCAACAAATGGTTCCGTTGCCGGGACCGAGAGAATTTTGAGAGAGAGATTGGGTAATGCCAAGAACACATTGGAAACCTGAGAAGAAAGAGATCAACGAGTGGTTCAAAAAGAAAATTCAGGAATTCACGGTAAGAGAGAATTGCAGTGCAAAGCTAACTGCAGAGAAATGGAAGAATATGTACATTTTCACAGAGATCTACAAAATTTTCTTTGTGATATTTGTGACCGAGATACCAGAGTGGCTTGCAAGGCTTGTATATTTCCAGAAGTGTTAAAAGGATGAATAGGTCACACAGTGGACCCCAGAGCTGATCCAACTGTTAGAAAAAATGATAACAATATCACTCGCATGGTAGATCAATGGGTGGACAGTGTGATAAGAGGATTTGTGACGGAATTTGCAATCAATCAATTTTTGTCCTATTCAGAGGCAGAGTGGAGGTTCTTAAAGGGTTTTCAGGTGATCAAGAGCTCAAGTCTGAGCTATGGAAAAAGCTCAAAATTGAAAGTGTTCAAAATCACTTGCAACCTAAATGACCAGATAGGCCTTGTCGATATGATCCTGGCATCGCGAACGTCACTCAAATCCAACATCGCATGTGAAAGTTATGCAAGTTTGAAGTTTTCAGTAAACTGCAGAAAACTGAGTTTGACCAGGTTTGACTTCCAAATTTTGAAAATTAAAAAAGGAATATTCTTGGTATATTCCTTAGAATATTCCCTAGAATATTCCTTAAAATATTCCACCTGGGCCAATCTTGTAGTGACAAGTGGCAGCAGTTGATTCATGGTTGGTTTGACTTTCATATTGGCGGGCCAATCCGAGGGTGCCACATGGCAAGCCCAGAGGCCGCCACGTGGCCCAGGCCTTTGGCAATTTTCGTTGCAAATTTTCTATGACTCCACAGGAGTCGAACCGCGGACCTCCCACGAACTAACTTGACTCGTTTACCATTGTGCCACAAGTTGGTTCTTATTAAACATTGGAATGCAAGTTCTATTTAATGTTTGAATTAAAATATAGTGGAAGAGTTAAGGGCTAGCCCCGATCATATGGTCCTATGCCCATAAACATCGCTTAAGGCATTTACCGGTAGGATTAAACCGTTAAGATAACCACCCTAAAAAAATGACATGTGTCCACCATTTAAAATTAAATGTGGCAGTTTTTAATCCGACTTTTCATGCGGTGGTTTCGGTGTGGCTACATGCCACCACCGTAACATTTAACTTGACCACTAGAAGTTCTGCCCAGTTTAGTGCCACTCAGCCAATTTCGGCCAGTCCACCACTTTAGTGCCCTTATCTGCAGTTTCTCCACAATTAGTGCAGCGTGTTTAGGGGAAGTTGGGAAAATACTGTTTTGATGATAGCTTCTCCAAGACAGAACCTTTTTGGACAATTTTTTTTTTGATTTCAGATATTCTGAGGATTCTGGATCCATTGAGATAGGTTTTAGAGCCATTGGAGTTGATCTTTAGTCCCTTTTTCTTCAAGGAAGCAATGAGAACCATTAGGGCCAAGAGGGAGTTGGAGCTGTTTTGGGCTCTGCTTAACCATTTGAGGTGAACCAAAAGTCAATTTCGACTATTTTAAGAATTATAGAGCCATTGGGATAGGTTCCAGAGGTAGTAGAGGTGTTCTACAACCATTTTAGCTTCAGGGAAGATTTTTGAGCCATCAGGGCCATTGGGGAAATGGAGCTGTTTTGAGTTATACCTCACTATTTGAGGTGAACCAAAAACCATTTTCAACTATTTTCTACCTTCTGAACCTAATGGAAGAGGTTTAAGAACTGTTTGAGGACTTCAGAGAGCCATCAGGGCCTTGTTGAGAAATGTTTACGGTAATTCTTCACTATTTAGTGAATATGGAAAGGCATTCTTAGCATTTTCATGTCTTTTGAATCTATATTTGCATTCAGATTTGCCTATTGAGGCACTTTTAAACTTGTATTAGCATTTTGAAGCATTTTAATACAAGAGGACAAGCTCATTTTGGGAGGCTTGATCTAGCAGACATAGCCCAAGAGGGGTGAACCGCTCACCAAAAATTTGTCCCATGTTATGCTAAAGTTATCTTTCTGTATATTTCTGATTTGATATGTTAAACAACAAATTAAATTAACTTTCCCTCACACATAAACTCATAAATAGTTACCAAAAACACTTTGTTTAATTAGCAAGACATGGAGAATTTTGCACACAATTAATTAATGGAAATGGATACCTTGCACACATTTTCAAGTACTTCCATTTTTAGATTAGATTGTATCAGAGCATTGGTTGAGCTTAGGTTGAGCATTTTTTTGTGTGAAAAAGGTGTTAAAATAGTGTAAGAGATTGACTGTTTTATTGGTTGCAAACTGGTTGATTGTTGAGTTTGCTTGAGTTGAAAAGATAGATGTTGATAGCTAAGTCTTGGAAAGGAAAAAAAAGTTGTAGGCTATTTCCTTACCCCAAAGTACCTCAAGATTATCTTTGGAAAACAAACCCACTTGATTAGTGTTTTCTACAAAAGCTATTGGAGTTTGTGTTTTATGGTTGCTTGAATAAGAAGGGGTCATTACTGACATTTGGTTAAAAGCTTGTCATTTTTTTGAAAGCTTTGAGAACTTTTCTTTGGAAGTTCCTTTTTTTAATTTGACCATTTACATAATGTCAACTTCTTCTACAAGTGCAGTTTCCTCCTTCACGAGATTCTTCAATGATGACATGAAGAATGAGTTCATTAAGGTGAAGGACATGGTGCAGATTCTAATTGAGGATCAAAGAGAAAGTGCTAAGCTTCATGCAAAATTGTTGACCATGAAGGAAGAGAAGGAAACAATTCTCCAAAGACTGCATGACATGTAGAAACAACTCCTTCAAGCTCAAGAATATTTGTCCAATAACAAGCATGAGGAAGAGGTAAACCATTCTAGCTTGTCTTCAATTTCCTCAATTGAAAAGTGTGTTGGTTCTTTTGAAAAACATACAAGGGGTATCGGGTCCAAATTAATGTTTAAGATGGGATATCATGAAGGAAAAGGTTTGGGCAAGTATGCACAAGGCATGGTTGACCCTATTGCAGTTTTGGAGCGACCCAAGAATGTTGGTCTTGGTTATGTACAGTTTAATGGTGAAGACTCCAAATCCTTGAATGTATGTGATGCAAATTTAAAGAGAACCTTTATTCCAAGTTGTAAAATGCACATTTGTCAAAATTTTTTAAAGGATGATTGCCATTGTTTTAAGCCATCATTTCAACAAGTAGAGGGTAAACATGTTGCTTATGGTGAGCCTTCAAGTTCAATCAGTTTTTAAGACAAGAACTGTGATGAAAGCCTAAAAAATAAAGTTGTCTCGTCTACTAGTTCATCGTCTTTCGAAGACAAAAAGGATGGACATTCCATGCAGAAAAAGAGGTATAATTATTCACATGATCAATTTGATTATTTTTTAGCTAAGAATGATGATTTTTCTTGTTCAAATGAAAGAAAGTTTTGTTGCACATTTTGTGGTGGATTTAACCATGTTGCTTCAAGATGTTGGTTGAAAAAGAAAGCACACAGGAAGCAGAAGAGGCAAAGAAAAATTTCTCATAAAGTGCTTAAGAGTTGCACATTTTTTCAAAATAAGGGACATGATATCTCTCATTGTTGGAATTTTCATCCAACAAATCGTCCAAAGCACATGCAGCTAGATGACAAAAAGTTTATGAAAGAGGATCTATGGATTCCATTATCGATGTGGAAATGGAAGATTCACATGAAGGTGTATTGCAACCATAAAAGACACCATGGAGTTGGCTTGGTAGGAAGTGGATTAACTTCTTAATGCTATAAGTCATCTTCATTTTGTACATGCAAATTTCAGATTGGTATGCATGTATTTTAGTTGAAAAGTTGATGCAAGATTGCATGTAAACGCAGTTTTAGTTGAAGGAATTTCTTTGTTGTTGCAAAATTTTGCTATGGAGGTGTAAAAGATGAGTATGATACTCATTTACATTGCAGCAATGTCTTTTAGTTCAGCTCTTAGTCACCCACATGTTTTTGGGATGATGTACTTGATGGTATTTGAAAAGAAGAATTGAAGTTGCACATGTACATAGAGGTTGTATGTGTAAATAGCGAACTGTATATAATTCATTGTACATGATACATACACATGTGTTTGTAAAGATGTATCTTGTTGTTTATTGACTTGTGTCAATTGTGTGCACACTTGTTACATATTTTGTGTGTCAATTATAGCACATTTCAGGTCAACTTTTTGTTGATGTCGTATGTTGCACAAGGTGCCTTTGGTGTCGATTGGTGCAGAGAACGAAGTGTCAGTGCAAAGCAATGGAAGACTCCATGAGATGGAAATGCATGCAAGAAAAGAGGGCACAAATTTTAGAAAGGGTCATTGCTGGTTTCAGAATGGAAGATTGGTATGGTGAGAAAACTTGGTCAGGATTCGGCACAAGTACAGGGTTCATTCAGAAAAAATTCACCATGAGGATAGTTGTCAAGTCAGGAAAATTTTTGAAGGCTGAAGAGAAGAGGATGTTGTTATTCTCTCATTTACTGTTCAGTTTTAGTTTCATAATTTCAGTGAGCTTTTGGGGTCCAAAATCTTCTCATTTGGGAGGTGTGATCAGGAGCTCAAGTCCGAGCTATGGAAAAAGCTCAAAATTGAAAGTGTTCAAAATCACTTTCAACCTAAATGGCCGGATAGGCCTCGTCGATATGATCTTGGTGCCATGAACGACACTCAAATCCGACATCGTATGTGAAAGTTATGCAAGTTTGAAGTTTTCAGTAAACTGCAAAAAACCGAGTTTGACGAGGTTTGACTTCCAAATTTTGAAAATTAAAAAAGGAATATCCCAAGGAACATTCCTGTAATATTCCTCAAAATATTCCTTGGAGTATTCCACCTGGGCCAATCCTGTAGTGACAAGTGGCAACAACTGATTTGTGGTTGGTTTGACTTTCATATTGGCGGGCCAATTCGAGGGTGCCACGTGGCAAGCTCGGAGGCCGCCACGTGGCTCCAAGCCTTTGGAAATTTTCGTTGCAAAATATTTATGACTCCATAGGAGTCGAACTACGGCCCTCCTGCGAACTTACCGGACGCGTTTACCATTGTGCCACAAGTTGGTTCTTATTAAACATTGGAATGCAAGTTCTATTTAATGTTTGAATTAAAATACAGTGAAAGCGTTAAGGGCTAGCCCTGATAATATGGTCCTGCGCCCATAACCGTGGCTTAAGGCCTTTACCAACAGGATTAAACTGTTAAGATAACCGCCCTAAAACAGTGGCATGTGTCCACCATTTAAAATTAAACGTGCTAGTTTTTAATCCGAATTTTCATGCGGTGGTTTCGGTGTGGCCACATGCCACCACCATAAAATTTAACTTTAATACCAGAAATTTTTCCCGTTTTAGCACCACTCCACCAATTTCGGCCAGTCCACCACTTTAGCACCCTTATCTCCAGTTTCTCCACAATTAGTGGAGCTTGTTTAGGGGAATTTGGGCAAATATTGTTTTGATGATAACTTCTCCAAGACAGAACCTTTTTGGACGAATTTTTTTTTTGATTTCAGGTATTATGAGGAGGCTAGATCCATTGAGATAGGTTGTAGATCCATTGGAGTTGATCTTCAGTCCCTTTTGCTTCAGGGAAGTAATGAGAGCCATCAGGGCCAAGAGGGAGTTAGAGCTGTTTTGGACTATGCTTAACCATTTGAGGTGAACCAAAAGTCAATTTCGACTATTTTTAGCATTAAAAAGCCATTGGGATAGGTTCCAAAGGTATTATAGGTGTTCTATATCCATTTTAGCTTCAGGGAAGCTTTTTGAGCCATTAGGGCCATTAGGGAAATGGAGCTGTTTTGAGTTGTACCTCGCTGTTTGAGGTGAACCAAAAACCATTTTCGAATATTTTCTACCTTCTGAACCTAATGGAAGAGGTTTTAGAAATATTTGAGGACTTCTACAGCCCAAAAAGCTTCAGAGGAGTTCAAAGAGCCATCAGGGCCTTGTTGAAGAAGTCACTATTTATGGTAATTCTTCACTGTTTAGTGAATATGAAAAGGTATTATTAGCATTTTCATGTCTTCTAAATCTGTATTTGCATTCATATTTGCCTATTGAGGCAATTTTAAACTTGTATTAGCATTTTGGAGCATTTTAATACAAGAGGACAAGCTCATTTTGGGAGGCGTGATCCAACAGACGTAGCCCAAGAGGGGTGAACTGCTCACCAAAAATTTGTGTCATGTTATGCTGAAGTTATCTTGCTGTATATTTCTGATTTAATATGTTAAACAAAAAATTAAATTAACTTTACCTCACACATAAACTCATAAACAGTTACCAAAAACACTTTTTTTAATCAGCAAGACATGGAGAATTTTGCACACAATTAATTAATGCAAATGGATACCTTGCACACATTTTCAAGTACTTCCATTTTTAGATCACCGAGGTAATTTTCTGAAAACTCTGCCATTACTGATTAAGATCTTATTGTGAGAAAAGAGCATTTTTTGCATCCATATAGAGTGAATGAGCTCCGATCAGAGTGCGGGTACAACACACAGTGGTAACTACTATAGAACTAACCAAGAAGAAGATAGATCTGTCTATAGTCCAATAAGGGATTTGGCTGTGCAAGAACCTCCAACTACACCACCATTGAGCTAGGACAGGGGTAAGAACTCACCCGTACCTCCACTCCCACTAGAAGACGAGATGGATTTACAAATGAAGCTACCTACCTTCAAGGGCATAGGGGATGAAGACATGGATCGGTTTTGGTTTGTCACAGGATCGCTATGGACTACACAGAACGTGACTAGCGATGCAGTGAAAAGGACAAAAATATCCCTTGCCTTTTAAGGAAGAGCCTTGGACTAGTATATGGGATACATTGCTTAGCATGCAAACGCGAGCATTGAAGAGATTAATAATGCCTTGAAATAACAGTTCAAGAAGCCTAAGTCCTACTCTCAGATAGTGAACGATCTAAAAGATTTCAAGTAAGGACCGTCCGAGTCTGTATGGGCAGTTGACCAACGGTTAAAGAAGGTAAATAGAGAAGGAGGGTTTCTGTACGATGACAGACAGCACACGAAGTGGTTCATTACTATGTTGCTACCCCACCTGCGTGTACCAATGGGTCATCAAGCTATTGAATCGCAGGAAAAATCCTTGGAGATTTCTATGAAGCTGGAAGTTGTTCCAAGAGATGATACCCAGCTAGGAGTCCAAAAAATACAAGGACAACTAGAGGAAATACACATGGAGATCTAGAATTTGTGAAAGGGGCGAGGAACGGAGGCTAGCCCTGACAGATGGTGCATACGATGTAGGATGAATGGCCATACTAAGGATAATTGTCTATTGCTAGCAGAATATATGCGGGCCAGGGGACCCAGCCCGTTGCGTCCTAGGGAAGTTGTGGGACCAAGTGGGCCGGTGTTGTGGTGCGATGATTGTCTTGTTGATGGGCTGCACAATACCAACCACTGCCCCTGCCTTGCCGCATATGTCCCAGAAGTAAAGCAATAATGGTGCAGTTTTTGCATATATGTAGGACATGATGAGAAAAACTGCGAGACTTTTGATCTGATGATAGACCGAGGAAACCTATATAGGGTACATTCGGATCCTTCCTCACCAAGGTTCCCCCCAGGCATAGGTGGATCCCTAGCTAGGGGCAGGGGAGGGGGTCGAGGTGGAAGCGCAGGTAGGCAAAGAGGACAACTGATTTTTTATAACTGCGGAGAGATAGGCCACTTTGTAAGGGACTGCATGAACCCAATAAGGAAATCCTGTAGATACTGCAGATAGCTAGACCATGTGATTGAAGACTGCCCAATTCTGATAGCCAAAATGCAGGAAAAGCAGCATAAACCTACGCAAAACGTGAAAATGGTTAAGGCAGAACCTCGTGATGAAGAACCAAGCGTTAATGTTATAACATGCAACGGCATGGCTACTGGGGGGGCTGAGGAGAAGGCTGCGACAGAGCCTTTGATCCGAAAAGAAGTCACCAAAAAAGAAGGTTTGGACCTACAAAAGGAGAAGGAAACCTTTGTCGCAGATTGACAAGACTTTGTTCAAGATGAGGCATTTGTTTCGCAGAAACCCATAAACAGTAGAGCCGAGGATGAGGTAAAACTATTCTTGCAGGCATGTATGAAGCTGCTATGCAACCAGTGGGCCATAGAGAACCTCCAAGCACTAATAGACAGCTGTGCAGAATGAACTAATCCACCCCTGTAAGTTAAGGATGTGCAAAAACTATACAAACATAAGAAACGCACTGGTAGGGAAATGTGGCTTATGGCGCAAATTGGTGATTATGAAATGGATCAGGTTATTTTGGACTTGGGATTAGATGTGAATGTATTGCCCAAGAAAACTTGGCAGTGAATGAGAGAATCTAAGTTGGAATGGTACATTATCCAGTGCGCATGGCCAATCAACAGAAGATTATACCATTGGGGAGATTATCAAAGATTGTGGTAGATATTGCAGGAGTTAAGGTCCGGGCTGACTTCGAAGTCATTTAGATTGTAGAAGATGCGGACCCCTATCCTGTGCTTCTAGGGTTGGATTGGGCCATAGATATGGGCAGTGTTATCAATTTGAAGAAGAGAAGCATGGTATTTGAAAGTGAAGGAACATGGGTGGTAGTACCACTGGACCCCGCAGAAGGAGAAAGGTATACAGAGCCAGTGCGTGAGGAAGAGGAGGTGGATCACATCTATAAGTTAACTGTGAGGGACGAAGACTAGATCAATCCTACATCTAATGGTGTGCTGTGCTGGGAAAAGGATAGCGAATTCTTTTCTGACTCTGACGGAGAAATGGAAAATTGGCAAAACCAGTTACATGAAGTCTCTGCGCTGCGCTGCCCGTGAATGACAAGGGACTTCTGTTGCATATCCTCAGAGGTAAGAGAACTACCCTACTTTGATGGTTCTAGTAGTATAAAAGAGTTTTTGCGAACCTTTGAAGCTGAGGTTCCAAGAGAACGAAGGCTTTGGGCCCTTAATCTAGCCATGCATGCAACACCTGCAAGATTGTGGGACATGCATAAGAGGGTGTTCCAAGATTGGGAGGAATGTCATGACATGATGATCTTGCGATTTGAGCCTCCAGTTGATGAGTGCGTAAAATGATGATCCGCGATTTGAGCCTCATCTCACCTGCGCGTAAAACATTTCTTGGGGTCAGTGATCCACATGAACAATTTTTTCACATGGATGGAGAATGGTGTGACCTGGCCTACGAAGAATGGGTTCACTTGTTTATTCATGTACAGACCCACCGATCGCTCGGTACTTATATGCGAGCTACATTAGTGCACCAGTGCACCCGCCACCGGGAAAGGGAAACTATAAAAGATGAATTCATGGGAACATTTGGGATTGACAAAATTCGAAGCAAGCCATGAAGCTCGTAGGATATAGACACCTTTGTATTTGGTGAATCTATCCCTTATGCAGGCTTTGGGACACCAACATGGGAGACCCAGATGCAGAATATTGCCAACTGTCACAATATGACCATAGAAGAATGCGACGAGGATCCCTGCAATGTTTCGATCCCAGAGTCAGAGGGAGAATGCACAGTTGCAGGACCCCAACTACAAACTATGGACGTAACGAAGCCTCTGAATCTACAAGAAGTCAATATTGGCACAAACGAGTAGCCTAAGTTGGCTAAAATTGGGGACTACTGGGATGATGACACCATAAGAAAAGTTGTTGAATTTCTCATAGAATATCAATACTTATTCCCAAAAACTTTCTCGGAGCTCAAGGGGATCACAAGGGACCTAGGGTTTATGCACATCATGTTAAAACCAGATGAGCACCCTATCAAGCAGCGCCCTTATTGACTAAACCCCAAATATAAGCAGAAGGTTAAGGAAGAAATCAATAAAATGCTCGCCACATGTGTCATCGAACCAGTCGAACACTCGGATTGGGTAAGTCGGATGGTGGTTTAGGAGAAGAAGATGAAGGGGGAAATCTACATCTGTGTGGAATTATGCAAATTGAATGATGCATGCGTACATGATCCCTTTTCGATGCCATTCTCAGATGAGATCCTGGACAGCATAGGAGGCCAAGAAGCATACTCGTTCAATGATGGGTTCTCAGGATACCATCAGATCAGAATTACACCTGAAGATCACAACAAAACTACTTTTGCTACTAAATGGGGATCCTTTCAGTATATAGTCATGCCCTTCAGACTCAAAAATGCCCCGGCCATATTTTCGTGAGTCGTAGTTGCAGTGTTCCAAGAGTTCATCCATAAATTTCTGGAGGTGTAATTTGATGATTGGACTATCTTCGGCTTAGTAAAGACACACGTTTCTGACTTGTGCATGATCTTGGATGCCTGCCGAAAGCACCAGAATTCCCTAGATATCAAGAAGTGTATCTTCTGCGTACCCTTCGGAACCTTGCTTGGACATATAGTTTTCCAACAAGGGTTGATGGTTTACCCTATGAAAGTTGCAGTTGCCATCAATCTGGAAGTACCTACGACTGAGAAACAACTGCGTTCGATCCTCGAACATACTAAAGCACATACAAAAAGTTCATTCAAAGGATACGCGCTTGATCATAGCCTGAAAAGATGCGCTGGGAGCATGTTTCATTTTTTTGGGATGACGAGTGTCAAAAGAGCTTTGAGCTACTCAAGGAAAAGATGGTCTCTGCACCTATCCTTATCTTTCCTGATTGGGAAAAGGTATTTCATGTTCACATTGATGCTTCCGGAATCTCCCTAGGAGTGGTCCTTACGCAGCCTAGAGATGGAGACATTGATCACCCTGTTGCATTTTATAGTTGAAAACTCTCTGGTGCAAAGCGCAATTATGCCACCACGGAGCGGGAAGGATTGGCCATGGTCTATGCGTTATAGAAGTATCAACACTATATTTTAGGAGGACACTTCAAAATTTTTACAGATCATTCAACTTTGAAGTACCTGGTGAATAAACCTATGTTGGGGGGGGAATTTTCCGATGGCTTCTGTTGTTCCGGGAATACGACTTTGAAATCATTGTCAAACTAGGGAAGTTGAATGCTGGGCCAGATCACTTGTCTAGAATTGAGACTGGCAAGGAACCAACCAACCTGGAAGAAGGATTTCCAGATGTGCAGTTGTTTTCTATTAAGGTAGTTGATGCGCACTTCGCTGACATCATTCAGTTCCTGACTACAGGCATGGCACCTGCAGAGTATTCAGTGCAACAGAAGAAAGAGTTGGTAGCCCACACTGCGGATTTTACCATCATCGCAGGACATCTATATAAGATGGGAGCAGATGAAGTGCTGCGCAGGTACATCCTGGAGCATGAACGACATGATATTTTGGCAGAAGCCCATGACGGGGTAGCAGGAGGTCACTACGCCAGGAAAGCAACGACACAGAAGGTCTTAAGAGCTGGATTATGGTGGCCCACCCTGCATAGTGACTCTCATGACTATTGTAAGGCCTACAATACATGCCAACAAACCAAAGACTCGGGTTATCGATTTTATGGGACCTATCAACGCCCCCGGAAAAAAGACAGGTGCGCGTTAAATTATCACTGCCACTAACTATGTAACTAGGTGGGCCGAAGCACAAGCGGTGAAGGATTGCAATGCAGATACCGCTGCACACTTCATATTTGAGAAAATTCTAACCAGATTTGGGTGTCCAAAATTCTTGATGAGCGATATTGGTATGCACTTTATTAATGAAACAATCGAGGCTTTGATAGAAGAATTTCGGATCCATCACGCGAAAAGCACTCCATATCATCCTCAGGCGAACGGGGGCTTGCAGCATTCAATAAAGTCTTGGAGAACACACTAACTAAGGTATGTAACGTCGATTGCAACGACTGGGACGTGCACATCCTGTCTATTATTTGGGCCTACCACACCACCTGTAAGAAGTTGACAAGGAAAGCACCATTTAGGATGGTCTATGGCAAGGAGGCCATTATGCCCACGGAATATGTTGTTCCTAGCCTGCACATCGTAGCTTTCACAAATATGGTAGAGCTCGATATCATGGAGGAGTGTTTAGCGCAAATTTTGTGGCCTTTCGGGAGGAAGACCGCTTCATTGCCAACTTCCACGTTGTGTTTAGAAGGTATAGATAAGGTATGGCATGACCGAGCATATTTGACAAAATTCCTTTGGCAGAGGGTGTCTTAGTGTTACTTTACAATATCTAGCTCTAATGCAAACACCCTGTGGTTCAACAAGACTAGTCATTCATACAAGCAAAGAAATCACCATAGCGCAGTCAGTAAGCACACCAAGGCGACGATCTACTACCCGACTATATCAATGGTAGTCGGCTCAAACCATATCAGATCAAATGAATATATGGCCGGAGTAGTTGTATGAAGTGGGGCATACCCACCATGGAAGGTAAGCACAATAGGTACCATGCTATGCGTAGGAGGCAACTGCATGCTTGGAAGCCCAGGGGGGTGTGCCAGAGGCATAGGAATAAACTTAGAACGCAGCAGGTGCGCTAGCCGCACAAGTGTACGCTGAGTGGATAGGAGGTGCGAGCACAGAGGTGGCGGGGCTGTGCGTGGGAAAACGATGAAAGTGGGACCTTGCAGCGCCCGAGCACGAAGGGGGAAACCAGCTTACTGTTAAACAAACTGAAAGGTTAAAAGTACTTTGGGTGATGTAAACCGTGATGAAAGAAGTTGGATAAGATGCACTGCTGTACATGTGGGCAAGCTCTTATAGCATACCGAAATCTGGCCACCGGTATGGGTTATAAAAGGAGCCGGACAGATACATTGCGGTCAGACGCTTTGAATAAACTTTGTAATTGGCATGTCTGTCCTTGACAAATTTGTGCTGTAAGAATTTTTGTGCCTATAGCATCCCTTTCATGTCTGAGCAACCTACTCCCTCTGATAGTAGCCACCTTGGGTTGGGATTCATTTTTCGCACCAAAATGACGGCCACTAATCTTGTTGAACCCTTGGAACCAGTGACCTTGGCGGAGCAAGGAACCGAGGAAGTGGTGGAGATTGAGTCTAAGGCCGAAGAGGTCTTCTCCATGCCGAGCCCAACCATGAGGAAAGGAAAGGAAAAAGAAAAGGGCTTAGGGAAACCCCTAAAACCCACGAAAAGGGCTGGAGGGAAGCCCTGTACTTCCCCGAGAAACATAAAATCCCCGCAAGCGACACCCCAAGCACCTATTGCTCTGGAAGAGGCCCAGATTGCCAAATCGATCAACTGGTTACTTCCCTTCGTTCAGCCGCGCAGGCCCTTGACACACACACTAAAGAACCGCGATGACCTGATCACCTACCTGGAGATGCCACTGACTTCGGGAGAGGTCCCCGTCATTGGAAAACCTTTTGGAAGGCTCCATGAGATAAAATTTGACGATCAGGACTTGGCCAATTTGGAGGCCTTCCCTAAGATGGCACTTGAGTTATACCTTGACATAGTTTAGGAAGATGATGGGATCAAGGTTGTCCCCCAGCGCTTGGTGCGTGGATTGGCCAGGTTCGGGCTCCTGAACCTGCTAAGGATGCCACACTTCAGTCACTATAACATCACAAACCGGCTGGCAGGACAGTTGCTCGCCCTAATTCATGATGGCTGCCTATGGATCTAGGAAAAAATCCCCATCGATGTTGTGCTTGTTCATCAAATTACTAGTCTTCCCATGAACAGACCGAACCCTCTGGAGCACGTTGGCAAGAAGTATGATGGAGAGGTTGTTGAATACATGCACAAAACCTACCATGTGGAGCAAAATACTCAAGGCTTCATAATCAAGTCCATCAGCGACCAAGGTACACAGTTGGGCACCTTGTTGTTGGTGTGCAAGATGATGAGAAAATGTCTGGTCACCTCTATCCCTGCATACGTAATTCATTTAATAGGCCAATGCTAGAAATAATTATGCTTCAATTGGGCCCAGTACTTGTGCGATGAGTTTCTGGCTAATGTTCGAGAATCCTAAGAGCAGGGACGAGCCTTTTGTTATTCCTGGTTACTGCTCCTCATAGCGATGGTTGCCTGGGAAGCCCCTGCAGAATCAGTCCTCCTTGAGCTCACCCAAGACATGTGCAAAGGGGCTTGTTATGTGAACTTGTGGGACTCCAAGGATGTGCAGCGCATCAAGGACAACTAAGTCTTCTGGGTCCTCTTCCAGAGCAACTTGCTAGCAGCCATCAATTCCCAACTGCGCTTGTCGCCCGCAGTATATGACAGATACAAGAAAATTGTGGCCTTCTAGGTAACTATGCACAATGTCCAAATTAAAGGATGCAAGGATTCTGCATGGACTTCACTCCCTTATATGGTTGCGGATGAAGAAATTGACAATGTAATTGCGCTATGGCCTCCTCACTAGAAGCTTGGCTTCACAACAGGTGAAAAGAGAACCAAAGGCACGAGCACAATGCAAGTAATCCTGCATATCATTTCCAAGGATACCAGAGGAATGAGCAAGGGCATGGGGAGGGGTGCTAGAGCTACATCACAAAAGGGTTCGTAGCCCGGTAAAAGCGCAACAAAGGGCACGGATGCAACAGCACAAAAGGTTTCGCAGCAGAAACAACCCAATGAGAAGTACGTAGAACCAGAGACTTAGATAGATTCACCTCTAGACTTGGGTACAAAAGGATTGGATGCAGGAGGAACTACCTCCCCTCGAGGCACGAAGCGAACAAGTGAACCTGTCATAGGGTCACGAAAGAAGCAGCGCTCCCAGCAGGTAAAATGGGATGAGACAGTCACACTGACCGAAGGGGACCTCGAGAAGATTGCTGACGTAGTCACTTTTGCCACAAAAGACAGATGGTTAGCCTTAGAAGAGTAGCAGAAGGTTGTGATCGACACACTCCAAGCTTAGCTCCACACTCTGTTGCTGCAGACAGACATGCTGCAAACCAGTGTGATTCAAGTGCAAACACCCTCGGCAACTAGCAGTGCTGCACTAGTTACAACGGAAAGCCGCCTCTACTCCTTGCCTGACACAACCCTTGTGATCAGTCCACCTGACCTGGGAACATAAGTCCATGCTTGTATAGAGGTGTAGCTGGACTTAGCCAAGCTGCCCCATGAGGCCTTGCAAGTTCTCCACACCTCCTTGTTTCAGGAAATTCAACATCGAGACCTGCAAGTTCACTAACAGCTTAGTGTAGGTGAGCAGACCATCGGGGAAAATAACGTTGAAGTGTCATAGGCACAGGCTACCTGTAACCTCGCCACCATGAAAAAACAGAGCTAGAACACTTGATTCACTGAATTTGCGTGGATTTTACAGAAGAAATCCCAGCCACAACCACCCCCAGGCTAATATTGAAGGGTTAGTCGCAGCATTGAAGGCCTCGAGGACGGAAGTGCAGGAGGTAAAAACACAGATGGAACAACAGATTTACAGGCTAAGTTGCAGCCAGAAACACCATCGAAGGTACGGGCTCAACAATCTACACTGGTTAACGTAGCTACAAATGTGATTACAGGGTAGATCGCTCAGGGTGCCCAACTACTAGAAACAACCATGCAGCTATGGACCAAGGTCCAGTGCAACCCAATCTTGCGAGAAATCAACCAGGACCTGTGACAAAAGGAAGAAGCCTTTGCGAAGCTAGAAGCCGCCCTCGCCACTTTAGTTCCTGCTCAGCGCTTGGAACGACTGCGAACCAACCATGCACTCCAAAATTATATTGATGAACTCCGGCATAAGAAGAAGGTTCTTAGTGACCACCTGAAGCCTTGGGCTGTCGAAGCCCTCAATCTCTCTCAAGATGTTGATTTTTTTGTTAAGAAGCTAAACCAGACTTTGGAGAGCGTCACCGCTGCGACGGAAGGCCCAACTTTGCAGAAGTTGGTAGACATTGTGCAAAATGATGTTGCTCAGAGTGAAGGGGTGCTGCCCCCATTGGCCAAAGCGATCAGACTACTACAGGAGTAGGTGGAGACCCCACCATCACAGTGACTCGGGATGAGTCACAAGAATGTGTTGGGGGACTGTTGGAACAGGGTCTCCTAAAGCTGTGAATTTTGTCCATTTTTTTATATGTTTGGTATTATTTAGTTTAACACAGGGGTTTTGGGGTGGGTCAAAGCCTCGAATGCATTGTAATGGGTCAAGGGTAGACCAAGAGTCCGCAAACCACGGTTTGCAGACAATTGGATGCGTAGGCTAAATCGATATAAATCGATGAACCTTTTTGAGTCTTAAGGTAGGAAAGAATTGAGGTTGATGCTAAGCACGATTTTTTAGATTTGTTGTTGGGTTGTTTAGGTAAGGACTTCTGCTGGCTGTATGCGTGAAGATCCTCAGTCCTGTTGTGTGCAAACCCTGTTGGCTGTGTGCGCAGGCGGTACTTTGGGATTGTAAGTGGAATTTGATATTAATGTATATGCGAAGTACTGTTGGACATCTGATGCTATTTGGATCTATTTTGTTATGATTGATGTGACCCTGGGCTATATGATTAAATTGCGAAAGTATCTGTTTAATAACTGCGAACTGTGAAAGTATCTATGTTTTTGGTATATGTATCTGTGATCTGTTAATTGCTGCAATTATAGTGTTCTGTGCTAATAAATTGGTATTACGCACATGGATGCGAAGGTACTTACTAGATCTGTGCATGATCATAGCTCTGTTATATTGTGGATTATATTGTTAATAATCCTACGAATAGGTCTGTTTAGTGCGAACTCAGTGGGCTGGGAACATAGAATTGCTTGACTTACCTACTCTCTCTCAGGGTGTGGAAACCTGGTTCCAACACCCCCCCATACTTCTTTAGGTGATACTTTGGTCTGTGCAAGCGGATCACTGCCGAAAGGGCCAGTAGTATAGGGGTTTGTTGACAAAAATTAACCTCCGAACCTGGGTCAGGACCCCTTGAGCCAACATTCTCCCTCGTCTTTCTTTTCCTCCGCTATGGGAGGTCATCTAGGTTTGCGAGGCTGATATTGCAAAGGTTCAACTAGAT
Organism: Pinus albicaulis; assembly: GCA_034641835.2. Taxonomy (NCBI): domain Eukaryota; kingdom Viridiplantae; phylum Streptophyta; class Pinopsida; order Pinales; family Pinaceae; genus Pinus; species Pinus albicaulis. Next base: position 307,228,810 of record CM076571.1, read on the forward strand.
CGAGCCCTAACTCTTTATACCCTGATATCGTTGGGGACATGCAAAGAAAGATCGAGAAAGAGTAGACTGCTCTAATACCACTAATCCATATTTATGCAAGAACACAATAGAATACAGAAATAAACATAAACATAGAGATTCAGCAGAAAATATACTTCTATTCATCAATATCAAATAGTGAAATAAGCTTACAGACATAATGGAAATAAACTAGATCGAGCGATGGTAGCTTATCTCTGAGAAGAGCTGTGGTACTACATGCTTCTGAACTGTGTTACAATGAGGTTATAGGTCCTTTTTATTACTGAACAACATGGGAAACCCCTTACCCCAAGAGATGGAACGCAAAGAGTTTTTGGGCCCCGCTGTGGTTAGTTGGGCAGCTAACTTCCCGGGGTCGTAACTTGGTCATATTATCTTTGTTTTTTGCATATGATATATTGTTGGAAATATATATCTGAGTACTACACGATTTTATGTAGGCCCCTACCCACGGCCATGGGCTTGCCGTGAACCTAAAAAAATGTCGTTCAGGGGGTCAAAACTACTTCAGAAGTTTAAAACCCGAAAAAATGCTAAAAATAGTAAATGGTGCTATAAACCAGGAAAATGATGAAACCATCTAGAGGTATAGGAGGAATAGGTGGGCGGCCTCCAACATTCACCTAGATCATAAGTGAAAATTTGATGTCATTTTTCTTGTTCCTGCATATATTTGAACTTCAATATGATTATGGCTAATTTTTGGATATGTTAAATGTGGAATTATGTGTCTATTTTAGTGTATATAGGTGTATCAACCATGCTATATGAATAAAATTTACTAGAGATCATGTTATATTGATAAGCCTTCACCATTTTCAAGAAGTGTAAATGTTGAACATAATTGCCTTTGAAGCCTACTTGAACGATATAAATACATTCCATCTTCTTAATTATCCTTGAATCCATATCCCCAAGTGAAATTAGGCATTGATCCTTCATAGGGTGATCATTTTGTTCCTTATTTTTACCTTTTCTCTATTTTTCCTAGGTCTAGCCCCATTAGGTCACCTAGGGCATCACTTTCCCGAAAATCTGGCCATAGGAAAAATTCGATCTCCTAGGGTCAACTACGTGAGTGGATCCCCCAGGTCTCCTCAAATTTTGAAGACATTTCAACATTGGAATCTCAAGATATCCCAAGCCCTAGCTCTAGGATGAATTTTTTCCCTCTGTTTCCCAAGTTTAACACTTGACATGATCAATTTGACCTTTTTAAGTAAAAATTCTTGTTTGATCCTTTCCTCTCACCTTGTTTAGGATAGGAACATCATTGGTTACTAAATTACATCCCAAAACCTGGGCTGGGCTCACTTGTTCCCAAGTGGTCCCATTTGTTGTCAAAGACTATTCATCAAGGAATATTTGGGAATCCAAGTTATTATATGATTTTAGGGATCATAAAGCACCCCTACAATTTATACCCTTCATCCCCACCCTCTAATCCTCACCCCCTCTCCCTGGAGAGTCAAGGCCCTTTCTTAAAGAGCAAGAAATCTCCATTCTTCACCTCCTCCTCGGGAAATGGTTTAAGGGGTCACTTACCATCTATTCATTTATATATCATTTATAAGTGGTTTCCAAAAAGCGTAAGTACTCCTCCCATCAATGAAAGTTTGTAAAGAGAACGGAGCCTTAGCCGTGGTGACAGTGGGCTAAGCCTCCACCTTTGCCCTTAACCTAGCAATTTCCCTCTCAGGAAACCATTTTAGGTCCCTTCCTAGTTTGAGTGGTAATAGGTCCTACTATTGAATAATTGATATAATAATTCAAGCCTCGATGCCAATATTTTTAAACATCCTTCCTAGGGCTTTATATGAAAGATGAGGCTAATAAATGGTGGAACTCACTTGACGGTTCAGTGAGGAAACTTCCTGAAGAAGAAATGAGAAAAATCCCTTCAGAAAAATGGTCTAATACTAGACATAAGGACAATGAGAAACAAAAGGGTTATTTTCTACTGATATCTCCATATGATGGGTTCATAGATGTATTCAGAAAGAGAAGATCATTGTGTTTATAAATCCTAGTTGCAAGCATATTTTTATCAATGTTAGTTTAGCTAAAATTTTGCAAGTTCTAGAAAAACATATTAAAAAAACACACATTGATAATGAGGATGTTCAAATTTATAAAGTGTTCAAAAATGCAGCAAGAAATTATCAATGTGATTTTTCCTTGATTAAATTGAGGAAATTCGAAATTCCACATTAGAAGACAACTTGGAGGAGTTATCTGAGGTGAAATTTCTATTGTCACTCAGTTAAGAACACTTAATTTGAGTTAATGAGTTGAATTTCAATTTTCATGTGCTGATTCCTATTGAAAGGAGTCTAGCTCAGTTAATTCGAGTTAAGGGCATGAATTTCAGTTGTATGAAATGATTCCTAAATTTTAGGATCCAAAGTTGAGTTAATTTCAGTTGTAATTAGTTATACTAGTTCTAATTGTTAATGGAATTAGTTGGTGGTAATTTAAGTAGTGGGACATCATTCTAACTCAAAGATCATCTATTTAACTGATCAATCAGATAATAATTAGCTCATGCATGCAAACAATATGAGTTTCCCAGTTGTGGTGAAGTTTCCAAGGTAGCTAATAAGCAGTTGCAAAATAGTTGAGTGTACAGGTGTTGCATGAGGTCAGGGGGACCATCCTTGGGAATCATGTAATGAATTGAGGAATTTCCTAATTAATAGGGGCTCAATTCCTCAAGGAATAACGAAAGAAAATAGGGGCTCAAGCAGAGGTTGAAATTGACTAAGTCTGGGTCAGAGCTTCTCAGTGAACAGTGAGAGAGGTTATGCATTTGTAGGTTGTGCTCATTTGAGAAAAGGATTGTAATACATCTCTATTATTTTGAATTAATGCAAGAAGGCATTGGGTTTTTTAGCAGACTGCTTTCCCCATGAAAAATACTTTTTGCATGTGTGTGATTTCTTCTTGCATGTCTAAAATTTTTGTTCTAAATTGTGAATTAATGTATGCAGATTAGTAGAGTAGGTTTGTGTCTTGTGATTTTGATTAAAACTTCATGAGAAGTTGAAAATGTACAACATAATTTCTACTTGGTATCCGATCATGATTCACATTAGAGTAGGAATTTTGAAGTTGTTTCTCAGGAGGTTCGAATTTAATGATCGATGTAGCAGGATTTCTTCAAAGCTGAGAAAATTGCCTTCAATGGACTAAGGCTAGAGTATGCCTTGGAAGGCACCTCTAATTTTGTTACATGGAGGTAGTATTGGATGAAAATGGATTGCTAGAATATATCAAGATAAATGTTGTAAAACCACAAACATTTGATGCCCCAAACCTTGCCAAATGGAAGAAACATGTAGCCAAGGCGAGGAGAATAATCTTGGAGTGAGTATGAGATCACATCGTCTCAAATATCCATGGAAAATAAACTTCATTCATGATGTGGCAAGCAATGACAAATGTTTTTGAGAAAAATAGTGACCACGGGAAGCTGGCTCTCAAGGATAAACTTTGAAGTTTCAATATGCAGAATAATGACACAATTCCATAGTATCTGAGAAAGTTTACAAAATGTTTTGATGAACTTGGAGGGGTTGGTGTTAATTTCCCTGAATAAGACTTGGTAAATCTATCCCTTTTGGGCCTTACCAAGATATGGCACAACCATCAAGATTCGGTGAATGGGAGGGAGAAACTACCTAATTGGGAGCACTTATGGTCCAATTTGGTACAAGAGGAAATAAGGAGGAATACCAGAGGTCGGACCTTATCAAAAGAAGAGGAATATGAATTTTCTCTAGTTAGTAAAGGAATGAAGTCCAAGGGAAATAAATCCCAAGGTGAGGTTGAAAATGGGCAAGTGGGCAAGAAGAAATACTTTTCCAAAATTAAATGCTTCAATTGTCATGAATTCAGGCACTATGCTACTAAGTGTCCACACAAAAATTTTAGCAAGAAGGAGTCTGCAGTAGCAACAGTAGGTGAATATTTTTCCTCACAGATTGAGCTATATTTCACCCTTATCACATGCATGACCAACATTATGATGGTGAGGGTGTGGTACTTAGATTCAAGTGCCTCGTTCCATATGACTGGGTGTAGAGAGTTTTTCAGTGAACTAGAGGAGAAATATCTCTAGATGAATATTGAGTTTGGAGAGGACAGAAGGTATAGTGCAACCAAAATTGGTAGAATCACCTTTGAGAGGGAGTCAGGATCCCATCTCAGACTTAAGGATGTTGTGTTCGTTTCAGGCCTAATGAAATATCTCATATTTTTTTCAGTTTTGGAAGAATGTGGTTATGAAGTGATATTCAAAAAAGGGAAATCATTCCTTAGAAACATAGCCACAAGACAAGTGAAGAAGATCGAGGTTTGAGTCAAGAGAATATATGCACTTAAGGTATAATATTCATGCACAACCTTAAGGTGCAAGGAAAATATTAGAGTTATGGTGGTTGAGAGGGGGCATGATTTACCTCTAAAAGTGGAGCCTCAAAGAATCACTTAGTTGCCCAGTTGTGGTGGAGTTTCTAAGGTATTTAACTAGCAGTTGTAAAGTAGTTGAGTGTATAGGTGTTACATGAGCTCAGGTGGACCATATTTTGGAATTGCACAATGAATTAGAGGAAATTCCTAATTAATAGGGGCTAAATTCCTGAAGGAATAACACAAGAAAATAGGGGCTTAAGCAGAGGCTGAAATTGATTAAGTCTGGGTCAGAGCTTCTAAGTGAGCAGATAGATAGGTTATTCACTTGTAGGTTGTTCTTAATTGAGAACAGTTATTGTAATACATATCTATTCTTTTGACTTAATGAAAGCAGGCATTGAGGTTTTTAGCAAATTTCTTTCCCCGAGAAAAATACTTGTTGCATGTATGTGGTTTCTTCTTGCATGTATAAATTTTTTATTCTAAATTGTGAATTAATGTCCGCGAAGTAGTAGAGTAGGTTTGTGTCTTCTGATTTTGATTAAAACTTCATGAGAAGTTGCAAATATACAACATAATTTTTACATAAAGATTTGAATAGTTGTATGGATAAGTATGTGCTGTATTTTGATTTTTATACTTTAGATATGGATGATGTGGATGTTGTTTTGGGATACCCTTGGATGGAATCAGTTGATACTATCAATATTAATGTGTAGAAGAAATTCCTGAAGCTCTGGTATAAACAAGAAGGAAATTACATTGTAGTATATTTCCATCAGTAAATAGGTAGAGTCCAAGGAGGCCCAAACATAAAACTCTACAGGTACTGACACATCAAATGAGCAGTTTGTGGTTGAAGTAATAATGGAAGACAGGAAAAAAAATAAAGTACCATAAAAGGAACCCAATACCACTTAAGCTCCATTAGGTTGGGAATTGAAGACAAAAATACCATTAGTCAAGGTTTTAACATATCACCACCCACATCACCCTACAAGAAAAAAACCCACAAGATGGCACAAGATTAATAACCGGGACGAAGACAACTGGAAGACACACAAAGAATCAGGGAAAACTACCTACAACACATATCCACGTGGGTGCCACAAGAACCAGTTTCCATCTCAAGTGAACAAGGTATCAGATAGACAGAGTGTTCTTCTTTCTCTTGGATGGATGGATGCACATGCATGGTACCAATTGACTACTCTTTTGAGTAGATCTTATTATTTGTGTTATTGTCATGTTTCAGGGACAAAACATGTATAAGGGGCGTGGAATGTAGTATAATTAGGGGTGGATAATATGGGGTAATGGGGAGGTACCCAAGGATATAAGGTGATTAGTTAGTCTAGTAAATAATTCCCACATTAATAAGTTGCAAGTGGCTAACCCTCATTATAAAAAGGGACAACACATTATTAGTTAGTTAAATAAATGGGACATATTTAATAAATAAAGTGGTTAGGTTTTGTTAGGGTTTTTAGATCCTAGAATATTATATATAGTCCAAGATAAGAAGGGAAGAGGTGTTAAGTATCGGTTTTTTATTGACAAGCAATGGCTTGTGGAGTGACATCCTTCCTTAAGGAGTAATTATATAGTGTTATCCTATCTCAAGGGTTGCTGCAGATATTAATAAAATATTTCAGTTCTATCATCTATTTTTTTATTCTTCTGGCATATTCGTATGTTTAAAAATTTTTCAAGTCAGATCCACTGCATTGCCCCTTACATGATATTGATAGATCTACAAACTTAGTGCCACGATCCTTCATGTAGAGATCCATTTTTATAGGTTTGAGTTTTTGTTGACTGTTAATCTAATATCATGGATCTAATTATTTAAGGTATGATCAACACTCACTCTTATCATCTATTTTATTTCTAGTCCCTGATGATGGGTGGATAGTCCACCTGTAAAGTTGGATAAGGTAAACATCTACATAGTTTATTTATGAAAGATTCAATCAAGATGAATAAATATGGAAATATCCACTCTCAAATTCCATAGCTCGACTTCCTTACTAGTTAAGGCTCCTCTCTCTAATATATGTGGCTTGTCTTCTTGAATTTTGCAACTTGGCTTATCTTCACAAGATGAGTTGCTATGCGATGAAATGAACTCACATTGGCCTCTAATAAATAAGTGTTCATGGGGGACTAATTATCCCCAAGGGTCATGTCCATGGAACCCAGCTATCATGAGCGTACATGCTCAAACACAAATATATTAACAAATAAAATTCATTTTCTTGTTCTAAACCCACTCCTTTTGGTTCAAAACCCCAGGCTTGGGTACTTTTACCACAAAAGTCCATTTTCGTGCATTTTTTCCACACAAACCTAGTACTTAAGTCTTGTGGGAGTACCTTCCAAGCTAAACTTTTCAAAAGAGTGTAGATTATAAAAAGAATCTACTAACAATTCTGGTATCCATCACTTTGGAGGCACAAGGCCCCTTTTAGGTTTTATCAAGTTAAAAATGCATTTTTTTCGAAATCCAAGAGGATGAATCACAATTTTCCTAGAGATAAGATTTCAGTAGAAGTTATGGCTTTAATTATTGGAAAATAAATCTTTGAATTAAAAGATGAGTTCACTTATATAAGAATCTAAGTATTTCAAGGAAAACCCTTTTTACTTCCCATGTATGTTTGCAACTATTTTTTTGTGGAAACATTATGTAGAAAATACAACTCCCAAACACACTCTTTCTACAAAAAAAATAAAGAAAAAATTCATCCCAATGACTATGAATATTGGAGCAATTATCATTAAAATATTTCCCACATGGATGAATTTTATCTATATTTTGATTCGTTTGGGATGAGGGAAATAGATCAATTTGAATGTTTTAGCTCAAAGGGTTTATTTTTAGCCCACATGACTTCTATTATCTATGGTTCATTTTTTGTTAAAACATTACACTTGAATGAAGAGAAGGGGATAATCAAAATCCCAAAGAAAACTTTCTTGAAGTTAACTAGTCACCAATGCAAGATGATATTAATAATTTGATTAGCATCAATAATTACTATAAGAAAATATGACAAACTACCATGATTAATGACCCTAGTTCACCCCATGTATCCCAAAGGAATTACTTAATGAATCAGAGTAAAATTAACAACAATACATGAGAGTAGAGTAAGTCTGTTACTAGAAATGATAGATATGGTGGAGATAGGGGTCCTCTCGAAAATATTTTGAAAAATCAAATGCAATTTCTAAAAATTCAAAAAGGAAAAGGGATGCTATTGAAAAAATAAATAAAGATATTCAAGAATGTGAAGTATAATTTAGTAAAATTGAGGTTGATACCGATGTTGGAAGACTTTTTTAGGCAAATAAACAAATGATTTAAACTTGAATGATAGCTAAAGAAATGAATTGTAATGAGACAATAGTTTTTTAAGAGGAATTTGTTACATTGCGTCATGCCACATTTAACCAAATCTTTGGAAAGTTACAAGTTGAAAAAATTGATTGAATAAAAATAATATCACAGAAAAATGGAACTTAAAAATTAATATTATTGAGGTAAAACCCTCAAATGTGTGAGAGTTCCACCAAGCTACCAGACATATGCTTAGATGTAATGGGAAAGAAAATAATAAAAGATTTAAATGGTGCATTATTTACTAAGATCTTATTTGTTCAACACATATCAATATTAAGTTTATTTACCTTTATGAAGACACATATGAATAAAATTTAAGGCTAAAAGGAGAATCAAGTTTATTGGCAACTTTTTTAAGGTATATAGTAAATAAAATTAACAAAATGATTGCTTTAATCCTTAAAGACTAGGAATTGAATAGTAGTCTTATACTTGTGTTTACCACCATAGGTCTTACAAGGAAGTTATTAGATGTTATAGGGTTGAAATAATATAATTGAGTAATTTATCATAATTATTTTTCCTTATGAAATAACAATAATTGAGAAGAAAGTTCATAATAACTTGGGAAAAGCTCACAATTGAGCATGAAACTTGTGTGTGACTTGTAATTTCTTGGTTCGCATAACATCAAGTATAGCCATGACTTGTATCCACCAAATTCACATGCCATAAAGTATAGCCATGACTTGTATCCACCAAATTCACATGACATCAAGCATAACTTCTCTTGGCCCTAAGTTTCCAAATACATCCTACCATAGCTAGGAAGATCCTATATAACTAGACCCTTTTAAGGGTGCAAGAGGAGGAAATAGATATTGTATTGCATCGTTATGTTGGAGAATTGATACCAATAGACTCTTCCCTACTACATAGATGATCCCAGTCTTTGTTTGTTACCCAAGACAGGTTGAGTACCAAGGAACCAAATAAGATCACGCTATTTATGAGGTATATTGTACTTGTTGTATCATTCATTTATATATATTATTGAGTTGTTTCCCCTTCTTACATATTGTTGTATATTAGATAAATGTTCATAATAAAGGAAGTATTCAAGTTGGATTATTCAAAATAATTTTTGCACTTGCTTTGAAACCAAATCATCTTGAACCTTGACATCATCCATTATACCTATAGATTCTTCATGGTTTTGTGACTTTACAAATCTAGAAAGAATTACTACTGAGATATTTTCATTCTCCTGACCTACTTGATTTTGTTTTCTTCTGCAAATATTCTTGTACCTAATATTAGAGTTCTCCTTCATGTATTTGTAATTATGAGCTATGTGTCCATAGTTATGGCATTTGAAACATTCTATATGATCCTTGAAAGCTGGAGCAACTAACATATACATTCTATTAAAAAATCTATTTGGATGTCTATCTTGAGATCCTGCCAACTTGCTTCTAGGGTTTTCATAGTGGCCTTGATAATTATCCCCGTCATAAGCTCTATAATTGATCCAGTGGATCAATTTAATGCTAAAACTTAAAAGTGCTCAGATTGGCTCGAAACTAATGCCAAAGTGAAGATATCATTGCCTTGAACCCAATGAAATTTGTTTCACTCAAATCTGGCATCGGATTCTCCCGATATAGCATTCTGATCGATTTGGGAAATAACTAAAAAAAATTGGGAAAAGGGTTGTAGGTACACCCAATCAACAGTCCGTACGATGACTGGGAATTTGACTATGCATCTAACTATACTTTGGTGGGCCAGTCATTGACTACCACTTGTCTCGTTTTGATTGGTTGTAGAATGGTGAGTCCTGATTGGTTAATATGTTTATGAGGTGGCCCAATGAGGATATCCATGTGGGCCAATCGGTGGTTGCCACGTGGCCTCCAACCATTCATGCAAAAAATTTTTATGAGGGAGAGCATCCTCTACAGGATTCAAACCATGAACCTCTAGGGTGGAAGCACCGCTCTCCACTGCTCTGCTACCATTTTAATTTTTAATATATGGTTGTTGGGTTATACTTAAAGTTGAGTGTGTTTGCATTTGGGGGTCGGGTCCGGGGTTAACCCCTAACCCCAGTCCACCTAACCAAGTGGCAAAAGGATAGGGCCCATGGTTAACCCCGACCCCAACTATATTATATATACCATATATTAAAGTTTGCAACCATATATTAATCGAACCCAATATATATTTGTGGCATATGAAAACCTTACGCAAAGTTTAAACCATAGGTCATGTAATATAATCAATGACAATGTATTACATATGATCCAAACCATATATTAAACCTAATCCAAAGTTTATGGTTATGAATCATGGCACAATTTTGTATGTTAACCAGCGGTTAAGTTTTTCACAGGGCACATGCCGTGGTCTTCAACAGGTCATGTTATGGTTATGTTTGGTGGTAAACAACAATGGTCACAGTCTAGCCAGGGCCATAGCATATGCAACAATTTTATGCCTGATCTAGATTTATGCGGAAAAACACAGAATACAGAAATAACCATAACATAGAGATGCAACGGAAATAAGGCTTCATTTCATAAATATCAAATAACAGAAATATGCTTACAAACATAATGGAAATAAAACAGCTAGGGTGCTGGTAGCGAATCTCTGAGAAGAGATGTGGCGGCTGTAGACCTCTAAAATGTGTTACAATGAGGCTCGAGGGTCTATTTATTTTGGAGAAACAATGGAGAAATCTAAACATCCAAAAACCTAACCCTATGAGATGAAGCGCCAAAACTATGGGCCCCGTTTGGGTAAATTGGTGTTTCAACTTCCCAGGGACGTAACTTTGGCATACTATCTCTGTTTGATGCACATGATACATCATTATAAATATCTATCCGAGGACTACAACTTTCATCGTGAATATAAATTCCAAAACAGATATATATTTGCTGGAAAAATGATGCCCAAAAAACGTCGTTTAGGGCCTCAAAACGGCTCTGGAAATTCAGGACCCGAAAAAATGCTAAAAATAGTAAGTTGTGAAAAACTGAAAGAGACGATGGTGGGGCCTCAAGTGGAATAGGTGGGTGGCCACCAATATCCACCTAGATCATTCCTCCCCCCTTAGGAAGCAATGGTCCCCATTGCGTTGAGTTCTTCCATGAGATGAGGAAACTTCTGCTAAACTTGGTCCCTGGTGAACCACTTGCCTTGGTGCAGGAGTTGGCCAGCTTGGACAACCAGATACAGTTGGATCTTCTGTTGGCGAGTGTTCTTGATTTGCATTTCCATGATACAGTCTATAGTGGCCTATTCCATGTAGTATGGGTTTAACTCTTTTGGTGTGAGTTCTTCTGCAATGTCAGAGGTGTCCAGTAGAGGTGGGAAGTAGGGACAAAGGTGGTCTACATTGAATACTGGGTGCAGATCAAGGAATGGTGGAATACTTAGCTTGAAGGCATTGTTCCCTAAAGCCTTGGTGATGGTGTACGACCCATATCGGAGTGGGCGAAGCTTGCGGTGGGGTCCAATGAGGTGCTCCTTCTGCAATTGTAGCCACACTTTTTTGCCCACCTGGAATTTGTGTGGCACCCGATGTTGATCATGTCGTTTCTTGTACTTAGCATTGGATTTGTCCAATATGTCATGAACCTGTTGGAGGATGTGCTGAATGTGCTCGATGAAGGTTTTTGCTTTGTCAGCTTCAGACTGGACATGAGTCGAATTAGCCCGAGTAGCCACAAATGGCATGGCTACGTCAATGGGACATAGTGGTTGGAACCCCAAGCCCACCTGAAAGGGGTTGTGGCCGGTTGAGCTGTGGTGAGCCTGGTTATAACTATGTTGTACATAGGGGAGGCTCTCATCCCATGTGCATGGATTCTTTGAATTGTACATGCGCAGAATGTGTACAATCATCCTGTTGATGACCTCTGTCTAACCATCAGTTTAGGGATGGAAAGTTGTGGACTTGATGAGCTTGGTGTCCAACATTGACCAAAGGCTGGACCAAAATGTGCTAAGGAACCTGATGTCGTGATCTGATAGGATAGACTGTGGGATCCCAAAGTGCACCCACACTTGTTCAAAGAATATTTTAGCAGTGGCTTCTGCTGTGATATTCTTCTTGTAGGCCGCCATAATGGCCATCTTTGAGAATTTTTTGATGACCATGAAAACACAGTCATTTCCATGCTTAGTAGAAGGAAGGCCTAACATATAATCCATGGAGATGGATTCCCAAGGTCAACTAGGGGTAGGTAGAGGAGTATATAGCCCTTGCTTCTTGATGGTCGGTTTGGAAATGGCGCAAGCAGTGCAGGATTTGATGTACTTCCCGACATCATGTCGAAGGTTCAGCCAATAGACATACTTCTACAATACTACTACTGTTTTCTCGACCCCAAAATGACCAGTGACTTGACTGTAGTGTGCTTCCCATAGCATCTTGGCATTCTTGCTTAAAGGAACACAAAGGTGTCCCAGGTGACATGACAGTGCATCTTTGAGGTGAAAATTTGGAAATTGCATACTCACCAAGAGTGCCTTGCATGTGTGGCTGAATTCTGGATCACTCTTGTAGAGAAGCGGCCAATCAGAAGTCTCACGCCCACAAGTGTTGAGAATGGTGGTTATGGCCATGATCGGTGGTCAGCTGAGGCAGTCTGCAACATTATTGGTGGTACCCTTCTTTTACTTGATGTTAAAATGAAATAGTTGCAGATATGTGGACCACTTCTGATGGCGATCATTCTGCAACTTCCCTTATGTTTGTATGAAGTGCAGGGGTCGGTGGTCTGTGTGGATGATTGTCTCCTTCCCCAAAATGTAATGCTTCCATTGCCGACAAGCCTGCACAATGGAATACATAGCTTTGTCATAAGTGGGATACTTTCGAACTGTGTCGAACAATGTCTCACTGTGATATGCCACTGGATGCCCCTGTTGAGTAAGAATTACCCAAATAGCATAGTCAAAAGCATCTGTCTTGATCTCAAATGTTTGTTGCTAGTTGGTAATGTGAGCACTGGGCATAACAAAGGCAATGTTTCAATTCTATGAACGCCTTCTGGTGACCAAAATAAATTTTCTTTCGCTCCTCCCTTGGTGACTTGAATCAAGGGCTAAGTGGTATGAGAGAATCCCAACATGAACCTACGATAGAAATTAGCAAGACCTAGAAAGATGCAAAGCTCTGTTAGGGTGGTTGGGGCTGGACAATCCCGAATGACTTGGATCTTGGCTGGTTCCACATGCACCCCCCTTTCATCAATAATTTATCCCAGATATTGAACCTAGGTCATGCCAAAAGTGCACTTATCCAAATTGGCACACAACTTGTGTTGTCGTAGTGTTTGGAGGACTTCTTGGATGTGGTGGAGGTGCTCTTCCCAAGTCTGGCTGAAGACCAGAATTTCATCCAAGTATACCACTACAAATGAGTTGGTGAATGGATGTAAGATGTCATCCATCAACCTCATGAAGGTTGTGGGAGAATTTGTCAACCCAAAAGTCATGAAAAGCCATTCGAAAAGGCCCTCCTTGGATTTGAAGGCAGTCTTCTACACATCAGAGGGTTCGATTGGTACCTGGTGATACCTAGAATTACAAGTCGATCTTGCTGAAATATTTTGCCCCTTTGAGTTAGTCCAGAAGGTCATCAATCCATGGGACTGGGTACCTATTCCAAACAGTGATCTTGTTCAGCACTTGATAGTCAATACAGAGTCTCCAAGCCTAATCCTTATTCTGTACCAACACGATCGGGCTCCCACAAGGTGATGAAATTGGCTGGATGTGACCTTTCTACAACACCTCCTGAATCGGCCTCTTGATTTCATCATTCTCCATAACAGAGTGCCTATAGATCGGTCCATTGGGTAGTGGCACACCTGGGGTTAGGTCAATGGGGTGCTTGACCTGATAGTGTAGAGGCACCCCTGTGGGTGAGGTGAAGATGTCCTTGTACTCCTCCACAACCTTGTCCATTTTTTTTTGTCGTGTAGAGGGGCCATGTATGGAGGTCATGGCCACAGTATTCTTCTTGTCCTCGGGGCGGATCATCAGGAAAAAAAATTTCCTGGCTTGGGAAATAAGCTTACTGTATTGTTTTGTAGTAACCAAAGAGATAGTGGGAGGCAGTGGTACCTTCGATATCCTGTACAACTTATTTCCCAAAGTAACAATAACAACGTGAGGCCGAGACTCACACACAACATGTCACTTCCACAAGTATGGTTGGCCTAATAATACATCAGAAACATCAATAGGAGCAATGTCACACAATACCTCATCCATGAAGGGCTTGATGCTATAGGGAAGGTGGCACTGTTGGCTGATGCGGAGATCTCATCCTTGGTGAAGCCACCTGATGGTGTATGGTTGTGGGTGCACTGTGGTCAGCAAGCCCAACCTCTTCATGACATCTACTGAAATGAGGTTATTTTGGCTCTCATTTTCAACAATGAACCGTAGCGGGGACCCCTTAACCCACATCTGGGAGTGGAAGAGACGCTCTGCCTCCTCTGGATCTTCTAGTTCCTCCTTTTGGATCTTCGTAGTGGCAACAATGGCATTGGGCTCCGCATCAATAATCTGCTTCCCTTTTTCATTCCCCTTGTCAGGTTCTGATTCAGATTCGAAGCATGCATCTGATTCAGAAGCCCTCATCTCAGCCACCAGTGACAGCTTGGCCCAACACTCACTTGTGTTCTGAGTGGAGCTCTTATGGAACTCACACCACTTTCCTGTTTCCTTCTTTAGCTTCACAGTGTTGTTATTTGCTTATGGCTTTGGTAGGTTGTCTTGGGCTACCATGCCTTGGATTTGTCCTTTGTTGTGCGGTTTGGGGGCACCTTTCCCTTACTTTTGATTCACAGATCCAAAGTCTCGCTTCTTCTGTTTGAATTTCTGTTGAATCTTGGTAGCATACCGGAATGCCATACCAAGCAAGGAGATGTCAAGGAACTCCATTTCCTCCTGAATGTATCTGTGTGGACAGCTACAATACTTTAGCACAAAATGTTTCTCTGAATCTTTGATACCCAAATTTGTGCGTAGGGTATGGAATAGATTCGTCAATTCATGCACATCTTGGTCCCTTTGTTGCCGCAGCATGGTCCATTGTATGTACTTGTCCTCCTAGCTCCCCACGGGATAGTATTGTTCCTTGATGGCATCTCAAAAATAATTCCAAGTGGGTACGACTAAGAACAGAGAGGGTTCTGTCTCGTCCTTTTTCTCACAGTAGGTTTCCCACTAGTCCTTGACATGGGGGGTAGCTTTGAGGAGTGCAAAAATAATATTCTCCCAGTCGGAAAAGTCATGAACTGAGAAATATCATTCTAATAGATTCAACCATCTATCTACGGCATCTGCGCCTATTTGGTCCTCAAATATGGGAATTTCAAAGTTTACTTGTACCTTAAAGGGAGTCGCGCCTCCAGAGTGGCTGCTGGATGCAAATGCGCCGCCGGTGGGCAGTCGTTGAAGGATCTGGGAAAAGTTATCCATCATTGCATTCCTTTGTTTTTCGAGGGCCTCCTCGAGCAATATTTTGATAGGATCTCCCACTCCCTCATCTTTCTTTTCGTCCTCCATGGGTTTCCATCGGGATTTTTGAGGCTGATCTTGCAAAGGTTCCACCATATGGAGCCCTAAATCCTTATACCCTAACCTCGTTGGGGACATGCAAATAAGGATCGAGAAAAATTAGATCGCTCTGATACCACTGATCCAGATTTATGCAGGAACGCAATAGAATATAGAAATAACCATAAACATAGATATGCAGCAGAAATAAGGCTTCATTTCATTAATATCAAATAACATAAATATGCTTACAAAAATAATGGAAATAAAATAGCTAGGGTGTTGGTAGCAAAGCTCTGAGAAGAGATGTGGTGGCTACAAACCTCTGAACTGTGTTATAGTGAGGCTCGAGGGCCTATTTATTTTTGAGAAACAATTGAGAACTCTAAACATCCAAAAACCTAACCCTAGGAGATGAAGCGCCAAAACTATGGGCCCCATTTGGGTAAATTTGTGTTTCAACTTCCTGGGGACGTAACTTTGGCATACTATCTTCGTTTGACGCACATGATACATCATTAGAAATATCTATCCAAGGACCACAACTATCACCATGAATATTGATTCTGGAATGGAATCATATTTGGTGGGCAAACGATGCCCAAAAAACGTCGTTTAGGGCATCAAAACAGCTCCAGAAGTTCAGGACCTGAAAAACTGCTAAAAATAGTAAGTTGTGAAAAACTAAAAGAAACTATGGTGGGGCCCCAAGTGGAGTAGGCTAGTGGCCACCAATATCCACCTGGATCAATGCCACGGTTAAACAAAATATTGGATGTCATGGTTAATAGCAGAGTTTAATGTTAATGGCGGGCAATAATTTGTTAACCTAGTGGTTCAAACAAAGGTGAAAACTCATGTGAACGAAACAAGTGGGAAGTTCAAGTTTAATGTTATGGTTGGAGCGGCGGGGGAGAGGAACCTGTCCTGGCAAGGGTTCTCACAAAATTAGCACACCGCAATCAACCCAACACACAATAATTAAAGTCGATCATTTTTGTGTGTGGTGTTCATTTTAAACCAACCACATCCGACGACCCTCTTTGTGCCACTCCACATAGACGCAAAGGGAAGAAAATAGGATAGATAATATGTGGGTGAGAATTGTAGGACAATTAGCAGAAATTTTTTTATGGAGCATAACTCAGTCAGTTTTTGACCTTTTTGAGTGCAACAAGAGCCCATCTAAGGGTTTTTCACTGTTCTATACCATTGGAGACATTTTTTAGCATTCTAAGCACTGTAACTTGATTCAAACACACATTTTTAAGCATAATTAAGGAGGCCCAACATTGGACGTTGGACCAAGAGATGTAGCCCAAGAGGGGTGAACTTATTCATCATTTGTTGTCTTGTGTATACTGTTATGGTATTTATATTGTATTCTTTATTTTCTTCAAGAATGAATTTTAAAGCATGTTAACGTGTTAATGAAATTTGATTAATTAAATAAAAAACCTATTCATTTCACTTGCAATTTGTACCATAAACTCTCAAGATTTTATATACATATCGATTTGGTATCAGAGCTTTGGTTCTTAGTTGCTTTGAGGGTTTAATTTTGTTGCAATTTTTTCTGATGCTTACAAAGTTGAAGCTCAAAAGAGGAGAAGGAAATCTTGTGGTTGCAAGTCGTCAAGCTAGGTCAAGGACAAGGGGAGCACATTTTCCACAATCTCCACCACACATTTCACCTAAAGTTTCACCAAAAGCTTCACCAGTCATGGCACATTAAGGAGAGCTTGAAAATATCTCTGAGGATAAGAAGGAGTTCATAAAAGCATCCTTTGACATAACACAAATGGTGAAATTTTTCTTTGAAGAGAGAAATACAAGGTTACAAGGTGAGAGCACCAATCCTCCAAAGGGAGATAAGCCTCCAAGAGGAGATGGAGGAGATGAGGACAAGCTTACAAAAGGGAATGATGATAAACCACCTTTAACTCCACCATTATCTTCACCTCCAGACTCACCTCCATCTTCACCATCATGATCTTCTACATCAACCCCTTCACAAACACCTCCACGTTCTCCAAAGGGACAGGTAAAACTCCACTGTTAAAAATTGAAATAAATTTTGAATTTCCTATGTATAATGGAGAGGTAAATGTTATGAGATTAGATAATTAGGTTCGTAAGCTTGAAGTGTATTTCAGGATACAAATGATCAAGGATGATGAGACCAAGATTCAGCTTTCTTCATTAGGGTTGGAAAGTGCAACATTTATTTGGTGGCAAGCCAAAAATGAAGAGTACATGAATAAACATGGTAAGGTTTTATCTTCTTGGAATTATTTTGTTGCTGCATTGAGAAGACAATTTTATCCATTAACATACATGCAAAAAGCTATCACGGATTGGAAAAAATTTAGGCAATTAAAGGGTCAAAGTGTGCAAATTTATACCCAAGAGTTTAGAAGGAGAGCATTGATATTGGGTGTGGATTTTCCATATCAAGATACTTTGCTGAAATACATTGGAGGTTTGCATAGCTATTTGAGACATATAATTCTCATGTTTCACCCTACAATTTTAGATGGGGTTTGTGTACATGCCACACATCTAGAAGCAAAAGGGAAACATGTTTCAGATGAGAAAAGTGAGAGTTCCTTTGAGTCTGGAGAAAAATGAAAGGGTAAGTACAAAGGAAAGGGAACGAATAATGCTTCCATCAAGATGGAGAAATAAAAATTATATGCAAACATTGTTCCAAAGAGGACCATGATGAAGACCATTTCTAGAAACTTCATCTAGAGATGAGACCCAAAAATTTTAAAAACAAGGAGAAGGAGAAGACAATTGCAACTACATAACATGATTTAGGTTTTGATTTCAGGGATGAAACAAATATCAAAACCATGGGTTTTAAAGGTAAGGACATCACAAGTACTAGTTCTTCAAGTTGTCTCCATGATACTCAAAACGAAAAAAAAAAGAATTGATATTTTCCATATTAGAGTTATTTCAGAGCATACCAAGATAAACACACTGTTTGATAGTGGTTTACAAGAAAATATGCTCTCTGAAGCCATTTTCAGGAAGGTGAATTTAGAGACCATTCCTCATCCTAAACCTTATCCTTTAGGTTGGGTATGTAAGAATGAAAAATTGCAGGTGACAAGAAAGTGCATACTTAGATTTGCAATCACTGCAAAATTTCTTAATGAAGTTTAACTTAATGTAGTTCCGCTTGATATATGTGGTATAGTTTTGGGAAGCCCATATATTTATGACAGGAGAGACATTTTCATCGCCATGAGAACAAAAATCGTTTGTTCAAGAATAGTATTGAGTACATTGTTAGATCACATAGCAAAAAAATGAGTCTATCTCTTATGAATGCTGGACAAATGAAGAGAATTGTTAATGCTAGTCATAATTTTGCATTATTAATGTTAAAGAATAAAGATTTTGAGGAACCTAAATCATTTCAAGGATATTAATCAAATGGTAAATTTGATTTCATTGATGTTTATAATCCAAGTGATAAGATGTTTTAGGAGTCTAACATGTTGCCTCCTAAAAGAGTTAAACAATATGAAGTGAATTTGCAGCACGATGCATCATTATTGAACATTGGTGTGAACAAGATGCCAGTGTTAAAGAATGAAGGGGTCAAAGAGAAAATAAAAAAGAAATTTGATAAAGAGTACATTGGTTCCAAAACTTCTTCTTTTATGTTTTATAATGTTTTGGCTTTGAAAAGGGATGGTGCATGGTGATGTCGATCACATTTGGTCAAGAGTCGAGCCAAGTGCAAGGCTAGACATGGTAGGCATCGTCATGACAACAATGTTCAAGGTTAGAAGAACTTGAAATTGCATTAGTTTCCTTCCATTGAAGATCAAGGAGGGAATGTGCATATTTCTTTAAGGGTAGTTTTTTTTTTTCTGCATATTCTAGGAAATTGCAGCAAGATGTTATTGTTGACAAGAAGATATGGACTCCAAAATCAAGGCAAGTGATGTACTTTCATGAAAATATCAAAGTGAAAAATTCAAGAAACTTTCAGTGGATTGAGATCATTGGGAAAAATACTGAAAGGGGGGGGTGAATCAGTATTTAGGGAATACTCAATTCTTTTACTTTTTCATGCTCTAAAACCCATATGCTACTTTACTTGATCAGACTCGCGTATATACGCGGGTACCCTTCACAAAACTCGCGTATATGCAGAGATCTTAATATGAAATTAATTAATTACTTAGATCCTTGCATTTATTCATTCATCAGATGTTTATATAGCAACAGACATGTGCAGTAATAACAGAGTAAATCATCACACATAAGCATCACACATGAACACCAGATTTTAGGTGGAAACCCAAGTCGGGAGAAAACCACCGTTGTCGTTGTCTCAGCCTTCAATATTTTATTAGAAAGAAAACATCTTACAATTATGTACTGGCGCAGAATCATACCAGTATGCAGGCACCCACCTACGCTCGTTTACCAGCCTCTCCTGGAAGGGAGCTACGACCGTCTTCTCGCTACTACCTCTTCTGGAAGGGAGCTACGACCCCCTGCTCTCGTTTACCAGCCTCACCTGGAAGGGAGCTACAACCCCCTGACTGAAGGCTACAACCTTCAGCACCACCTTGGACCACGTTTCATCAATTTTTACACTGGATCCAACCACTTCAATAGAACAAAACTTGCAGGCCATGTTTCATCATATTTCCAGACTGGACCCTTTCCAAACTTTTAAGCACAGTCATAAAATTCATTCCTATCAATCTCGTACAACCTTCTATCCGTAGAATACATCATTACCGCATAGCAAGAATACGTGCCAGAACAGACGTACATTTGGATACTTCATGCTTCAACAAACCCTAATATTCATACGCGCTTTCCTTTCACTGATCCTGCGTATATACGCGACTTTGACCATACAAACCCGCGTATACTTTTGTACATATTACAGAGCTAATTGTACTGCCCATACGCGTCAGAAACCCGCGTATATATGCGTCACTCGCGGGCAACTAGCGTATGGTTCTTCATACATTTGGGACATTGCAATTCTTCGAATGTATACATCAATTTCGATTTTAATTTCATTTTACGTATGTTCGCCTCATCTCACATCTAATCATTCCATAAACAGATGTAGAAAATACAAATACATTTCAGATCTAGATTCCCTTCTTCATCATTTTCTTCATAGGTGCTTCATGCATTCAGATCTATCATTCAACTGTAACCCTTTCCATTCAGATATACTTCAGAGAGAAGCATTCATTCAAGCTCAGACATCTTGCACCCACACTCATGATTTGCACATTGAAATTCTTCTCTTTATATAGGTTTACCCTTTTTCAATACCATGAGCCAAAACCACATTACTTTCGATGGTATTCCTGGACGGGGTCACATAGACGAATCATTACTCAATACAATGGGTCAATACCATGGTGGTTACCCTTGGTTTTACTTATTTAGAGCGCTTTTTCCCATATGCGACTTGACACGTTATTTCCCGCGTGCATACACTACTTTGTCTAGACAAATCCGCGTATGCCTTGAGACATACTCTTTTCATCATGTTCTAGCACATACTGACATTCCTTCCATCATTACCTTCTGTACTCATTGTATATACATCATATTTACATCATTTAACAAGTTCATCAAGACATATTCCATCAGGGCCAAATTCATTAAGTAGGTTTCCATCATCTTCATCAAGTGGGTTGCCATCAAGGACAACACTCAACATCATATTGCCAACAATCTCCCCCTTTATACTTGATGGCAATCACGATGGTGTTTGATCACCACAAATGTATATATAGATACATTGATTATAACCATTATACGATAACCATGTTACTCTCCTCTTCCCTCTTCAAATACCATGTCACTCTCCCCCTTTGACATCAAGGGCAAAGGGCGGACCAAAACCAACACAAGGTTTTTTTCTCCTCTTGTAGAAGGAAGCGTTCTGCAGATCTGATGTACACTGAAGTGACCATGCTCCCCCTCATGCTGAATGTTCAAACATATGTTTCAATGAAGTACATGACTCTATGACCTTCCTATCACCAAGGACTCATACTTACATCAAAGATCCAACCAAGTGGATTTACATATGAGACTCAAATACCCAACCAAGTGGGTTTACACATCTCAACTCAACTACCCAACCAAGTGGGTTTACAAATTTGACTCAACTACCCAACCAAGTGGGTTTACAAATTTTGACAAGTCCTTACATGACTGAATATTACAATTTTACATCATGGGTCTCAACAAGACCTTTTTATCAAATTACAAGTATGAATTTTTATGACCAATACCAGAAATACCTCAAGAGAGAGATCGTATTTCAGAATCATCATAATGCCAACAATGCATTATACTCAGCAAGACTAGTGCTCCCCCTGAAAATTTGCATCCAAACATCCTTTCCATATGTCCAAGGCTCCTCCTTAGCTTGTGCAATCTGAATACTTTTAACAGCAAGTCATCAGCAACAATCTCTGCATGATCTGTCCGGATCTCCGAATCATAAGACTTCCATCATATCCAAAATATATTCTTCATCAAATAAGCAATCCGGGCTCATCCATAATCTTCAACATAAGAAACCATGTATCATTTCATTAGCATGAGTATAACCAGAATAATGCTAACAGTACAATCATTAGCAGTCAGACTGATGCTCCCCCTGAACCTCTGCTCCTAATCTTCAGCTGTCATCCCAATTCTCTTAACATTAATGCATACGCGACTGTGTCTGCTGAAACTAGCGTGTATACACGACTTTAGTTCACCAAACCTGCATATGGAAAGTGAAACACTGAAAATTTCACATTCCTTCATCTCCCCCTGAATTTGTACCACCTGTACCTGTCTTCTTCACATCAGATGTTCTGTCAGAAATAAACATAACCAGAATAACCAAATCAACCATGAGAATCATCATACATTGCTCCCCCTATGACAATACATTACTAATCCCTATAATGTATCTCACATCACTTCTGCAGTCATTCAGAGAAGTAAGCTTTAGAAGCGGATGACTACAGTAGGGTTATCATTCCCTACGTTTTTGACCGGTGCCTCTTATTTTTCCAGTTTTTCTTGTGATTTCTTATAGGGTGTTGGAAATTATCAGATCTGTTCATCATACTTATCCTGCAATCAATGGCCTTATGACCAAATGAGTTACAATAGAAGCAACATCCATGAAAGTAACCCTTACCAATCATATCCCTTTCTTTTGTGAAGTTATCATCTTCCATAGTGGATGCCATGAGTATTTGTAGACCGTGGTCAGAAACTTCTTCATCTTCACTAGACACTTCATCATTATCTTCATTTGTATAATAACTCTTTCCTTTTTCAAATTGTTTCCATTTACCATGTTTTTCTTCATAGGGACATTTAGCAGCATAATGACCAACTTTTCCACAAGTAAAACACTTGAAGGGAAGCTTACCATTGAATCTTCCAGTTCCTAGTTGGAGTTTTATCACAAAATTAGCTTCTTCTTCATTTGATATATAATCTGATTCCTTGAAATCTTCCTTATCTTTTCCTTTTGCACATGCCTTAAAAGCAGCTTCTTTGATTTGAGAGGGACCTCCTTTTCTCATTTCAAAAGCAGTCAGAATACCATGTAGTTGAACAATAGTTAGAGTTTGTAGATCTTGCTTTTCTTCAAGAGCAGACACTTTAGATTCAAATTTTGAAGTCAAAGATCTTAAGAATTTTTCTACCAGAGTAGTATCGGTTATGGTTTCACCCAAATTTCTCATTCGATTTACAATATCATCTAGACGTAAGAAGAAATTGGCAATACTCTCATCACTATGCATCTTCAAATTTTCATATTCAATTCTGAGGGTTTGGAGCTTTGCACTTTTTACCTTTGCATCACCTTCATAAATTAGGATGATTTTGTCCCATATTTCCTTTGCTGTATTCAGCTGCATGACTTTGACAAATTCTGGTTCATTTAAGCTACCTGTTATAGCATTGACCGCTTTTGCATTTGATTCATAATTCTTCCTTTCAGTTGGATCTGTTGGTGTAGCAGTTGGATATTGATATCCTTGTTCAACAATAACCCATACATCTGCTCCCATAGACTGAAGATAGGATCTCATCCTCATTTTCCAGAATAACAGATTACTTCCATTGAATAGAGGTGGCCTTATAGAAAATACTCCTTCACGACTTCCCATTGCGACGAATCTCCTTCAAGCGATCAAGCTTCTGCAGAAGGACCTCCTCTGATACCAATTGTTGGGAAAAATACTGAGAGGGGGGGGTGAATCAGTATTTAGGGCATACTCAAATATTTTTACTTTTTCATGCTCTAAAACCCATACGCTACTTTACTTGATCAGACTCGCGTATATACGCAGATACCCTTCACAAAACTCGCGTATATGCAGAGATCTTAATATGCAATTAATTCATTACTTAGATCCTTGCATTTATTCATTCATCAGATGTTTATATAGCAATAGACATGTGCAGTAATAACAGAGTAAATCATCACACATAAGCATCACACATGAACACCAGGATTTTAGGTGGAAGCCCAAGTCGGGAGAAAACCACCGCTGCCGTTGTTCAGCCTTCAATATTTTATTATAAAGAAAACATCTTACAACTTATGTGCTGGCGCAGCCTCCTACCAGCAGACAGGCACCCACCTACGCTCGTTTACCAGCCTCTCCTGGAAGGGAGCTACGACCCCCTGCTCTCATTTACCAGCCTCTCCTGGAAGGGAGCTACGACCCCCTGATCTTGTTTACCAGCCTCACCTGGAAGGGAGCTACAACCCCCTGACTGAAGGCTACAACCCCCAGCACCACCATGGACCACGTTTCATCAATTTTCACACTGGATCCAAAGCTTCCTTTAGAACACAACTTGCAGGCCACGTTTCATCATATTTCAGACTAGACCCACTCCATACATTTGAGCTCAATCATACATCATCAACAGATAGCAGTAACACAGCAGAACAGATCAGACATTTGATACTTCATACTTCAGCAAACCCTAATCTTCATACGCGCTTTCCTTTCACTGATCCTGCGTATATACGCGCCTTCGGCCATACAAACTCGTGTATACTTCTGTACATATTACAGAGCTAATTTTACTTCCCATACGCACTTTCTCTTCAGCAAACCCGAGTATATACGCGCTTACTTTGCGGCGAACTAGCGTATAGTTCTTCATACATTTAGGTCATTGCAATTCTTCAGAATAGATACATCACTCAGATTTTATCCTTCACTTCAGACAGATGTTCGCCTCATCTTAGATCTAATCATTCCATAAACAGATCTAGCAGATACAAATACATTCCAGATCTAGATTCCCTTCTTCATCATTTCTTCATTGGTGCATCATACATTCAGATATTTCATTCAACTGTAACCCTTTCCATTCAGATATGCTTCAGAGAGAAGTATTCATTCAAGCTCAGACCTCTTGCACACATTTTCACAATGAATTTCTTCTCCTTATATAGGTTTACCCTTTATCAATACCATGAGCCAAAACCACATTATTTTCGATGGTATTCCTGGACGGGGTCACATAGACGAATCATTACTCAATACAATGGGTCAATACCATGGTGGTTACCCCTGGTTTTACATATTTAGAGCGCTTTTGCCCATACGCGACTTGGCACGTTATTTCCCGTGTGCATACGCTACTTTGTCTAGACAAATCCACGTATGCCTTGAGACATACTCTTTTCATCATGTTCTAGCACATACTGACATTCCTTCCATCATTACCTTCTGTACTCATCGATTTAATCATTTAACAAGTTCATCAAGACATATTCCATCAAGGACAATCTCATCAAGTAGGTTGCCATCATCTTCTTCAAGTGTTGCCATCATCTTCATCAAGTGGGTCACATCAAGGACAATACCGCATCATATTGCTAATGAGACTGGAAGAGTGAGGGAGATGTACCCTGATCTATTTTTTGATTGATAATGAAATTTTGGAGGTCCAAAAGCTTTGAGTGGGGAGGAATGATCTAGTGGATCATTTTAATGCTCAAAATTCAAAGTGCTCAGATTGGTTTGCAACTAATGCCAAAGAAAATATATCGTCGCCCTTAATCCAATGTAGCTTGTTTCACTCAAATATGACATCAGATGCTACAAATATCATGTTCTTATTGATTTGGGAAACAACTAAAATTTTTGGAAAAAGGGTTGCAGGTACACCCAGTCAGCAGTCCGTACAATGACTATGCATTTGACTGGGCATTTGACTGTACTTTGGTGGAGTAGTTGTTGACTGCCACTTATGTTGTTCTGATTGGTTGTGGAATGACGATTCTCGATTGGTTAATGTGTTTATGAAGTGGCCCAATGAGGGAGAGCCATGTGGGCTAATCAGTGGCTGCCACGTGGCCTCTACCCATTCGTGTAAAATTTCATTATGAGGTCGAGCTGCCTCTATAGGATTTGAACCATGGACCTCTAGGGTGGAAGTAAGACTATCCACTGCCCCGTCACCATGTTACTATGTTAATCTATGGTTTTTGTGTTATACTTAAATTTGAGTGGGTTTTCGTTTAGGGGTCGGGACTGGGGCTAACCCCTAGCCCTAGTCTACCCAACCAAGTGGCAAGAAGATAAGGTCCAAGGTTAACCCCGACCCCAACTATATTATATACACAATAGATTAAAGTTTGAAACCATATATTAACCGAAACAAATATATATATTTGCATCGTATGAAAATTTTATGAAAATTTAAACCATATTCCATGTAATATAATCGGCAACAATGTATTACATACGATCCAACCATATATTAAACCTAATCCAAAGTTTCAGGCTATGAATCATGGCATAGTTTGGTATGTTAACCGACGGTTAAATTCTGCATTGGGCACATGCCACAATCTTCAACATGTCATGTTATGGTTATTTTTTGCGGTAAACACCTATGGTCATGGTCTAGCTAGGTCCATAACATATGCAATGGTTTGATGCCACGGTTAAACACAACATTGGATGTCATGGTTAATAGTGGAGTTTAATTCTAATGGCAGGCAATAGTTCGTTAACCGGATGGTTCAAACAGAGGTGATAACCCATGTGAAAAAAACATGTGGGCAGTTCAAGCTTAATGCCATGGTTGGAGTGGTGAGGGAGCGAAACTTGTTGTGGGCAAAGTTACCGCAAACTCAACTACACCACAACCAACCCAATCCACAGTAATCAGAGTCAACCATTTTGGCATGTGGAGTTCATTTTAAACCAACCACATTCAACGACCCAGTTTGTGCCACTCGGTGCTAATTTATCGGTTTAAAGCTAATATAGTGCATTTAACTGTTCAACAAATTGCACCCGATTTGATAGGAATCTCACCGGTGCAGGGAAAATTTGTCACTCCACGTGGCCGCACAAGGTGGAAAATGTAGGACATATAACAGATGGGTATGAATTGTAGGACAGTTAGCATAAAAAGTTTTATGGAGCATAACTCAATCAATTTTTGACCTTTTTGAGTGCAAAAAGAGCCCAACTAGGATTTTTTACTATTCTAGAGCTATTGGAGACATTTTTTTAGCATTCTAAGCACTATAACTTGATGTAAACACATATTTTTTAGCATAATTAAAGAGGCCCAAAATTGGAAGCTGGACCAGGAGATGTAGCCTAGGAGGGGTGAACTCCTTCATCATTTGTTGTCTTGTGTATACTTTTATGGTATTTATATCTTCTTTATTTTCTACAAAACCAAGTTTTAAAGCATGTTAATGTGTTCATGAAATTGACATAATTGACTAAAAAACCTAATCATTTCACTTGCAATTTGTACCATAAACTCTCAATATTTTATATACATGTCAACAATCGCTGGCCTTATGCCCAAAGTTAGTACACGGAAATTAATACAAATATATTAGGGTACCTAGATAAAATGATTTTCTTTGATGTTGTTCATATTTTGAAGACATTCTTCCTTGAAGGAGGTACAAACCTTTGTTGTTCTTTCTCCTTGATTACCTCAACATCACCTTCAATCTTCCATTGTGCTTCATTTCAATTTGGTCTTTGAGGGATATTTGTATCATACTTATCATCAATCTTGCTCTATAGGGTCTTGGATCTTGTGCCTTCATTGCATGGAGCTTCATCTGCTTCTTTTTCCTTCATCTTCAATGGAGAAATTATTGATCCTTCTCTTATTGACATGATTTTTATTTTTGACATCTTGTGATTGCTCCTTTTTTCGTTCCTTGAGATGGTTTATTTCATCTAGAGCGGCATCAAGTTCCTTTTTCTTTTAAATGAATAATGTCTCACACTTTTGAATAAATTCCTCTAATTGGTTTTTCAATATTTTCTCTTTCTTCTCTGCTTCCTCCACACGAAGTCTCGGAAGGGAAAATTCTTGTTCAAGTATGTGATTTCACTTCCTTGCTTTGTTATGATTGCACAAGTCACTAATCAATTCTCCCTCCATGTCAACTATTTCTTCTTCTTCTTCATCTACTTCATATGAATCACAATCATCATCATATTAATCTTGACATGCATTCTTCTTTGAGTAGAGATCATGAAGCTTCTTCCAAATCATTTTAACTGATGAGAATTGATGATCCAGGTGGATATTGGTGGCCACCCGCCTATTCCAATTGGACCGCTAACACTATTTCCTTTTATTTTATGAATTTCTAGCATAATTACTATATTGGCAGTTTTTCAGGTCCTAAAATTCCAATGTCATTTTGAGATCGGACAACAAATAGAATATAAAAGCGCCAGAATATAATTCACCTTTTTTTTTGCGTCCTCATCGAAACCTTAAAAACATGATATTATAATAGCTAAACAAATATCGTATGCTAAAGTTATGACCTAGGGAAGTTGGTGGTCCAACTAACCCCAATGGCGCCCACAAACTGTTGAAAAATGGTAAGAAGAAAATCTCAATTTCATTTTCCCTTGAATTAAATTAGGAGAAAATCGAAATTCCACATTACAAGACAACTTGAATGAGTTATCTAAGTTAGTTTCACTTAGTTGGCTGAGTTAATTCGAGTTGACGGCCTAAAATTTGTTGTGCAGAGTGTTTCCTAAATTTTAGGAGCCTAGGTTGAGTTAATTTCAGTTGTAACAATTTAATTTATTTAAATTAAGTTAAATTCCATTAAACTAGTTCCAATTGTTGGAGGAACTAGTAGGAGGTCTAGCAGTGGGGTGAAACTTTAGTGTTCAACTAGTTAACTAATAAATCAACCATAATTAACTCATGCATCAATGAAATACAAGTTACCCAGTTGAGATTGAATTTCAAGGGTAGTGTACTATCAGTTGTATAATTATCCAAGTTGTACAAGTGGTGCATGGTATGAGAGAAGGACCTATAGGGATTGCGTAGTTCAAGATGGGTATTTCCCTAATTATTAGGGAGTTATTTCCTTGATAAAAAATGCAATTAAATAAGAGCTTGGCACATAGCAGAATTTTCTAAGTGTTGGCCAAACACAGCTTGTGAGGTGGTTAGATAGATTATACTTGTGTAGAGATTTCTCATGCTTGAGCAAGAATTGTATTTCTTATCTATTTTCTAATCAATTCAATACAGATAGGAAGGGGTTTTGACCATTTGATTTCCCATAAATATATCCTCATGTTTGTGTGTTGAATCATGATGCATGCTTTGGATATTTCTTCTCAATCATGAATTTCTTTCTGCAAATGAGTAGAGTAGATTTGAATCTTATGTTTTAGAACATTACATGATCAATATTGAATCTAAAATTAATTTCTACATGGTATCAGAGATACATTCACAATAGAGAAGAGAATTTGAAGTTATTGTTGGTGGTTCAAATTTCAAGATCAGTGTTTCTCCGGGAATGAGAAGATGACTTCCATCAAACTGAAGCTTGAGTATGCTTTGGAAGAAACCACAAATTTTGTGGCATGGAAGATCCATATGGAGGCGTATATGAAAACAAGCTACTAGATTACATCAAGAAAAATGTAGTAAGACCCCCAACAATTGATGCCTAGGATCTTGTTGTTGCGCAGTGAAGAGGTATGAAATTACTATGTATTTACTCATTCTTTTACCATAGATATACTCCTGTTTTCCTTGGAAAGGTAATTTATCATAAGAATTACTATAGAATTGGAAAGGTTTATGTTTAGTACGAAAATATGACTAAAATTCACTCTTTGATTGACAAACAGGAATTCGAAGAGGTGAACAGTTGTACCAAAGGTGAGGTTGAGAATAATCTAACTGCTGCTCCATCAGCGTTGAACCATATCCAGCCAAAGGCAAGGAGATCTGAACGAATAGCCCAAAAAAGGCAAGGTACAGCTCGGCCTCAGTAAGAGTAAACATGATGATGACTAAACGTAGAGGAGCAAATCCTGCTATTCAAACTCATGTTATTCCTTGGTTGGTCCGTCAAGATTTGATATATAAAGCCATGTCCTTTAGTGACAAAGGGACGATTGTTGTTGAAGTTAGGAATTGGTCGAAAGACTTTACATTTTCTCTGTAATATAATGTTTTATTAACTCTCTATTTTGAGAGAAACTTCTCTATAAAACTTTATGTTGGTTTGATATAAGACACGCATTTTATCTACCTTCTACAGTTCTGAATTAGCCCAGCAGTATTTCACTGGCGCTAAGGGTCCGACTCTGGTGGAATCACTTCGTTGTTTGTATTTTAATCTTTGCTTACTATTGTGTGGAGTGCGTTTAATGTTTGTTTTAATTACAGGATTGGTTTATTGTTGATTGGATCAAATACAAAGTCATTGCTATTTCATTCTTTACAAGAAGCACGATTCGCTATTTGATTATCTTGTTGTTATTATAAAGCTTTGCTGACCTGTATCTGATTTGAGTTGCTGTTCCATTAGTTTATAATTTGTTATAAATGATTGTTGCGTGGTAAGAAGTTGTCGACAGAATTAAAGCATAGAAATCTAGTGGTTTGAATATTTTAGAATCGTAATTGTTGTTCATTTCACGTTGTTGTTCCATTTTTGTTCATTACTTATTCATAGTCTTTGATTAGCAAACAGATGAGTAATAGTTACATGCTGCTGTTCCTTTTCAGATTGCATTTCTTTTAAGTTTCTTTCATTGAATCTGCTTTCGGTTCGATTGCTTTAAGATCTCCAACTGTAGAGGATAGAGGCTTTTGCTTCCAAGTCCCCAGATTGGTCATCTTGCATCGATTTCTAAGGGAAAGAGTTACTGCTACTGCATCCCTGATCGATGTTCTGCAAGATTGAAGTAGTTTAATATTTCCATTCATGTCACTATAATTAGGTTTCTTTCCAAGCATTTGTTACTTTTGCATTTGTTATTTTGTACTACATCTTCACAGCATTGCTCTTAGACAATTGCAGCCTCAGACAGAGTACAATCTTGAAATAAAAAGATGCTCCCGGATTAATGATTAATGTAGGCTAATTAGGTGTTCAAAAGATACCTTTTTGTGCCATGACATTTTGGCGCCATTGCCGGGAGAGTGTATGCCATTTTAAAGGCGTAATGCACAACTGGTTTTATTCTGCTTGCGAAGAATTGGGTATTAAAGACGGAAGGTAAGAACTTGCGCACTGGGCAAGAAACACACTTGCTCGCAACCCGCTTCATAACAGAAGTAGGTAAGCTTCTTTCTTTAGGTAGGAATGAAGGTTTTTTTCTTTGAATGAATAAACCAACTAAGCGAAACAAAATTCCTCCTAAGACTTAAAAACCTAAGGGACCGGTGACCCTTGGGCGCACAACCTTTATTGATGAAATCCTTAAAAGAACTGAATCTCAGCCATCAGTAGGATTTAAAAGAACTACTTCTAGACAACCTACTAGTTCCCTTCAAGCTACAAAGTCACCATATGAAGCCTTTGCTGAGCTACATTGTCAAACAGATGGAATTGAGCAAGATTCCTGAGAAATTGAGAATACTTGCATAAGTTTCCTTCAAGAAGGGAACTCTAGCAATCTCCGAGAAGGAGAAGGGGAAACGGGAGAAACCACAGACTTGAAATCTCCTATTGAAATTTCCCAAACAATAAGTAGCCCAGATAAGGGAAGTGTTGTTCAACTTATTCAGAACCAAGGTCCTGAATTACCTCAAACAGTAGGTCAATAGGAAATACTTGTTATCCCAGACAAAGGGAGTGTCGTCAAAGCCATTCCTTCCCCTGCTCCTCAACCTAGAAATTCCTTGGAAATCCTAGAGGGATATTGGCATATCTTCGATCAAATGGCTCAGAACCAAAATCAGAATCAGCACGCACCCCAGAAAACCTCTACGCTGCAATATCCTATAGTATATACTGCATTCAATGTACCCATGAAAGCTATCCCCCTTCAACATATTCCCACATTTCATGGCTTAACATCAGAGGACCCAGATCCGTTTTTGTTTGAATTTGATGTGTTGTGCAGAGGATACGATTACACCATCGATGCCCAAAAACTAAAACTATTCTCTTCTACATTAAAAGGGGCAGCCTTACGATGGTTTATGGGATTAGCTGGGGGTGTCATAACTGATTGGGATCATATGAAGGTTGCATTTTTAAAGAAGTATCAAGATTATTGCAGGTCTCGGGAATTAAAAGATGAGATATTCCAAATGACAGCAAAACCAAATGAGACCTTGGAAGAGTATGTGGAATGGTTCCAATACAATCTTCAGAGATCCCCTTATGCATATTTTCCCTTACCTGATAATGTTTTGAAAACTACATTAATTAGGGGAATGAAAGATCAATGGGTTGAAACATTGAATATTGTGGGAAAAGGTGATATATATCAGGAAAGTTATCCTAACATCATTGATTTGTGTATCAGGAGTTCGAGGGGCAATACAAGGTTGAAATCATCAGAACGTGATATAATCACAAGGGAAAATAAGACCTCTAATGAAGGTGTGACTTGTGCAGAGATTGGAAATCTACTAGAAGACTTTAAGACATAAATACTTGGGACTTTAACAATGCAGTTCGATATTATGCAAGGCAAACAGAAACAGGTAGAAGCAGAGAAAAACTTGGCAATATTTTGTCCTAGATGTAGAAAGAAGCACAGCCACAAAGAATTCCCATTGGATGTGATTAAATTCTATGCCATTTGCACGAAAGATCACCCTACAGAGGGATGTCCTTCGCTTCCTGGCCTAAAAGCAATTTATAAGGAGGAAGAAGAGGAATCAGAAGTGGTATGTCTGCTTAATCAACGCCAAAAATGGTAGACGTGACCATCAGGTATGCCAAATGATCCATTTTATTTTCAACCTCCTCAATATAATGCTCAAAAATATAGTGGGATGTGGCAGAATCAACCACCTTTCCATAATTGGTCACAACAGCCATTTCCTCCCACATCTTGGCCAAATCAAAATAATCAAAATAATTGGCCTAGCTTTCCTTTTTACCCACCTTTTTGGCCTACACAATGGTCCCCTTCTACTTCCCAGAGTCAAGACTGGCAGTCAAACTGGAAAAAACCTACAAATCAGCCAGCTAGATCAATTCCTCTCTCTTAACCTACACTACCAGCTCCTTATACAAACCCCCAGACCAATTTAAGACCACAACTTCTAGCCCAGCCCAACCCAAACCCAAACAATAGGCCAGTTCAATCTGTCCAAATAATGGAACCCCCAGAAGTAGAAACTGAACTGAGGGAGTGCAATGATCTTCAATTATGGTCTGGGCACATAGTGGAAACAGAGAGAAACAATGATGTCCACATTGAAGATCCGTTACCTGTAGAACAAACAGTACAAAGTGAGAAGGAAGTTCAACAACAAAATCATCAACAAGTAACAACTTCCTCTCCACCATTCCCAGAACGATTAATTATACCTCGTCCAATAGAACAACCTAATTTTGATCTTCTGGGAGAATTAAAAAATTTGTGTATAAAAATCCCTCTCCTCCAAGCTATTCAAGACATTCCTATATATGCAAAAACCATTAGGGAATTATGCATAAAGAAGCCAAAGAGGAGAACAACAACCAATCCTACTGTCCAAATAGTCGGTACCTTATCTGACTTATTATCAGGAATGGAAACACCCATCAGATATGAAGATCCAGGAAATCCTATAGTGACAGTACAAATCAATGGCCAATCATTTCCAAATGCCTTAGTTGATTTGGGGGCAGAAATTAACATTTTAACAACCACCACCTGTCAAAAACTTGGCATTACATCACTAGAACCAACAACAACCTTGTTGGAATTGGCTGACCGATCAGTAGTCAAACCAGAGGGTATACTACAAGATGTAATGGTATCTGTAGATTCATGGGAATACCCTGCTGACTTCCTAGTTATCAATCCAAAGAATCGACTAGATGGACACCCGTTAATCCTAGGTAGACCTTGGTTGGCAACTGCCGATGCTTATATTGGATGCCGACAAGGCAACATGACAATTACAAGGGGAAATTATGTCAAGAATTTAGCCCTATATCCCCCAGCCCAACCAAGTCTATCAATAATCAAAACAAGAAAACCACCTGCATCATATCTTATGGAAAATATGAGATCACCTCTAACTATAGAAAATGCTCTTGATTTTAAAGATCAAATAGAGGATGATATCATTAATAATTTTATTAATAAGTCACAAACCAGATCTCATTTGCAATGTCACATGATCAAAGAAGCATTCGATAATAAAGAAGAAGAAGATCCTTTCAAAGATATTCCTAATCAAACAATACCTACTACTTCTATGAGCAATAGCAAGGTTGTAGAAATTGAGCCGGGAAAAACTTTAAATATTAATAAAAATCTCACTACTGAACAAGAAGAGAAATTGGTCCAATTATTACGAAAATACAAAGCAGCCTTTGCATGGGATTACCCTGATATGAAAGGAATTGATCCTCAATTGTGTACTCACCACATTTACATTGAAAAATATGCAAGACCCATTCGCCAACCTCAAAGGAGACTAAATCCTCACCTTAAAGATATTGTGAAAGCTAAATTACAAAAACTATTAGATGTTAATTTCATCTACCCAATATCTGATAGCAAGTGGGTCTCTCCATTAGTGGTGGTACCAAAAAAGAACGGAAAGTGGAGGATATGTGTAGATTACCGTGAACTTAATAAAGCAACACAGAAAGACCACTTTCCCCTTCCTTTCATTGACCAGGTATTAGACACATTGGCAAGAAAGAAATTCTTTTCTTTCCTCGATGGCTTCAGTGGGTACAATCAAATCCAGATTGCCCCTGGAGACCAGGACAAAACTACTTTTACCTGTCCATGGGGAACGTTTTCCTATCGAGTCCTACCTTTTGGCCTATGCAATGCCCCTGCTACATTACAAAGGGTAATTCTCAGCAACTTTGCAGACTTAATAAATGAAGGCCTCGAAGTATATATGGATGATTTCACACCCTATGGGGATGACTTTGAGCCTGCTTTGGAAAACCTAGAAAATGTATTGCAAAGATGTATTGACACTAGGTTTTGCTTAAGCCACGAAAAGTGTCTTATGATGATGACCGAAGGAGTTATCTTAGGACATTATATTTCAGCAGATGGAATTCAAGTGGACCCAGCTAAAATTCAAATAATCTTGTTAATTCCTACACCTACTACACAAACAGAGGTACGTAACTTTCTTGGATTTTCTGGTTACTATAGAAGATTTATAGAACGTTATTCTCGAATAGCTGCACCTTTATATGCAATGACTGGAAATGTTGATTTCATTTGGACATATAAATGTGACAATGCCTTTAATGATCTGAAAAAGCTTGTTTCAACAGCCCCAGTGCTGAGGGGCCCAAATTGGAATTTGTCATTCCAAATTTCATCTGATGCCTCAGACACAACAATTGGAGCAGTACTTGGGCAGGAGAAAGACAAGAAGCCATATGCAATTTACTATATTAGCAAAAATCTATCCCCTGCTGAATTAAATTATACTGTGACTAAGAAAGAATTTTTAGCTGTAGTTCATGCTATAAACAAATTTAGACATTATATAACTGGGTATCCTGTAGTACTATATACTGATCACTTTGCCATTAAATTTTTAGCAAATAAAACTGTTACAAATGGAAGAGTGACAAGATGGTTGATTTTATTGCAGGAATTTGATATCACAATCAGAGATCGACCTGGGAAAGAGAACCTTGTAGCTGACTTTCTATCAAGAATTCCAAAGCCAACAGATATAGAAGTAGTTGAAGACCACTTTCCGGATGAAAATCTCTTCGCTGTTACTATCAGAACACCATGGTATGCTGATATAGTGAACTATTTGGTAATAGGTAAATTACCTAAGCATCTGTCCCTTAATGAATGTAAGCAAACAATACACCGTATTACCCGCTTCTCCTGGATTGGAGGCTATCTATTTCATACAGGTGCAGATATGCAAATAAGGAGATGCGTTAGGGAGGATGAGGTATTTGACATCTTGAAAGCATGCCATGATGGACAGTGTGGCATACATTTTGCAGATCGTAGAACTGCCCATAAAGTTTTACGAACAGGTTATTATTGGCCTACTATCTTTAAAGATGCTAAAAAATTCGTGCAGGCCTGTGATAGCTGCCAAAGGGTAGGTCGCCCTCCTGGGAAGTTTGATGAAATGCCTTTGAACCCTCAACTAGTGATTGAACCGTTTGAACGTTGGGCCCTTGAATTTTTTGGTCCTATTAGCCCCCCATCAAACCAAAAAACATACATCCTAGTTGCAACTGAGTATGTCACCAAATGGGTTGAAGCAGAAACTCTTTCAAAAGCTACAGAGGACTCTGTAATACAGTTTCTTTTCCAAATATTTGTGCGCTATGGCCTCCCAAGGGATATAATCACAGATGGAGGACCACAGTTTGTAGGTAATAAATTAGTTGAAACATTGCAAAACTACCAAATTCAGCACAAGATTACAACTCCATATCACCCATAGGCCAATGGCAAAGTAGAGAGCACGAACAAAGTAATCAAATCTATATTAACAAAAACAGTTGCCTCTCATAGACGAGATTGGGCCTACAGATTTCCGAGAGTATTATGGGCATATCGAACAATGTGGAGACCTACCATAGGATATTCACCATACCAATTGGTATTTGGAAAATAACCCATCTTTCCTATAGAATTTGAAATTCAAACATTAAGAACAACTCAAAAGGTGGGTCTAAATTTGAAGCCCAGGCTAAAAGACTGCAGCAAATTAATGAGTTAGATGAAATTAAGCTCTCTGCTCTTCAGCACACAGCATTAATTCAGCAACAGAGAGCCAAATGGCATGATGCCCATATCAAATAAAAGATCTTCCACGAGGGAGATTGGGCACTCCTATATGATTCTAGGTTTCAGGATTTCCCAGGAAAACTCCAGACACGATGGCTTGGACCCTATGAAATACAAAAAGTGCATGATAATGGCACTGTTACATTAGTTACCATTGATGGATCTGGACATTCCTTTAAGGTAAACGGTCATCGAGTACGATTGTATCATAAAACACTTACCCAAGTTTCCTTTTACCAACAATTACGGGAAGATTCTACCATGGAAATTCTTGTTGAAAGGGAGAACTCCTCCTCGGCACCAGTTTGATAAATCACTTCTTTTTTAATTTTGTATATAAAGGATTTTTTTTTTTTTTTTTTAATTGATTTTTGTTTGTTTTTTAAACATTCTATTAATATTGCTTCTTTATTTCTTCATTGTTTGTTTCATGAAATCCGATTTCTTTAAAAGAAAAAAAGAGAAAAAATTCTATTTATTTCGTTTGTTTTGCTATTCCTTTCTAAAGGAACAACACTTCTGCTGTTCCTTTCGAAAGGAACAACAGTTTCGTAGACTTCTTTTGTTGTTCCTTTCTAAAGGAACAACACTTCCGCAAAGTATTTTTGTTGTCCCTTTCGAAAGGAACAACAGTTCCGCAGACTGTTTTTGTTGTTCTTTTTAAAAGGAACAACACTTTTTGAGTGGATTGTTTTTGTTTTAAGCCAGCATTTTGAATTTTTGATTTCTTTTCTAAATGCAAATATATCATTTATATACAATCATACAAATTAAAGCTTACTATAATCAGCAAATTAAAAGAAATCGTCATTTTTTAAGAAAATTGTCTAGTAATGATAAGAAAAAAGGAAAAGGGGCATGATCAATAACATAACTTTGCTATTCTATTACCATTGAATTAATATGATCGATTATTTTTATCATGATCGGTTCTTTCCCACATGCTATAACTTTCTTTGATGTTTATCTATGGAATAGGAACAAGGGCATATTTTTTTCTATTGAGATGTTCAGACTTCTTCCACCATCCCTACTCTTAAGGAGTGTTGAGCTATCCCTTATGAATAACTGAGGAAAAATGTTGCATGAAAAAGAAAAAATATTTACATATTTTTAATAATGATTTTGCAGATGGAGGATAGGGGGTCTCACCAAGAGCCAGCCTACCGTGATCATAGGGAAGGCAGTGAATTGGCATTCCCATTATGGCCACCAAACCAGGGAAATGGTCCAATAGAAAATTGAAAAAATCAAGAAGTCCTTGGAACAGGAGGTCTCATCACGAGCCGGTCTACCCACCTTTCACTTCTTCCCGATGAACAACATTGTGGATTATCTAGTCACCAAGCCAGCACAATGGCCTCCGTCATGATATTCAATAAAAAGCACTTCCTCAGCATAAATAAAGGACAATGGTTCCATAGGTAAGAAAGAAACTCTGTCAAGGTTATGGACACCTGTGGGAAACAGAGCTCTGCTGATGGTATTGGAGTCACATTTATACACATCAATAGTTATATTTCACCCTTTTCCTATATCTTTATTTAAATGTCAAATGAAAATATGAATCCCTTACCTTTACCTCCGAACCTATTATACATGAAAATCATTACAAATCGATCATATTAGTTCAAAATGGTAAATAACGCAATTGTATTTATGATTATCTCATGCTGTCCCTTCTCCTCAGATTTAAATCATTACAAAACGATTTTGTATTTATTAACGATTCATCACATGCATTGATTTCAGTAATTGCTGTAATTTGATTGAATGTATCATAATTATGCCTGCTTTTTACTGCTGTACTTCTGTTGTGCCACACTTGCTCCTCTCAATTAACGGTTGAGGGAGACCTTTCATTCATTCGGGGGGCGTGGATGTCTGCATGCAGATCAAACCCCGAGATTTCTTTTCTTGTATATGAACTAAACCCCTGCATTTTAGGAAATAAAAAATTTTCAACGAACTGTGCTGTGCTGTTCCATTGTGATTACTGTGTGTTGAGAAATTAACAGAGCGCAAAGATGGGAGGACGGCCAATTCACAGTGAACCTCAAGTGCTGATCGCGTCTGATGCTGCACGAGAAATTTTAGAAAGACTGGGGTGGATTACATATTTCATGAGAATGCAGCAACCCCATGAAGTAGTGGCCACCAAATTTTTATTGAACCTACAGGAAGGATCCTCCATGGTCAGAGGGAGGCAGATAGTTGTATCTGACGAGATAATTGTAGAAGTGTCTGACATTCCTGCGCAAGGGACTATTTGGACTCAGAAGAAGATTAGGATTCGAGAAGCCATCAAAAATTTTCAAGACGATGGGCAGACGTTAGTTATCAAAGGTAAAGGAGTCCAACCAGCGTCATTAGGAGAACCATGGACAGAGTTGGCCAGAATTGTGCAGGCTTACATAACGTGTGATGGAAGAAAGTATGTGGTAAGACCTCGCCACCTTAAACTATTAGCTGTATTAAAACAGAAATGCACCATTAATTTGCCTGCATTTTTAAATTATTTGTTGCATGATACTACTCGTGGTATGAGAAAATCCCAGCATGCAGATATGGTGGTCAGCCACCATTGTCTAATTCAATTAATAGTGAGTCGTAGCCTCACCCAGCAACAGACCAGCTAGGAAGAATTAATATTTTCCATTGATGGAGGGTTAGCTCTACCTTCTCCAAAACAGAAGAGGATGGCTGGCTCAATAGCTGAGCCTTCTACTCACATAAATTCCCTCTGATTGAAATGAAGTAGAAGGATGGTGGAAGGACTTCCAGGCAGCAGCAGCCAGCCCCTGGAATTTCACAGCTCAGAGGAGGAACATCCTCCACAATTGGAGGGAGTAAGCCCTCGTACTGATGAGGAAGAATAATTGGAAGGAGAAATTCGATACTCGGATGAAGAAGAAATAAGTCGCCATACTGGTAGTGAAAAAAAATCTAGTGTAGAGGAAGGAGATAATGAGGAAGAAGAGATCAAAGGAAATACTGAGTAAGAAGAAGTTGAAGGAGAAATTCGGTATTCAGATGAAGAGGAAGGAAGTTATCACACCTGTGAGGAGGATGAGGACAATCATAGCAGCAATAAGGATGAAGCAGAGCCTCCCGAAAATGTTATCGTAAGCCCTTTACAGGAAGGCCAATTGACCCATATTTTGGCCAATATGAGTGATTATGCATGGCCTCATAGCCCCTTGGAACTCAATATTGATATTAATCAACTACCATAATACTCTGCTATTGATAAAGAAATATCTATAGAAAAAATGAATGAAACAACCAACCCTAGCGAAGCTAGGGTTGCTTCTCCTGAGAGGTGTGAACAAGAGAAAGAAAACACAGAAGCTGGAAGCCCCCAGGAGACTGCAGAGTTAACTGAGAATATGATTCCCGGAGCATTTAGCCAAGGGCATATGAATGTAGAAGAATAACCCCAAGCAGAAGAACAAGAAGAGAATTTTATTGAAGGCACGACTGATATAGGCCAAAATTCTATTGAGCAAACATGTCTAGATAAAGGAGTAGTTGTTCCATTAAGAAAGAGGAGGAAAACAACTAAGATTGAGAAGCTTCACAGGGAACGAACAAAGCTTCATAAACTAGTAGAACAGCTCAGGCAAACCATTAGGGTTCTGAGGATGAAACAGATGCCCAAGCGAGCCCCTAAGAGAAGAAGCATTGCTATCAAAAGAATTTCAAAAAAGATAAGGGTGACCACTAATAGGAACCCCCAAGTTACAGAAGAAACCATACCTGAGCCTAATTATGAGGATGTGGAGCAACAAACGACTGTTCCAACACAAGTTGTTCCAGAGGAACATGTTCTGAGTGAAAATATGCAATCTAGCAGTCAGCACACTTTCAGTGATCCGATACTGGTCAGACTTCAGGAAGAATTGACACAGGCCCGAATAGAAAGGCAGAGACTGGAGGAAGATACTGTCCCAAGAAAAAGATATTGGGAATTGCAGCAACAAATGAGAATTATTCATGAAGTAGAAGCTGAAGCTCATGAAAAACGACAGAAAGCAGAGGTAAAGGCTGATAAGGTAATGAACCAACTAAAACTAGCCTACACTCAAATGGACACTCTCTACTCCTTGTATACTGATGTCTTAGCCTGAAGATGCCCCGCCAAAAACTATGCTTTGTTTTTACTAGAAAGATATTTACAATTAAAGATCAAGGCAGTTAGGGTAGGGAAATCCATAGAGCTAAAAACCATAGATGACTTGGTATCATGCTGAAAACTTTATGGGATCAAAGTACAGTGCCTGTTATGTGAATTTTACTTGCATAATCTAATACTTGAAAATGACTGTGAATCAAACCCTAGCCCTTTTATTGGAGATGTTCAGTTTCAGGAATTCATTCCCTTTGCTGTAAACCAATTAAAATGGCTTAAAGCCTATAATGCCTTTCAAAGGTAGGAAAATGAATTAGATCTATGGGTCAAAAGTGAACCTCGGGACCCACTTCAATTTTGGGCTAGACAGAAAAGTTTGATGACAAAGGAAGGCGTTACCCAAACTCTGGGGCTGTTGTGTAGATTAATCTGTCTTGCGGACAAGACCGATCTCTCTAGTACAAAAGGTAACTAGCAACAAACAGCCAATTATACTAATCTCTCTCTAAGCATATGCAATTTATAAAAACACTATACGGGTGCAAGGCCTACCTTATATCCAACGCTTTGCTTGCTTACTTGATTTTGTTGAAGTCCTTCCCGTGCACTGAAAGAGCGTCCTTCGTATATCTGCAATCACAAACAAGGAAAAAGATTAAGCAGCACCTGTATAGACATTATCATAAATCATACTTATCATAATGATCAAGGAATTTATGAAATAAACCACAAATTGACAGTTTAATGAGAGAAATGAGTATATTTGTATTAGCTTTAAAGATATAAAACCTTTACAACCTGTGCCTTGATGTTGTGCAGGTCCTCCCGGGGTCCGAAGCAGGAATCTCCTTTACTCTGACAAGCATTGCACTCTTTGAACTAAGACAAATGAGGATAAGTGATTTAACCTCAGAGAAAGTCTTAAGTTACTCAAGTCTAAAACTCAACAGCATTTAACTTC